>CM076975.1:1573817-1584801 GCA_039105355.1 Benthosema pterotum
CTGTTGCCCTAACATCTGTCATTATGAAAGTCTTTGAGCGACTGGTATGTCTTCAATCTCCTACCATCAGGCAGGAGATACCGAAGTATTAATTGCTCAACATCTCGCTTCAGAGATAGCACTTACCCTGTAGCTATTAGACACTTAAACTTGTCTCGTTAGTTTACAGTTGTAACGTTGCATGTATGTAACAACATGCAATGCATGTAGCACTTTAAAAAATCGTGTAATTTCTATGCTCTTGGTCTTTGCACTGTACTGTCTTCTTGTTGTCTTCTGTATCTATGTTGTCTGTATATGTTAAGCATGAACCGAGACAAATTCCTATCAACATCTGTTGACATGACAATAAAGTTCTTGAATCTTCACTTAAACTTTCTAGGGGCCTTGAAATGGATTTTCAGTAATACGGTAGTAGAAACAGGATGTTATTATGACACCAACAGACCGTGTCGACACAGACTGCTACTCTTTGACTGTTACGAACAAACAGTTGGATGACTGTTCATATTTTAATAATATACTGATACTCACACATGAGTTTTATGTCACTCCGGAGCAGCCTTTAAATGTAATATAATCCCTCAGATAATCTATATCCTCCTCCTCTCCTCTCCTCTCCTCTCCTCATGGACGGCGCCAGGGGGGGGCTAGCAGGGGCTCTAGCCCCCCCTGCTGGAGGCTTAGCCCCCCCTAAGCCCCCCCTAAGCCCCCCCTGGCCAAAAACATGACTGTGATGAAAAATATTCAGGGAATAAATAAAATATATGGAAGACCAAACTGACTGACTTTCATGTAAATCATTGCTATAAAATCATGATACTTGTAATTTTTGTAATGATGTATAATACTGAAATAATCCATTTCTCAGAATTCTCACCACCTGTCATTTTCGCGCCGCACGGTCACGTACGCAATACGCATTGCAATCCTCCAATCAACAGAGCGTCCGCCAAGTTCATAGTTCACGAACCTTTTAACTGTGTTTTTGGAGGGACAACTAACTCTGTTGCTGCACCGTTTGTTTTAAGTCCAGTACAATGGACCGGTTTGTTGTGTTCGGTAAAAAGCGACGCCTAAGAGCCGATTCAGTGGACGACTTGGCTGACGGTAGTCACGGTGGTGAAACAGCAGCCGGCGCCGCTCCCAATTCGCCCGAAGTGCCCGAAAATGAAGCCAGGGGAGCAGCGTGTGTTGTGGGGATGGTGCGACCAGGTAACCAGCCTTCTACTAGCGACAACTGCCCCAAAAATAGCTGATCTACAGGCTCCCACCGCGACACGCTATGAAGCATTGTGAGCTTGTAGATTTGCCATTTGTCCAAAAGTGCCCCTTTATGTGTTTCTGTCCCTGGACCCTAACACACACTCTGCACGTCCCTGTATTTACATGTTCGCATTTGGCCGCCGCGCCTCACTGTGTGTGTGTATGTTCGCATGCTGCGACTCCTTCTGTGTGTCTGTGAGATCAAGTTAGAAGCTGTTTCTAGCCTGTGCGTCCCTTTATTTAGCCTACATGTTAATGTAAAGGCCGCCTCACTATGTCTGTGCGTGAGTGCAGTGCTGCGACTACTTCTGTGTGTCTGTCTGTGAGATCAAGTATTGTAGAAGTGTGTGTGTGTGGTGTGTGTGTGTGTGTTGTGGTGTGTGTGTGTGTGTGTGTGTGTGTGTTGTGTGTGTGTGTGTGTGTGTTGTGGTGTGTGTGTGTGTGTCCATTTACGTTCTGCAGATCTCTGAAACTGTGGTACATGTGTAACTGTCCCCTGAAGATCTAAAAGACTAAGAGTTCATTCATTCATTTTGGGGAAAAAAATTAGCCAGTGACAATGATTTGCTTTGTTGTGTAACATGAACATGTATTTTAGCATATAAACAGGACCATTGTATTTGCCTGTGTGTGTGTGTGTTGTGTGTGTTGTGTTGTGTGGTGTGTGTGTGTGTGTGTGTGTGTGTGTGTGTGTGTGATGTTATATATATAATATATATATATATATATATATATAATATATATATATATAATATATATATATATAAATATATATATATATATATATATATATATATATATATTTCATTGTTTTGCCGAAATTCACTAGCCCCTGCCTGAAAAAAACTCAGCCCCCCCCATAGCCCCCCCCATGCACAAATGTCTGGAGCCGTCCCTGCCTCTCCTCCCTTCTGACACTCCCCTCACCCTCTCCAATCACTCTGGTTGAACCTCCTGGTTGAGAATAGCGGCCATGCAGTTTGCATGGCCGCAGGTTGTCTGGCCATGCAAACTGCATTGGAGGGAGGGGGACCTCAAGATGAAATGTAGAAAAGGGGACATCAAGGACATTATGCATCATGTCAACCAGTGGTCCGGGGACCAGCAGTGGTCCTTGAGAGAGTTCAGGTGGTCACCCAGCTAAATTATGGAAAGTTGGTTAACCAAGTGCAACTCTGTGAGACCTTAAAATGAAACCAAATGGCAAGGGTCCATTTGGTTTCATTTTACATTCTCTAGAGTTAAAACATTCATCATCTGAATTACCCCAAGTCTACACAATTAGGCAATGTAGAATAATGGTCATTTCTATGTTTACTGTTATGTTTCTGAAACCCAGTCAGAAGAAATGTTAAAGGGATATTCCACTTTCAAAAAAAAAGTTTGGTCATTGTATGGTCTACTCAGTCTCATGTGAACACACCAGACAGTTTATATGTTACTCCATTCACTAATTAGATATTTGATGTTAATTTTAGCGCTTCCAGCTCCTTCCTATACAAACCCATTACAACTTAAAACTCCATTTTAATCATGACAGATTATTCGAAAACAACCAATCTTTTTTTTCTGGTGACTGATCCTCCTAATATGTGAGAGGACCGTGGAATTTCATTTACCACCCAAATGAATAAAAGGTTGAAAACCACTGAGGTACGTTGTAGATGGATGCCCAATGTTTGTTGAGTTCTCACACCAAAAGTTTTTTTTTAATCTTTATTTGCAATTAATTTATTAGAAAAAAGTGGTCCAGGTGTTATTTTGTGAAAAGGCTCCTTAATGCCTGTTTCCCCTCACCCAAAATAGGCTTATAATGGGGCTAAGGGGTCAAATGCAAGTTCGCCTATATGCATCGCTCCAAAATGCGATTTTCTGCTATATATTGTCTCCCCACCATGTCAGTAGTGTGTTAACCCTCACACTTTCACTTTCACTTCAGCAGTGGTTCAGCCATAAACCATGTGCCACGCCCCCAAAAGTGAAAGTGAGAGTGTTAACACACTACTGACACTGTGGGGAGAACAATATATAGCAGATATATTGCATATATACTGTATTGCATTTTGGAGCGATGTATACAGGTGAACTTGCATTTGACCCCTTGGCTTAACCCCTTATCAGTCTATTTTGGGAGAGGGGAAACAGGCATTAAGGAGTGTTTTCACAAAATAGCACCTGGACCACTTTTTTCTAACAAATTAATTAATAATAATAACCTTTATTGAGCAAAGGATATCCCCAGTGAGATGAACCATCTCGTTTTCATGGGGGTCCAGCAACATACAACAAATACAGAACAGTACATCAAGTGCATTCATACATACAAACAGACACAAAAGCGACCACAAACAAAAGCTCGCCTACAGGTAAACCTGCCCCCCCCCCCAGATACCCGACATCATGGTAAATTTCAAACATAGATGTAGTCATACAAAGATGTAAAGAAGCACATATCCCAAGCCTGGTCAAGCAACCTTAGCATTGAAAATAGAATAAGATATCCCGCAGTCCAACATCCTATGCACAAAAGCATATTAACAAGCAATAGAAAGCAATAGGAGAAGTTTAAAAACTAATTGCAAATAAAGATTAAAAAAAAAACTTTTAGTGAGCAATTCTCCTTTAATAATAGTCTGACTCTACCCCGAAGAGCTCATTTAATAACAGTGTAACCCAACGTTCTGTTCTTCTACTATCTGATTTGAGCAAACAAAAGATGTGCCTGCAGTGCGACCAAAGTCTATTACAAAACAACCTTCAGACTCCAAAGCGCCATGATGTCGTCATCTCACACCTGCTAACGGCATTGCAATTAACTTCTTCCTCACAATAGGCTCTGTCGGCATCGTTAAGATCAGAGCAGCTTCCAGAATAGCTCCCACACTGAAGCTGTCCTCCTCCTCAGCACTTAGAACACTGCCGCTAGGCATGCTCGTTTATGTAGAACAGTAGAGTAGTTTTCCACCTTTTTGAAACCAGGGCCCACCCATTTATTCAGAATTTGAGCCACGGACCACCATTTGAGGACAATTTAGCCCCCACAGACCCCAAAACTAAAGATTTATTTTTGCTTTTGTCCACAATACAAGACTGGATATGGGGCACGAAACAGGCAAAACGTACGAACCAAAATGACCATTCATCTTCTAGTTGTGTAGACTTATGGGCTACACAATATGATTAATATTTTAACTCTTGAGTGTGTAAAAATGAAACCAAATGGACCCACAAGGTCCATTTGGTTTCATTTGTACATTCTCAAGAGTTAAATCTGGTCAACCAACTTAGCTGGGGACCAGCATTTTTAAGGACATTTCCATAAACACTGTCTTATATTCAGGCCAATACGGTAGTTTTTTTTTTTACTTTGATTTATTTGACAGATATACTGTAGCATTCAAAAAGATCAGAGTGAGAACTCATTCATTAGAAAAGACGCCATTACAAAACATCAACTCTGCACTAATAATTTTATTTTGAAACCTAACTTTGGACAGGTTTGGTTATTTCCAACTTTGGTAATACCAATTGGGGGTTGTGTTTTCAATACATTTTAGTCGTTGTCCTTGTATGCATATAAATGTTAAAAAAAATTAAATAAATAAATAAACTAAGGGTATTTTGTATATAATTCCAGTTAATTTGAGTTAGTTTTCGTGAACAGTAGTTTAGTTTAGCTTTTATTAGTTTCAGTTAATTTGAATGTGTTTTGAATTCTAGTTTGCGTTTATTAGTTTGTTTTAGTAAACTATTATAACCCTGGTCCTCAGATGATTAAAACAAAACAAAAACAAAACAAAAAAAACAACAACATATGAGAATATACAATGATTTGTGCAACAATTCCATGATTCAAAAATAAAATAAAATAAAATAAAATGTAGATCTATAGAAGCTTGTAGTGCCAATCTATATGAGCTTGTAGATCTGTCGTGTCTAGTACCCCCAAATTTGAAGTTCTTTTTATTAAGTTTCCCACAGGAGTTTCAATATTTAGTCCATTATTAGGCGCCATTAGTAACCCACTGATGAAGAAATGTATTGGTAACATTTAGTTCGCAGATTTTCATAATTTTCCCTCGCTAGTCACTAATCTTCATGATAAAATGTCACTATTTGTTGATTTGTTTGTTTATTTATTTTGAACCTGGTCTGTGTTTCACTGGGTGTTGTAGTTTCTAATAGAGGACATGTCACTCAGAGTTGTAGTTTTAGGACACAACGTCACTGGGAGTTGTAGTTTTTTTTCCCACTGGGCGTTCACCTGCTTGTTGCCCAGGACGACCACGGGAAAGGCGGGGCTCCACCCTGAGGAGGCGGTGCAGCTCGGCTTTGGCCAATGGGAGCCTCCGTCTGTCGGAGGAGTCGACCACATACACCAACAACGTGAGTCCCTCCTCAGGTACTCCGACCAATAGCCTCGGAGATTCTCACCACCACCGACTACACACACACACAACACACACACACACACACACACACACAACACACACACACCACACACACACACACACACACACACACACACACACACACACACACACATACACAGAAATGTTAACCCATTTTGACCTAGGCACTAAAATATCGTCTATTTATGTGGAACACACCTGTCACTTTGACAAGTAAAAGCGCCACATTTTTATTTGTTTATTTTTCCAAAAACAGCAGACCTACAAGCCCACAGAGTGGCGAGCTGTGTGAGCTTGTAGATCTCCACCCTTTTGACCCATTCTGAACTTAAAGAAATATATCGAAAAATAATAATCCAAAGATAGCCAATGATGCTAAGTAATTCTAAGTAATGCTAATGCTAAATATTGTTGATAATGCTAACAAAAAAAAATGGGACGGGAAACTTAGTTCCTGTTCCATTGTTTAAAGGTAATAGAGGCAACTTTATAGTGTGTACAAACACTGTGTTTGTAAACAGATTTGTTTACTATTGGCTCATTTTGAAACTGCTGGAGACTGCTGTGTGCTGTGATTGGCTAAAACACTGCCTCACCCCACACCTGGCAAATGTTTTGTTTTCATGATTTGTTGACGACAACAAAGTTCTGGACCGTCTGCAGGACAAAGCAATTGAGTGTCTGTCTGCAGGGAAACAGCTGCTGCACCAACATGGAAGCAATGTAGAGGGAAAAATGGAAGAAAAAAAATATAGCTATACTGTATACCAGGGTTTTTCAACAGGTGGTCCGGGGACCTTGCGGGTCCATTTGGTTTCATTTTCACACTCTCAAGAGTTAAAATATTCTTCAACTGAATTAGCACCACTTAATTAAGAAGTCTACACTGTTTTGTTTCCCAGATACAGCCTGGAATTGTGGACAAAACCAAAAGAATTCTTTAGTTTTAGGTCTTTGGGGTGAAAATGTCATCAAATGGTGGTCCGTGGCTCAAATGCTGAATAAATGGTGGTCCCTGGTGTCAAAAAGGTTGAAAACCACCGTTGTATACTGTATCTATTTGGGTTTTTGGCAACAAAAAAAAGTTGCCTCTACTACCTTCAAGTAAAACAGTTGAATCTTCCACAGCAGAGAGCACAGTGATGATAATAAATAAATATACATGTTGCTAGGTAACTACGGTAGCAGTGATTTGGTCCTTTGGTCTGGGTGGTGATTTTGCTGCATTAAAACATACGAAAGAAAGAAAGAAAGAAAGAAAGAAAGAAAGAAAGAAAGAAAGAAAGAAAGAAAGAAAGAAAGAAAGAAAGAGATCAAGAAAAGCCTGACTATAACTAAAATTACTTTGTCGGCATCTATTTTGTTAGGACTTAGACCAGTGGTTTTCAACCTTTTTGATTCCAGGGACCACCATTTATTCAGCATGTGAACCACGGACCAGCATTTGAGGACATTTTTGGCCCGCAGACCCCAAAACTAAAGATTTCTTCTGCTTTTGAATCTTCTAGTTGTGTAGACGTGGGCTAATTCACATGATGAAAATTTTAACTCTTGAGAGCGTAAAAATGAACCCAAATGGACCCGCAAGGGTCCATTTGGTTTCATTTTTACGCTCTCAAGAGTTACATCTGGTTAAGCAACTTAGCCTGGGGACCACCTGGATCCCTCTCAAGGACCACTGGTGGTCCCCGGACCACCTGTTAAAAACCACTGACTTAGACCAACAAGCTTTTCATCAAGCAATTCATCCTACATGTCTATTATTACATTGCTTTACCTATATTTTTAACATTTACATGGTGAATTCAGCTCTGATATTTATTTCAGACATGCTCCTAATGTGAATAGTCTGTTTGTGCTATTAAGTTTATTAAGTTTGTTTGCACAGAAATCAATAAAATATACCGGTATATTTTTCTTAGTCACGCTATTTCTATATCCTCCAGTCTTAGTCTTTTGAATGCTTATTCATTTTAGTAACATTTTAGTAATTTCTACTCATGATAGTTTTTTTTTTTTTTTAATTATATGCAGCCTTTTAGCTTCTACTGTGACGCTGCAGGTGCGTTGACGTATTTGCTGTGTTTTGACCCGTGGTTTTCAACCTTTTTGATACCAGGGCCCATCATTTACTCAGCATTTGAGCCACGGACCACCATTTGATGACATTTTCATCCCACAGACCCCAACAACTAAATTTTCTTTTGGTTTTGTCCACAATTCCAGGCTGGATTTTTGCAAACAGAACAGGCAAACATATAGTAAACACACAGTAACTCATCCTTCTTCATTCTCTAATTGTGTAGACTCCTTATTTAAGTGGCGCTAATTCAGATGATGAATATTTTAACTCTTGAGAATGTAAACATTGCGGGTCCATTTGGTTTCATTTCCCTGGAACCCACTCAGGGACCTTTAAGAGGGTGCCAGGTGGTCCCCAGGCTAAATGATGGGAAAATTGTGTAACCAGATGTAACTCTTGAGAATGTAAAGATGAAACCAAATGGACCCTTGCGGGTCCATTTGGTTTCATTATTTACACTCTCAAGAGTTAAAATTTCATCATCTGAATTAGCACCACTTAATTAAGAAGTTTACACGTTTTGATGGCAAAAATTGTGCCTGGAATAATGGAATTGTGGACAAAACCAAAAGAATTCTTTAGTATTTAGGTCTAGTTGGGGTGAAAATTGTCATCAAATGGTGGTCTGTGGCTCAAATGCTGAACAAATGGTGGTCCCTGGTATGAAAAAGGTTGAAAACCCCTGCTCTATGTGGTCCGTTCAGGTGCCATCGTTCAAATAAAACATTCTAGTTGTGCGGAGCTCAAAAACTGCATTATTTGACAGACAGTGCAGCGGAGAGACAAGCCGACAACCCTGAGCAGCGAGTGTTACATTCCCCCTTCACTGGAGCGAAACGGCATCTGCCGAGTTAAACCAAGCCCACACACAGCGATGGAAGAAATACTACTCCTTCAGTGGAACAGGGTTATAACAGTTATTAAAACTATCCAAAAAATGAATATTAGAATAAAAAAAATAGAATTAAAAAATAAATCTACAAAATATTACAAAATAGTTTAACTGGAACTATTAAAAAACATAAAAAAAAAAACATTAAAAAAAGAAAACCATGAAAAAAACATATACGCATACACATAAAAAACTCCTAGCTATCAGGGGCAGATCTAGGCATGGGGGGTAATGCCCCCCTAAATAACCTGACTGCCCCACCAAACATGACGGCTGCATGGAAACAAGCCAAATTTCAAATATATTTTAAATTAAAGAATGATTTGAAACACTATTCTACTAACTAACTACCATTGTTGTACCACTAGACCAACAGCATTTCATCATTGAAACCATCACATCATGTGCCTGTTGCAACTTCAATAACAACTGATGTTGTTATTGATGCTTTTCTTGCCTAAAATAGGTCCTGTGACCAAAAATGGTATGGGGACAGCTTCATCGCCTGTGATGCGAAGCGACACGGGCATGAACCGCCCCCATACCGACCAGCCCCACACCACACACACCAAAGATTACATTTTCACCCCAAAGACCTAACTAAAGAATTCTTTTGGTTTTGTCCACAATTCCAGGCTGTATTTTGCAAACAAAAGAGTGTAGACTTCTTGATTAAGTGGTGCTAATTCAGGTGATGAATATTTTAACTCTTTGAGAGTGTAAAAATGAAACCAAATGGACCCGCAAGGGTCCATTTGGTTTCATTTTTACACTCTCAAGAGTTACATCTGGTTAACCAAATTTCCGTCATTTAGCCTGGGGACCACCTGGAACCCTCTCAAGGACCATTGGTGGTCCCCGGACCACCTGTTGAAAACCCCTGATATACAGTATGAGCTTCAAAAATAGAATGCATACAACTTCACAGCAAAAAAACAAAACAATGGAGCATGGCGTTTGGTCCCCCTTGGGGTTAGAAAGAAAGCATCGCATGCTGTCAGACCTCATCCTGAGTCCAGTGAGGTGTATCTGATGAGTACAGACAGACTGGGCCATGGCAGCTCTGCTCTGCCAGCCTCCCACAGAAAAAACTACAGCGGGAGAGGAAATTCCTCATCCTTGTTGTCCCCTTTGTACGCATTGTACGGCTCTATTTTCTGACTGCGTATATACCCCCACTTTATCCTTGAAGTTCTTTGCCTTTTTTTGTTACTATTTGGAAATAAATAAAAATACAATTAAAAGCACATTTTTAACTAGCCAATCTATATTTTTTACCACTTTTTTTTTCAACAATTTTTCAACTTGTCAAACTAGAATTTTTAACATTTTGAAAAACATTTTCCAACAGTCGATCTATTCTTTTCTACTATTTTGAAAAACATTTTTCAACTAGCCAATCTATTATTTATTTATTTATTTATCTAATACTATTTTTGAAAAAACATTTTTCAACTAGGCAATCTAGGGTTACGAGGGTGGATTACAGCTGCTGCTTCTTTCATTCAGGCATCTGGTTAGGATGCTCTCGAGCAGGGGTGTAGTGGACTTAAGACCACTTGTGTTGAGCTTTTTTGTGTGTGTGCGTGCGTGCGTGTGTTCAGTGACCTTGCCACGATGTAATTCCAAATGTGGACAAGAAATGTTAAAAAGTGATTAGAAATTGACTTACTTTGTGCATTTAATGTTAATGCTTTCACTAGTAAAGCTAATGCTTGGAACACCAATAGACCTTTAGGTAAGCCCCGCCCTCATGTCCACCCAAGGACGCTTTACAGCCGGGGCTCATTCATTCCAATGTAAATATCATGGACTTTACACAATAAATACTGGTTCATTTTTGGAACCAGAACTTTGAAATCTCTTCCAAATCCGTCAACAACGCATGCCCTATGGCAGTGGAAAAATGTGTGTGTGACATTTATCTTTTAAAACAATGTTTTATCACATAGGAAAGCTATTGGTTGAGAGGTTTGTCTATCATGTTATGCTTAGCAGTGATCGGAATATAGCAGTTTGGGGAGGGGGTTACCTAAAGGTCTATTGGTGTTCCCGCCCAAAATACCGTAGGTGAAATGATTGATATATAAGGCCGCCCCTGAATGGGTTGCACCGCTCTGTTCCGACATCCCGCCACTCCTACATTGACGTCCAACTGTCGGAGTGGCAGTACTTATATTATTTGAAAACATGTCACCACTCCGACAGAAGAGGTAGCACCATTCCGACAAGCATTATTTGGTCGGAATGGCAACCATTACCTTTTTGTCATTGAATGGAGACATGTCTGAATGGAGCCATGTCAGAATAGGGATATGTAGGAATAGAGCC
>CM076975.1:1585301-1649459 GCA_039105355.1 Benthosema pterotum
AGGAGAAGTGGATCTCGAACCGGCACCCAGCACCACGTCCCCGGCCGGTGGATCCTGTTGAGTGGAACGGTGCCTGCAACGCACAAGAGGAAGAAGAGGAGAGGAGGAGGAGGAAGGAGGACAAGAAGATGGAGTACGACAACAATAACACCAAGGAGGCCAAGTACGACAGTGGCTGCGCGCCAAGGGGAGCCATCGCGATCGTCCTCTCCCTCCTGACCCACGGTTTGTTGGTGTTTTTTTACACCGCGCTGTGCCGTCCATATCCCTGTGGTGCCCAACCCAACGTGTGGCATTACGGCATGCATGTGGGCAGACCTAAGTTTAGGGGCAGTGATGTGTGTCCTAGTGTGTGTGTGTGTGTGTGTGTGTGTGTGTGTGTGTGTGTGTGTGTGTGTGTGTGTGTGTGTGTGTGTGTGTGTGTTGTGTGTGTGTCTGTGTGTGTGCATGCGCGTGCGTGTGTGTGCGTGTGCAGAGCGTTGAAGGGGAATTCCACCCATTTTCAAAATTTCCCATTTGACATTTGTCATGTCATCAAATGTATATCAACATGTTAATGACTTTTTCAGACCTCCATTTTTTTTTTTTTATCATGTCCACACATCTCTAAGGTATATTAATGACATATTAAAATGTTAAAAATGGGTGAGTTCCCTTTAACCAGTGCCAGATCTAGGCATGGGCATGCAAAGCGACACGGGCGATGAAAATCACAAAGAAAGAAAGTGAAAGGATCAACGAGGAAGGATCAACATATGGGAATGTCAGTACAAGTCGTGACATATATCCATATTTGGAGAACTGGCTGGCCTATGCGCGTGTCATGTTCCTGTAATGTACACAGAGAAAAAACCAATGGTCAAAAACAACCTAACTTCGGTCAAATTTCACAACCAAACGTAGAGGTTGAATAAGGACCAACTGGTCTTTGGTCAATTTGACCAAATAATGCGTGTTTATTATATTTGACCGAATGCATTTGGTTACATTAATAACCCAATTATGAGGGTCAACATAACCTAAGTACCAGTTGATTTGACCGAACATATTAGCTTGCATTAATAACCTAATTTTGAGGGTCAAGATTACCCAACTGCCAGTTGAATTGATACAGAATATTCAGTTAACCCATTTGTTTTATTAAAGGGAAATTCCACCCATTTAAAGGGGAACTTCGCCACTTTTCAACACTCTTTGTGTGGTGTTGGTCATTAGCATACATGCTAATGGCCTCCTGATTAATAACATTGGGATTCTGTGGCTCCAGCGCCGTGCTTCCCAAGTTGTCAGATTCTGACCCAGTGACGTCATTGGGTCAGAAACGTCCCACTGACTTAAACTACAGCGAGTATGTGGACGGTAAGGTTACCGTACCGGTCTGAGTAACGGTCTGAGTGCCGGTCTGAAGGAAAAGTCGTTGCAGTGTTGTGTTTTACAGTGTTGGATGCATTCCTCGGCATTAGTATCCTATCTGTTCCTGTAAAAAGTATAAATAATTTCATTTTTCGTCATTTTGTCCGAGAAATTCTACAATACCCACAGTGCACCGCGGCATCAACCAAAGTCTGTGACCTAACAAATTGGTTACCGTACCGGTCTGAGTAACGGTCTGAGTGCCGGTCTGAAGGAAAAGTCGTTGCAGTGTTGTGTTTACAGTGTTGGATGCATTCCTCGGCATTAGTATCCTATCTGTTCCTGTAAAAAGTATAATAATTTCATTTTTCGTCATTTTGTCCGAGAAATTCTACAATACCCACACATGCACCGCGGCATCAACCAAAGTCTGTGACCTAACAAATTGGTTACCGTACCGGTCTGAGTAACGGTCTGAGTGCCGTCTGAAGGAAAAGTCGTTGCAGTGTTGTGTTTACAGTGTTGGATGCATTCCTCGGCATTAGTATCCTATCTGTTCCTGTAAAAAGTATAAATAATTTCATTTTTCGTCATTTTGTCCGAGAAATTCTACAATACCCACAGTGCACCGCGGCATCAACCAAAGTCTGTGACCTAACAAATTGGTTATTCTCATTAAAACAACCCAAAACCAATAACCAAATAAAACAACCCATGAATTCGGTCAAAATAAAATCCCTGCAACCCAGGAAAAGGTTATGGCTTCAAGAAATAACCCAGGAAAGTGACCTAACACCATTGACTGAAGTGTTTAGTTGCAATTTTGACCGATTAGTTTTTTTGTGTATTAGTGTGTGTGTGTGTGTGTGTGTGTGTGTGTGTGTGTGTGTGTGTGTGTGTGTGTGTGTTGTGTGTGTGTGTGTGTGTGTGTGTGTGTGTGTGTGTGTGTGAGCAGAGCGTGAACCAGTGCCAGATCTAGGCATGGGCATGCAAAGCGACCCGGCGATGAAAATCACAAAGGGAGACATCAAAGTGAAAGGATCAACGGGAGACGGAATTAAAAAAAATGGTCTTTGGTATGCTGGAAGTATCACAGACCACTAGAAGACCCATTCTCAGGATTGTCTCAAGGCGTTCCAAAGAGCAGCTTGTTCACATCACACAGCACCATATTAGGAGGGGATCGAGCATTGTGACTGATGAGTGGAGAGCTTATCGGAGAGCCCTATCTAATGAAGGTTATGATCACCATACCGTCTGCCACAAGAGACACTTTGTAGATCCTGCAACCAGAGCTCATACACAGAATTTAGAGCGGGCCTGGCAAACCTTCAAATGTGATATTTGGCGTCATCGAGGAAATCGCACTACAAAGCTTTTAAAAAGAGCATTTAAGGGTTATTGAATGGGAGTATTGGCTTGGGAGATTGCATAGGACTAGCATGCTGGAAGTATCACAGACCACTAGGAGACCCATTCTCATGATTGTCTCAGGCGTCATATTAGGAGGGGATCGAGCATTATTTGTGATTGATGAGTGTAGAGCTCTATCTGAAGGTTATGATCACCATACCAAAGACCCATGCTTCAGCATATCAATTAATAAACTTGATAAATGCATTTAGTCTTTCATCAGCACCCACATCTTTCTGTATGTGTAGTCCTTATAAATTAACTGGCTATAAAAGTTCAAAGGACATGGCCTTGATTGAAAAACAAAAAACAAAGTTGTCCTTTAAAAACAGCCCAACTCCCAACAATGAACTCTAAAAGACCTGTTAATAACCATTTCTACACTGGGGTGGGACTGGCAATGGGGAGTAGCAGGCCCTCAACCTTCATTCTGTTGATTTCCTCCTTGATCTCCGGAGTCATGGCCCCACGGCATCTGGCGGTGAAGGAATGTAGGGTTTCCTTGCGTTCATCCCAGGGCCCCAGGGTCTTGAAGATGTCAGGAGCGGCGATGCTCAACTCAGCAATGGGTGCGGTTCGTGAAATGGTGTTCCTGTCGGCACCGATGAGATCGAAGGCTGCTTTCATTGACCCTCCTTTGTTGAAGGCATCCAGGATCAGCTTATAGCGTGCGATGGTGCTCGTCATTAAGCTACTAATATTGACTGATGTAATTCAAATGGTTAATGTTTGCCTGTTTGAGCTGAAACCAAAGCTACTGTATATCAGTGTTGATATCAACCTGAGGGCCGCATTAAGTGAAGGTGGGGGCCAAAGTGGACCCCCGGGTCTCCAGTTGCCCACCCCTGATTTATATCAAAATTAACCCCGCAAGACCCAAATTGATTTCTACAAAAATAATAATAATAAGGGTAAGGTAATAATAATAATAATAATAATAATAATAATAAGGGTAATAATAATAATAATAATAATAATAAAACCCTTGTACCTGCCTTGTTCTGCCTCTCCTTTAACTGTATACATTGGTTATTGTTGAATATATTACTGTATATTATATATCATTAAAGTTCCATGAGCGGCAAAGTGTGGAAAGGTCAGCCGGCAAAAGGGTGCTTAGGGCTGGCTGGCCTTCACACACTTTGGCGTAACCATGCCGAGTCCCTCGGCATGGTCAGGTATGCCAGAAATATGTTCTAAGTCCCTCGGTATGGCCAGGGGCGCGGGCCCCTGCCAGAAATGTGTCTAAGTCCCTCGGTATGGCCAGGGGCGCGGGCCCCTGCCAGAAATGTGTCTAAGTCCCTCGGCCCGGGGCGGCGGGACCTCTGCCAGAAATGTTTCTAAGTCCCTCGTATACCAGGGGTGTGCGGTCCGTGCGGCGCGTCACATCACTCTTGATCCCCCGAGAGGTGCTTAACCCATTGTAGACTATCCCGATTCTAAAAATGTCTCTGAAATACTAACCTAAGTGTACTGGAAAACTTCAAATTATTGTGTAACACCACCAACTTCGACATTTTTTGATACTGTACATACTGTACAGAACGCATATTGGTGTTCCCGCAACTAGGTAAAACTACCACTAGGGGTCCCGCTACTATGGGTTAAGGGTGGGTGCACGTGCTCGGACGGAGCGCTGGGTGGTGGCTCTTGGCCGGAGGGATGGCATGGCCCCAAGGGGCTCGCCTCTGGGGGTTAGAGTGGAGACAATGCCCTGGACGGAGGTCCCGGGGGTCCATTTGGTTGCGGCCGCAGTACCGCCTGCCCCTCGGCGGCAGGGGCGTGTGGTGGTGGTGCATGGCCCCCAGGGGCGTTTGCTCTAAGCCCTACACTGAAAAAGGGACGTTTGCTTTAAGCCCTACACTGAAAAAGGGAGGTTTGCTCTAAGCACTACACTGTAAAAGAGTCGTTTGCTTTAAGCACTACACTGTAAAAGGGTCGTTTGCTTTAAGCACTACACTGTAAAAGGGAAGTTTGCTTCAAGCACTACACTGTAAAAGGGACGTTTGCTTTAAGCACTACACTGAAAAAGGGACGTTTGCTTTAAGCACTACACTGTAAAAGGGACGTTTGCTTTAAGCACTACACTGAAAAAGGGACGTTTGCTTTAAGCACTACACTGTAAAAGGGTCGTTTGCTTTAAGCACTACACTGTAAAAGGGTCGTTTGCTTTAAGCACTACACTGTAAAAGGGACGTTTGCTTTAAGCACTACACTGTAAAAGGGTCGTTTGCTTTAAGCACTACACTGTAAAAGGGACGTTTGCTTTAAGCAAGGCTATAGCCTTACGGTCTTGCACAGCATGCCATTTTTCATCATTTTGACCATTTTTGAGCATTTTCGAAAAATGGCGGAATTTAGAAAAATCGCAAGGCTATAGCCTTATGGTTTTTCATCGTTTTGAGGTTTCTTCGAAAAATGACAAAAATTGACGAAATCTGGCAAAAAGGCAAGGCTATATAGCCTTACAGTCTAGCACAGCATGCCGTTCTTCATCATTTTGAGCATTTTTGAGCAGTTTCGATAAATGTCAATTTCGAAAAAACTTAGGGCTATAGCCTTACCGTTTTTCATCGTTTCGAGGTTTCTTCGAAAAATGACAAAAATTGACGAAATCTGGCAAAAACGCAAGGCTATATAGCCTTACGGTCTAGCACAGCATGCCGTTTTTCATCATTTTGAGCATTTTTGAGCATTTTCAAAAATGTCGAAATTTCGAAAAACCGCAAGGCTATATAGCCTTACGTTTTTTTATCGTTTTGAGGTTTTTCGAAAATTGACAAAAAATGACGAAATCTGGCAAAAACGCAAGGCTATAGCCTTACGGTCTTGCACAGCATGACGTTTTTCATCATTTTGAGCATTTTTGAGCATTTTCGAAAAAATGTGTCAATTTCGAAAAAACGCAGGGCTATAGCCTTACGGTTTTTCATCGTTTTGAGGTTTTTCGAAAAATGACAAAAAATGACGAAATCTGGCAAAAAGGCAAGGCTATAGTCTTACGGTCTTGCACAGCATGCCGTTTTTCATCATTTTGAGCATTTTTGAGCATTTTCGAAAAATGTCGAAATTTCGAAAAACCGCAAGGCCTTGCGTTTTTTTCATCGTTTTGAGGTTTTTCGAAAATTGACAAAAAATGGCAAAATCTGGCAAAAACGCAAGGCTATAGCCTTACGGTCTTGCACAGCATGCCGTTTTTCATCATTTTGAACATTTTTGAGCATTTTCGAAAAATGTCGGAATTTCGAAAAACCGCAAGGCTATAGCCTTACATTTTTTTCATCGTTTGAGGTTTTTCGAAAAATGACAAAAAATGACGAAATCTGGCAAAAGCGCAAGGCTATGGCCTTACGGTCTTGCACAGCATGCCGTTTTTCATCATTTTGAGCATTTTGAGCATTTTCAAAAAATGTCGAAATTTCGAAAAACCGCAAGGCTATAGCCTTGCGTTTTTTCATCGTTTTGAGGTTTTTCGAAAAATGACAAAAAATGACGAAATCTGGCAAAAACGCAAGGCTATAGCCTTACGGTCTTGCACAGCATGACGTTTTTCATCATTTTGAGCATTTTTGAGTTTTTTTTCGGAAAATGGCGAAATTTCGAAAAAACGAAAGGCTATAGCCTTATGGTTTTTCATAGTTTTGAGGTTTTTCAAAAAATGACAAAAAATGACGAAATCTGGCAAAAACGCAAGGCTATAGCCTTACGGTCTTGCACAGCATGCCGTTTTTCATCATTTTGAGCATTTTTGAGCATTTTTGAAAAATGTCGAAATTTCGAAAAAACGCAGGGCTATAGCCTTACGGTTTTTCATCGTTTTGAGGTTTTTCGAAAAATGACAAAATTGACGAAATCTCTGGCAAAAACGCAAGGCTATAGCCTTACGGTCTTGCACAGCATGACGTTTTTCATCATTTTGACCATTTTTGAGCATTTTCAAAAAATGGCGAAATTTCTAAAAAAAAAAAAAAAAAAAAAAAAAAAAAAACGCAAGGCTATAGCCTTACGATTTTTCATCGTTTTGAGGTTTTTCGAAAAATGACAAAAAATGACGAAATCTGGCAAAAACACAAGGCTATAGCCTTACGGTCTTGCACAGCATGCCGTTTTTCATCATTTTGAGCATTTTTGAGCATTTTCGAAAAATGACAATTTCTAAAAAAAACGCAAGTCTACAGCCTAGCGGTTTTTTCATCGTTTTGTGGTTTTTCGAAAAATGACAAAAAATGACGAAATCTGGCAAAAACGCAAGGCTATAGCCTTGCGGTCTTGCACAGCATGACGTTTTTCATCATTTTGAGCATTTTTGAGCATTTTCGAAAAATGTCGAAATTTCGAAAAACCGCAAGGCTATAGCCTTACGTTTTTTTTCATCGTTTTGAGGTTTTTCGAGCGTTTTCCCCCGCTGCAATTCCCGGTCGCGGCCGCTGCGGTGCGGGCGCCCCGTGCCACGTCGACAGCCACGGGGTTCCGGGGTTCCGGGGTTGCGTGTGCGTGCGTCACCCCGCTTCTTCCGGGGTACCCACGCAACCCCGGAACCACGTCTGTGTGTGTGTTTGTATTTTCAGGGGTCATGGCCGTGACAGATCAGAGAGACGACGGACCAGACGAAGACCAGAGAGAGACAAGCATCAGCAGCAACTCTGCCCGAGTTTTAGCACTTAAAAGGTGGGTAACTTTAGCGTGTGTGTGGGTGGGTGTGTGGGTGGGTGTGTGTGTGTGTGTGGGTGGGTGGGTGTGTGTGTGTGTGTGTGGGTGGGTGTGTGTGCGTGGTTGTGTGTTGAGCTCCAGAGTGATTCGCGGACCACCGGTGCGATCCCCTCAGCTCTGCCTGCTAGAGAGCGGCCTCCAGCGGGCATGGCTGTGGGCTCCCACCGGTACCGGCGTGTGTATGTGTGTGCATGGCGGTAGAGCAGCTCCGTGTATACTTATATTATTTTTTTTCCCACCACAACAGGTTGAAGATGGATTTCGCTGACTTAAAGGCGCTGATGGATGACTTTGAGGCGGATCTGCTTCCCTCCAGCCCCACGGAACAGAGAAAAAAGAATATGTGCCAGAGACGACGCCATGTGGAGTCATTTTTGTATTTTATGTCCGAGCAGCACCGGCCACCCCAGCGTCTGCCGACCTTCACTTCATCACCAACCGTGCGCGCTTCCTCCAGTGCTTCAAGCTCCTCCAGTCCCGCTGGTGTCCAACGACCGTACAAAACTACGTCCAGGACTGCCGGCGGTTCATCGTGTACTTGAAAGAGCGTCAGCCAGCCGGCATCTCACCGTCCCTGCGCGACTTGGATCGCGTGCTCCGTTGGTTAAAGATGGCGCGAGAGGGACTGGCCGATGCCGTGGCCCAACACCGAAGAAGGATCATGGACTGCAAGACGGAAGCGATGCTTACCTGCTCCGACCTCCTCCGACTACGCCAGGAAACCGCTCGAAGGATCCCAGCTGCCCTGGCGCGCGTCGAACAAGACCCGAGATGTCGGTCAGCCGTCCACTCGGCGATGGGCCTGCTAGCGGCTTATCTGGCCGCCATCAGCGGGCTGCGGCGCGAGTGCTTCCTCTGGATGACGGACGTGGACGTTTCTTCTTCCGCGCTGGAGGTGGAGGCGACGGCGGCGCGTCGGGTCATGCGGTTGGAACATCACAAGACACGGCGCACCTATGGCCCCGGGAAGCTGCTTCTCACGCCAACGGAGCACGGATGGCTGAGACGTTTCCTGGATCAACGGCCGTTCATGTGCGGCTACAGCGACGTAGTGGCGACCTTCTTCTTCAGCTCCACGGGAGGCCGTTTTACAAGCTGGGAACGCACGTGAAAGCCGAGATCCTGAAGTGTATCAACCGCGCGGGTACCACCATGACGTCCATCCGCAGCGCCGTGGCCACAGTCGCCGACAGAATCCTCAGTCCGGATGAACAGAGTGAAGTGAGCCGCTCCATGGGGCATAGCTTGGCCACGATGAACAGGTATTATGTCGCCCAACGCAGCAACGAAGAAGTAATCGCCACACGGGACCTGCTGGACCGCGCCGTGACGGGAGAGATCCATCGCCGCCCCCAGCCCACGTCCCGTGCGCCGCCGCAGCCTCCAGAGGAGACCCCGCAGCCTCCAGAGCCTCCAGAGACCCCCGCCCAGGAGCTCCGAGTGTCGGTCTGGCGTCTTACAGGTGAGTTCAAAATGGGACAAAGTCCCTCCGGAGGCCAGGGACAAAATCTGTTTTGAGAATGTGTTTTGCTCGAGTCACTAATAGCCTGCCATCCTCTCAACCCGCAGACGCAGACATCCTGGCCTGGCGGCCGCCCGCCGTCGTGCAGGATACCCCGCCGCCCCCCGGCAAGAGGCCGCGCGGACGGCCGAGAAAACACCCGGCGACCACCGTGCAGAACCCCCCGCCCGCTAAGAGGCCGCGTGGCCGGCCGCGCAAGCAGAGGGACTGATGGTGTTGTTGGTGTTGTGTTGTGCAATAAAATAATTAATAATAATAATAATAATAATAATAATAATAATAATAACAATGATAGGGGTAATAATAATAATAATAATAAATAAATACATAAAAATGTATTTTTATGTATTATTATTGGGAGGATTATTATGTTTTATAGCCGTAAATCACAGATCATTCACTATAATAACTTGTATGTACATGTTTTATACATTCTAATGATCTAAAAAAAAAAATACAAAGCAAAAGAGGCATTTATTTTTACCTTTGATAATAAAAGTAAAAATAAAAGTATTGTCATGGCTTAATTGTTATTATCATCGTTTGAGTGTGATCATGCACATTATTTTATATGCACGCACGCGCGCGCACGCACACACACACACACACACACACACACACACACACACGGTTTCCCATGATGCGAGCCGCTTCGACCTCTATCCATCGATTGAATAGACCAGGGGTGGCCAACCTGAGGCTCGTGAGGCTCGTGAGCCTCATGCGGCTCTTCAGCTGGTTACATGCGGCTCTTAACTCCCTTATTGCCCTTGACGCTGTTTGACGCTGTAAACACGCTATAATACCTAAGCCCTTGATGCCCTTGACGCTGTGTGTTGACGCTTTATTTAATCCTTAATTTTTATAACATTAATTTCAGGCGATTAGCATTTTTTTAGCATGATCGGCTAACGGCAGGTTCTACTCACTTAGTAATGGCCAAAATCGCCGCGTGCACGCTTGCACGCTTGCACGTGCGCGTGCGCGGTCTGTATGTCCATCGCTGATCATAATCCAACCATCGGTGCGTCATTACAGCTTGATTTGACTTATATATGATAGAAAACACGATCGCTCCGATCGAGGCCTTCATGATGATCACACAACCACACAGTCTGCCTAGCAACAGTGACATGGATAAACAGGAAGTACTCTTACTCTGTGACCGGAAATGCGCTTCATTTCCGGCTATCGTCCTCATTACTGCCACCTACTGGGTGTTATCATATAGTATATGATCAACTCTACAAATGATGAGTATTTGGAATCATATGCTTTATTTGATTGGCATTAATTTGATAAATAAAAAATGTGAAAATTGGGGTATATTGTTGGCATTATGAGGAATAGTGGCATGGCCAGTAATAACTCAACAATGGAATGTGGTAGAGAGATGATTTTTTTTCCTGTGTAAACCAGAGACATTCATGCATAAAATGAGATATTTCGTGACATTGTGGTCATATCACAAAATATTATACTGGAATTCAAAATATGGGCCTGGGAGCTTGATTAATTCATTAAAAATGGGCAATTAATGAGTTAAGGGGCTTCCACATGAAGCTGTCAAAAACGCTTGGCCTCATGGCACAGTCATTCATTCCCTATACCAGTGGTTTTCAACCTTTTTTGCTACCAGGGCCCACCATTTATTCAGAATTTGAGCCACAGACCACCATTTTAGCTACTTAGACCCCAAAGCTAAAGATTTCCTTTACTTGTGTCAACAATTCCAGGCTGAATTTCAGAGAAAACAAAACAGTGAAACATACAGATCAAAATGACCATTAATCTTCCACATTCTCTAGCAGTGTAGACTTGGGCTAATTCACATGATGAATATTTTAACTCTTGAGAATGTCATACTTTTTTGGATTGTAAACCCTGTTTCAAAATACATGTCTGTATGTTTCTATTTGCGACCGTGACGGCCGTCGCGGCGGTTTTCTAACCGTTGTGACCATTTGATGTGGCTCTTTGCCGTAACACAGTGAAAAACGTGGCTCTTAGTCTGCGACCGGTTGGCCACCCCTGCAATAGACACTTATCAACAGAAATGTTACGATCCAATCGTGCCGGTATAGCAGATATTCAGATACCCGCCGGGCAAGTAGATATTTTGTATTCATTGCATCGGTGGATCACGGATACTACTAGTAGGGCGGGGCGAAGCATAGTTTTACTGAAGTTCTGTTTAGGGTTAGTAACCGCATAAAGCACCGTCTAACCCTAACCCTAGCCTAATCCTAAACCCTAAACATAACCTCAGTAAAACTAGGCTATGCCTACACCTAACCCCAACCCTAAACTTAACCTCAGTAAACTTATGCCTAAACCTAACCTAACCCTAACCATAACTTCAGTAAAAACTTCCTTCACCCCGCCCTACTAGTAGTATCCGTGATCCACCGATGCAATGAATACAAAATATCTACTTGCCCGGCGGGTATCTGAATATCTGCTATACCGGCACGATTGGATCATAACATTTCTGTTGATAAGTGTCTATTCAATCGATGGATAGAGGTCGAAGCGGGTGATGATGCCTCGCGGCGCAAGTCTCAGAGAGCGGGAGAGCAGAAGAGCGGCAAGACTGCACGGACCGTACAACCACGCCACGGTAAATAAAATAATTAATACTATCTTAATCACTCACAACTTCTTATAACTGAATATGGCCGCAAAGTCGATGTATGCTTGCATACTGGGGTGCGGCTGTGGCAAATGTGTTACTGTACAGTACGTGTGGATGAAAATGCTAGCACTAGCAGAGTTAGCTTGCATCACAGAATGTCCGTGTTGTTGTAGCACAGTGTGTTGTGTTACTAACTTAACCCTGCAAGGACGACCGGCGCTAATGTGGACGTGAGTTGCCTCGTCCTGTGTGTGTTCTAATAGCTATGTTTGGTTAATAGTTTTGTGTGGATATATGATTTTGTTTTTCGCCGAAAAAGTATGGCATTCGGTTTATCCGGCGCCTGGCTGTTCCGGCTTAGTACTAGTTGTGGACATGCTAACCATGCTAACCGCTAAGGCAGCAGCCATTTTAGGCTACCACATTGATCGACAGCGAGCGACAAAACTCATATGCTAACCGCTAAAGGCTCAGTCATACTCCAGGGTGAAGTGACCCGCGGTGAAAGTGTTTCACCGCGGTGTAGTTTTTAAAGGGGAATTCCACCCATTTTCAAAATTTTCCTGAGAGGGTACAAATGTGACATTTGGTTCCATTTGTACCCTCTCAGGAAAAAAGGGGTCTGAAAGAAAAATCATTAATATGGTGAAATACATCTTGATGATGTCATCAGATGTATTTCACCATGTTGATGTTTTTTTTCAGACCTCCATTTTTAGGAAATACAGAATTGGGGGGGGACTTTTTTTTATCATGTCCACACAACACAACATCTCTAAGGTATATTAATGACACATTAAAATGTTGAAAATAAGTAGAGTTCCCCTTTAAGGCTTCACCCTGGAGTATGTATGATCCAGGGTGAAGCCTTAAAAAACTACACCACGGTGGAACTCTTTCACCGCGAGTCACTTCACCCTGGAAAAAAACTCATGTGACAGTGTGGCTCCAGCCTTAATGGTTTAGCATGGTTAGCATGCATTAAAAAACAGGGTTTAAATTTAAGTGACTAATAAAATAATGTTCAATAGAGTTACAACACTAACCATTGGAAGCCCATACATTCAATCAGAAAGGTCCTATCTTACTGTGGTAAGCAATGTTAAGTCACTGTCACCAACATTGTAATTATAAACATGTCCACTGCAGTGACAAAACAGATCAATGGCAGATAACGGAAAGGTTCATTGAATTAAAACAATTTAATAAAAAAAAATCTCTCTTAACGCTCTCAGGAGTTACAGATCTATAAGTGCTGGGGGGAGGGTCCAAGTGCTGGGGGGACTGTCATGTGATCTACTTGCACGGCCTCCGTGATCTACTGGTAGATCACAATCTACCTTTTGGGCACCCCTGGTCTACAGAAATATTCCACAAAATTTGATGCAATTGTACTCCTGACAGTCTGGGTCAAAGTTTTGCAGGCAATTGACAACAGAGATTTGTTGCTGCAGTCAGGGAAAATTTCTCTGGAGGTGGAGGCAGCCAATGCTGCCTCCACCTCCAGAGAAATTTTCCCTCAAAGCTGAAATGCAGCATCTAAGAGATGAGTGGGATTCCCTCCACTCTGAGGCAACCCTTATAGCAAATGAAATGGGGATACCACCCCATTTTAAAAAAAGAGGTAAGCCACGTGAGGAAAAGAAAAAGGTTCTTTGAAGAGGCTGAAGAGAGAGATCCTGCAAATCCTGCACTCAGCCAGGCTTCAGTGTCACAGTGTGTGGCAGCCGTGACACTGATCCTTGCACGCCATGCCCAGCATCAGATCAAGATGCCATCCACGAGGGAGGCGGTTCGGGAGGTGCATCGTGGGTTCTACAACCTGCCAGGAATTCCCCGGGTGCTGGGTGTGGTGGACGGAACCCTCATCCCTCTCCTCAACCCAGAGCTGGTGGACCCATGCTGGGTGTGTAGAAAGCACTACACGGCCATGAATGTGCAGGTGGTGGTGGACCACAACGGGCTCATCCTTGACATCGTGGCCAGATGGCCAGGATCCACCCACGATGCCTTCATGTGGGAGAACTCTGCCGTTGGAGATAAGGCAGCCAGAGGAGAGTTCGGTGACAGTGTTTTCTTGGGCGACAGTGGCTACCCCCTCCGCACCTACCTCATCATACCGGTGGACCATCCAGCCACACCAACGGAGCAGGCGTTTAATGACAGGCACACCACCAACAGGACCCACGTTGAGTGCGTACTCGGCAGGTGGAAAAAAAAAAAGATTCCGCTGCATTGCCCGCTCCACGGCCGGCTTGCGTCTACCCCCCAAATCCTGCCAGGTGATTGTGGTGGCAGCAATGCTGCACAACATAGCGGTGCGGGCTTGGCAAGATGGCGGCCATGATGCAGACACGTGACATGTGTAACTTTATTACAGATAGAAAGAAGTTTAGTTTCATGTTTCACATATAACAGCCCTTGGAAGGTGGAAAGAGTTTGACGGTGCATGGTGGTGTCTCACCTACAGAACTCTACTGTGTCTTCTTTCACCAACCTCCCATGTTGGGATATATGCCTACCTGAAATACTTACCTGTGGAAGTTAGAATGTAAGCTAAAACCTAACTGTTGTTGCTAGTTTGAAGGAGTTTTGGTGTTTTAAACAGTGTCATAGTGTTATTGTTTGCCAAATCAAATCCCCAATGTACTGTCCACCGAGCACTGAATCTGTTCATTTAGTGACCAATAGACATTGTCCTTTGGGGATGTGATTTAGCAAACGATTTGCCCTGAGGACAGTACATTGGCTATACGACTGAGAGGGGCCTCTGAGTTGAATAATGTCTGTATCTTGTTTCAGCTCAGAAAGCAGCCCGGAGAAGCCAGGTGCACCTGGCCCGGCTGTGGGAAGTGGCGCCTAAACATAAGAGAGCATTTCACCCGCATGCATGGCGTCCAAAACGGGAAAGAAATGACTTTAATGATTGCACTCTCGCGATTCCGGATTAACATCCAACAATGCCCTTGCCCAGTTGACGGCTGCCAATATGTTACTGGGCAAAGGCTCAAGAGGCACCTGGAACTGAAGCACGCGGCAGAGGCCGAAAACCCCCACCGGTACCTGAAAGAGCTAAGGCATAAGGCACGGTGGATGAAAGTGCACGCAGAGCTGGCCAAAATACGGGCCACCAATCCCACGGTGCCCCTGGTTGGCCGGTTCGATGTAGACTTCCTAATCCCAGAGTTCATTGACAGTGAGGTGGAGGTGGACAGCGACATGGAGCAGCCCCCCTCTCCACCAGCCCCAGGTGCGCAGCCCCCCCCTTCTCCACCAGCCCCAGGGGCGCAGCCCCCCCCCCCCCCCCCCCCCCCCTTCTCCAGCAACACAGCCCTCCACGAGCAGCAGCACAGCCCCCCCTGCAGGACTGCGCGTCTGCAGGATGTGCTACACTCTCAGGCTGGAGAACGTAAGACTGAAAAGGGAGCTTGATGCCTGTATGGCGAAGAAGTCTTACTACAAGCAGCTGCTGAGAGAGAGAGGGCTGGCTTCTGCCGCGATGGCACCGGAGGAGGAGGTTTGTATGTCCTTCTTTCTGTCTGACTGTCCAACTGACTGTTTCCCCTATTGTTTATGCCTATGCCTGTTTGTGCTCAATGTACAGGAGCCAGGCCATAGAGAGGCCACCTCGCGAGAGAGCAGGGGCAAAACGCCCGCCTCGGGCAAGGGCCCAGGCCCAAAAGGCGGCCGCACAGAGGTATGTATTAACCTGTCCGTCTGTCTGTCTGTCTGTCTAGACCGCTGATCATCTGACTAAATGTCTTTGTTTAATTCTGCCAGGAGCACACGCCACCGCCAGCTGATGTGCCTCAGGTCCTTTTTGCTGACGTTAATGTGATGGGGTGGGGAGACTCCGACCCACAGGTATTTCAAGTCTTTTACATTGTGTTTGGCATAACATTTCATTTAGACATGCATGTAGCACCAACTGTCCTTGGGATAACAACATATCTGTGTCTATCTAGTGGGTGGAGAACGCCCCATTGTCGGAGGAGGAGGACTGGATCCCTCCGGAAAATCCCACCACCAGCTCAGCGGCGGGGGCCAGTGTGGAGGGACTGTCAACCTCCCAGGAGGACGAGGAGGACCCGGCCGAGGTGAGCGCCTCAATCACTCTTAAAAACTGACTTGAACCTGTGGAAGGAATGTAGTGGATTTTTTTTAGAATGGCAATCGTTTCTCTGTATTCCCAGTGTGATCCCAGACGATCCTGAAGGAAGCAGCCGGTGACCTGTGACCTAATGGGGACATGAATGTTTGTTTTAATATTTGTAATGGATTAAAAAATAAAAAAAAAAAAAAAAAGGCCACCTCTTCTAATGTATTTTATTTTATAGCGCTTTTCCAAGTGCTCAAAGCGCTTTACAATGGTCCATTCATTTGTAAATTGGGAATGGACGACATCTTATTTGTATGGATTTGATTTTTTATAGAGCTTTGCAAGTGCTCAAAGCGCTTTACAATGGTCCACCCGTTCATACATTGGGAATGGACGACCTGCTCTACCTCCTGAGCCACAGCCGTCCCATAATAAACTGATTGTTGACTAATCTCCATTTCACTCTTATTTGTATTTCTTTATGGTTGTCTTACATTACTTTGTAAGTTGTTAAGAAATCAAGTACAGGTAGACCGTAAGCTAACCTACCTGACCTAATCAGGTCAGGTAGGTTACACACATAAACGAAGAGCTGTGTTTTATATTTCTAAATTGTTTTTTTTTTTTTACATTTAGGATGCCTATCTGCATCCTAAATATCTTACACTGTGGCGTCCCTCCCGGGCATATGAAAAGTATCCATTATATACGCAATTTGGCCGAGCGTAAGATCCTGCTAAATTTGTGCAACAATCGGACAAACATCCACACTTGGCCGTATCCAGGCTGCGGGTAAAGGGTGGCCAGCTGGAGAGGATCTGTAGCATCAGGCTTGAGTGGCACAGATTTGGAATAGGCGCGGTGGCTGAAAGTGCACTCGGAGCTTGCCAAAATACGGGCCACCAATCCCGCCGTGCCCCTGGTTGGCCGCTTCGGTTTAGATTTCCACATCCCAGAATTCGTTGACAGTGAGGTGGAAGTGCACAGTGACGTGGAGCAGCCCCCCTTCTCCACCAGCCCCAGGGGCGCAGCTCCCCCTTCTCCACCAGCCGCCGGGGGCGCAGCCCTCCACGAGCAGCAGCACAGCCCCCCCTGCAGAAGCAGCAGCGCAGCCTTTTGACATGTTGTCTTTCACAGAGGACTATGTCAAAGAATACTCCCAACACCTCCTCAGACTGGACGACTCCAGTTCGAGAAAGTCCAACGTCACAAGCCAGATCAGCCGGGTTAAGGCTTGGATTCTCTACATGGGGCACGGCCAGGCCCGCCTCCATGAGTGGGTATTTCTGAATAACCGGGCAAGGATTACTGCGTGAGTAAAGTCGATTGATCTCTCTGTGTACGTGCGCGTTTGAGTGTTTGTTTAAAAAAAAAATGCTAAACACGTTTTCACTCTCAACAGGTGGGTGGCTGACATCAAACAGCAGTTTGAGTGCACGACCTTGCAGCACTACATGCTAAACGTCCGCTCGTTCGTGAAGTACCTGAGAGACTGCCCCCCCCAGCGGCTGCCGCCTCTCGACGAAGGCATGTACGACGGTAGTGCGGGTGCTAGATGGCATCATTTCCTCGAATAAAAGCAACCGCACCCGCCACCAACACAGGGTAAAAGTGGACAAGGTGGAGAAACTCCACACCACGGAGGAGATGCGCACCTGCCTCGAGTTGGCCTCCGAGAAGGTCCCGAAGCTCCTGGGTAAGCCCATCTCCAATTTGGCAGTTGTTATCGTCGCACGGCTATGGTGAATGGACTGTCCTTTTGCCTGTGCATCTTGCGTGTCTGAAGCATTCAACAATAACCTGTGTGGCATTCTGTGCTTCTGTTTACAGCTGAGATGGAGGCGTCCGTCATTAGGGGGGAATTCAGCATGGCTCTGCGCACGAAACTTTTCGTGGGCCGCCATGTTCGGACATCGAAACGGCCCACACGCCAACATCACGGACGAGATGGTCCACCAGGCGACTCTACCTCGTCCCTCCCTCCACCCCCTCACCCCTCCACTTTATCTCCCTACCTTGTACTGCCTGCCTTCTCAAATCACTTAACTATATTTCCTAATACTTAATTGAAATGAATGCCATGCTGCTTGCCCATTTAAATGTGTTTTTAACTATATATATATATATATATATATATATATATATATATATATATGTATATTTATTTATTTATTTTTATTTTTTTTTAAACTGTGATACACGCAAACGAAGAGCTGTGTTTTATATTTCTAAATTGTTTCTCCTCTTTTTTTACATTTAGGATGCCTATCTGCAACATATGCGGCTTATCTTACACTGTGGCGTCCCTCCCGGGGCATATGAAAAGTATCCATTATATACGCAATTTGGCCGAGCGTAAGATCCTGCTAAATTTGTGCAACAATCGGACAAACATCCGCACTTGGCCATGCCCGTATCCAGGCTGCGGGCTAAAGGGTGGCCAGCTGGAGCGCCATATGGAGAGGATCCATTCAGGCTTGAGTGGCACAGATTTGGAATACCTGAAGAATGAGGCCAGAGTAATTTATCACGTGAAAACGTGTGGGGCGACGGTGAAAAGGTTCATATTGAGTAGGCTATATGAGGGCTTATAGATAGCTCCAGAGGCTTAATTGATGATACTGGTCAAACAGACTGGCAAATCCTGGTTGTTTTTTCCGGTGAAAAACTGTTTTAAGAAATTTATAGCAAACAAACATACTTCAAATTAGTAATATTTAACCCAAGCCCTCTTCACTTTTGAAATTCAGGGATGACCATTCTCTATCTGTGGGGCCGGCTTGGATCACAGGCGAGCCTTCTGGTATTTGCAGGAATGTGGATGAGTCGGAAGGAAACAAGGAGGCTTGGCCCAGATCCATGTCAGCCCAGATCGCATTGGTTGGCCCAAATGCGAAGAGTGCCCGGCCTGACCCGTGGAATGGTTGCACCATGTTTATTTTAACAATTTCTCATATTTTAGTACATGTCAAATACAGCATTAAAAGTTTGGAGTCTCTGGAGCTATGGCTGTGAAATGTTCAGTTGCCACCGCTGTTAGGCAAATGCATTTCAACCATGGCTTTGTGTCTTCCTTGTAGATCCCAGCGGTCTTCAGCCAGGCATGCAGCAGCAGGAGAGATGTGTTGGTTCTGCTCCTCCTGTCCACAGGCAGCACGGTGCCAACATCATTTCACACAGACCTGACAGTCATCCTCAGCAGATACCTCAGTCCCCAATGGCCAATGGTGAGAGCTTGTGACCAATAGTAATAATAATAATACATTTTGAAATTTTAATTTTGAGAACAACAACTCTAACAACAACTACTCTCACTGTAAACAACCTACTCTATAAACAACGTGATATAAACACCCTCACTGAGATATTGCCATAAACTGACACTTCCTAACACAAAAAAAACTACTTAAAAAAGCTATTAAAAATATTTCTGGAATGTTAGTATAGCTAATCTGCACATATTTATGAACCAATACACAGGAAATAAGATGAAGCCCAGCATATTTTGTGATCATGGTGCTACTTTTGTGTCTCTCGGAAATACAATGTAAATGATTTAAATCATTACTTTCTATTCCACAGACATGACGATCTGGAATATGGGGAGCAGTTACATCTGGCGTGGCGAGGAGAGAGCCAAGCAGGCCATGGGTTCCAATCTGGGACTGGATGCCCAGGTTTGGTGGTATGGCCGGGGGGGATTGAGATGGAGCCAATTCCTCCCCTTCTTCCATCGGTCCCTGCAGAGAGGAATATCCTTGTGATTCATTGTGGCAGCAGCGACATGGGTAAGGTGAAGAGCATCGAGTTAGCCACAATGAAGGGGATCTTCAGTACTTCAATGAGCACTTCACCCACAGATGAAGATTGTGTTCTCCCAGCATACCCAGAGACGGCATTGGGGCACTTCAAAGCCGCGGGCAATTAGCAAGGCCATAAAATGGGTGAACATTTGTTGGGGTTTGGGAGGGAGTGACCCAACAAAGTTTGACCACCCAGACCCCTTTCTGCGTGATGGAGTTCATTTTTCACTTTTGGGAAATGATATTTTTAACCAGTATTGTTCAGTCACTTAAAGCTATAATCTAGATTAGATGAAGTTGCCTGTTTATCTTGTGATGCTTTCTGATGTTGGACTGCTTGTGCAGGACTCCAAGCATAATTGGCAGCTCCACCAAACTAGCTTTGGGGTGTTTTTGTTTATATTTTTAATGAAACAAGAAAGTGGCCATGGAATATTTCTTTGTGTGAGGAAATAACGATAAACTGTACTCAAATTCTAGTTTCTGACACAAAATTCTTCCGACACTAAGGTCTAGTTATTGACGCTAGATTCTGGCTTTGATGCTAGCTGAAAAACTAGGTTCCTGTGTCAGTGATGCTCTACATATTCCATGCCAATGACCCCCGGAATTATCTATATGTTGTTCTAGTGAACCCCAGAAGCAAAGATTGGAGTTAAAAAATGTTTGCTTCTGACATATCAGAAAGATTTGCAACACTTTCACGATTTCTCACTCTTTCACTTTCACTTTTGGTTCAGCAGTAATCCAGCTGTCTCAATAGGTGGGGGCGTGGCACATCGTTTATGGCTGATGGCATATTTTATTTTTTATTAGACCCAAAAGTCTTGAACCACATGCATATATTACAGCGAGAAAAAAAATGTAAAAACAATATTGGCCAAAAACACAAAATAAATAATCAAGGAAAAACTTAGGGCAAACTAAAGACAAAGGACAAAAAACAAAAATGCACTAGGCTATGCTCAGGTACAGGCCCTAGTAACACACTCAAGGTGTGCACAGCTTGGCTGCTAGACATAACTGAAAAGCCCTCACAGCAGTCTCACTTATATAGGGGTGGATCCCACCACTGAGAGGGTTCTCAATTAACCGAATGCAGCTGATCTGCAAGCTCCCTGGACTCAAATACATGCAATATGAATCAACAGCAGACAGACATTAGTTGATAGACCAACATCCCTATGATTTACATCACTTTACATTGTCCAATAAACTGATACTGATCATTTTAAGTCTGTCAACCACCCCTCCCTTCCCCACAGCACTTGGCACCTTCCACACTCTACTTCAGCCAATGGCTGCCTCTGCTCTGCGCTTTGGCAGTGGAGCTGAACAGCAGGGCAAGTGCTGAGGTGGATACAAAGGTGACAAACAAATGTCAAACATTCAGTGAAATGGTTTCTTTAAGTTAACTCGTCATCATGGCCCAATGCATAGCAAGATTTAGGCCCGGACTTATTTCTATTAAAAAAAAAAAAAGTTTCAACTTTACTACTAGGTTGTACTACCATAAAAAAAAACCTGCACAACCATTGCTATCTCAGCCTTATACATGTATGTCTCAATGTCTGAGTGTTTATTCAGGAGACTAAAGGCTGTGAGGGCTTTTCAGTTATGTCTAGCAGCAAGGCTGTGCACACCTTGTGTGTGTTACTAGGGCCTGTACCTGAGCATAGCCTAGTGCATTTTTGTTTTTGTTTTTTTGTCCTTTGTCCTCAGTTTGCCTTAAGTTTTTCCTCGATTATGTGTGGATCCCACGGCACCCCGCCCCCCCAAGGCCAAAATCATAGCGGAATCTAATCCAAGAAGTAGGAACCACTGTGTCTTTCCTGTGGCTGCCCCTAGGCTGTGGAATAGCCTGCCGCTTTACCTAAACAATGCAAATACTGTAGAGTCTTTTAAATCACTTTTATTCTTTTGCCTTTTACATTAAACACAGCTTAACAAAAACTGTTGAAAGGAGGGTGACTCTTTCATATTCATCTGTAAGAATATATGCAGGTGTAGCACTGATTTTGAACTCATTGTTAAAGGTAGACCAAATGTGAAGTCTTTGTGTTGACAAAGGCATGCAAAAATACATTTTAGACGCTATTCTTATGCCTGGTATGTCACACGTGTCTGATGTTGGTACATTGTCATGGAGAAACCTCATCATTGGTCAGCAAATAGCTTTGCTATTCAGATGTAATTCAATCAATCAATCAATCAATCAATTTTATTTCGCTCACGACCGTATTCCACGGTTTGGAGCACAGAGTCAAAAGTATACAATACATAAGTATACAGTTCATCTTCATATTTTACTTGTACAAAGGAAGAACATTTTTTAAAAAGGCACCCAGTTTATAAATTACTTTTTGTTTTCTAGAATTCAATAATAAAGTGAATTTATACATGGTTGGCCGGTTCAAAAAATAAATTGGTAAGTACTTTTGTCTAAGAGACATAATCGTTACATTTTTACATTCCATCAAGACATGAAACTCATCTCCAATTTTATTTTCATTACATAAGTTGCAGATCCTCTGGCTTCTTTCTAGTCCTTTATATCTACCGATGACCTTTGGGATTCTGGTGTTGTTTAACCTGAAATTACAGATAGCCTGCCTATATTTGTGATTCTCTAATAGAAGGTATTTTTCTAACTTAAATTCTTGTTTGTATTCAATATAAGTATCACATGATGTCATGCTATTAAGTTCACTTTGCCACTTTTGTATAAACTGATCTTTTAACTTTTGTTCAACTTTTGTTCAACAGTTTCTTTCAGCCATTCAATATTTTTACATTTCAGACAATCAGACCAAAACTCATTGTAATTGAAGGAGTTACTCTACATATGTGTGTCTGGGGGGAACAGTAGGCTGGTGTGTGGATTCATGATACCCATATTTATGGTGCATATGATATGCATTGAGTTTGAGAAAAGTGTTAATTAATTGGGACCCAAAAAGGTTGAGACTGCATTAAGGTTCAATGTAAAGCGGTCTCTTTGAAGGTTGTAAAGTTACAAGTTAGTTATTATTAAAATGTCCGTATGTATAAAGGTTATGCAGTTACATCCATTGCAGTTATTAATAGAATGGTCTAATGTATAAGAGGTTATAAACTTGCATTAATTATATGTATCAATCTGTGATTTCATCTGTGATCTGCTTGTATTAAACAACAGCAAACTCACCAACTTTGCAGCTGTAGAGAAAGCTGGAATTATCCTCTTTTGATCTGCAAAGCTTTTGTGGCATAATAATCCACCATAGACATGTTAATGTTCAGAATGGAGTAAAGACAGTTCTGTTCATGTTTATTTTTTTAGAATGTTTTTATTTGTGTATTTGCACTAATCATTCATTTTACATTTTTTTTTTCATTTGAACATTATTTGCCACATTCTGCATAACTAAAGTGGTTTTAATTGTTTAAATCCTTGAGTGCCCTTTATTGGGCGACTATCATTCTGTATAAATTGAACATTCACAGTCTGCATACATTCATAAATGCCTTGTATGTGTCCTCAAGTGTTTTTTCAACAAACTAGCTGAAGTATAGCATTTGGCACAAACCGTACAACTGTAGGGCTTTTCCCCTTTATGAACGATCATATGTTGCTTAAGACCACACCTTTGAGCAAAGCCTTTACTGCAAACATTACAACTGTAGGGCTTTCCCCCTGTATGAATCAGCATGTGTTTTCTCAGATTCCCATTCAGATTAAATCCTTTGCCACAGACATTACAACTATAGGGTATTTCACCTGTGTGAATCCTCATGTGTTTCTTGAGATCATTATTTTGTACAAAGCCTTTGCCACAAACTTTGCAATTGTGTGGTCTTTCCCCTGTATGAATCATCATGTGTACCCTTAAGTTATTATTGCAATTAAAAGCCTTGCCACAAACTCTACAGCTAACATGGTCTTCCCCATTGCCAATCATCACGTCTGTTTGTCTCGATAATACATTTGACAATATGTGGCTCTTGTGTGGTTTCTGTAGGTTTAAATCTGGCCGATCTTCCACATTCTCCTCCCACTCATCAATGTCTTCTGTGTCAGGTTCAGAACAATTAGAAGAGAGAACATGTACTGGTAGGCCTGTAGATTGATGAACTAATCCACACTTCTCTACACCAGCTTGTGTTTTCATCACAATCTTCATGTTTCACTGATATTAGCGTGTGTGGTGACCCATAAGCATTATCCTCATGTTCCTCTTTCATCTCTGGAGGATCATCTTCACTATTCACTGCTGTTAATGCCTGTGGTGACCCTTCAGCATCCTCTGGTTGTTGGTGTAGATCCTCCTGTTCCTCTTTAATGTGTGGCGTCTCTGGTACCTCTTGCACCACACTGGAGCTCCACTCCTGATGTTCAGGGTAACGCTCCTGTAGCACAGCAAGATGGAAGAAATCTACAAGACAGAATAAGACATTAGATTATAAGCTTGGTAAATGTATAGTAAGTATATTGTAAAACAATTCCAGTATGCATTCTCATTTAAAACATTTAAAGGATGTTATGTGAAGCATTTTACCAACCTGCTCTGTGTAATTCAGCATCTTGTTGTTGGCGGTCAATCTCTTGCTTGAAGCGTACAGCTTGGTCTTCATACTCTGTTATAATTCTTCCAACGATCCCAAGTATCTCATCGACAGCAACTGTAGATAGTAGCTTGTTTACCAGGGAATTCAGTGTTTGCAGTAAAGACATAAAGTGATCCATGTTGTCAGCTCTTTGTATTGTTGATCCAAGTGAAGCAACAATCGGTGGAAATCACTTCAACCTCTATGCTGGTTCAAAAACTCCAAATCCAAATCCAGTATACAATAGGTATTATGACAAAGATACCTGTCTACTCCACCTAGTTGGCTACTGCAGAGAGTTGTTCTGCTCTCACCGAGTTACACAGATTAGTGTGTCAACAAACAAAGCAGAACTCTGTTAAATACTCACTGTTGAGCCTGATGGACCAATCAGAGGGTGGCGGGGGGGATGGGTGGGCTGGACAAAATGAGGTAACAACTGATAGTTCAGCAGCAGCTGACCTCCACTTAGCCTCTTCAGGCCTATAACCATGTCATAGTGACCCTGAGTACATTATAGTCTATAGTATATTGCAGTTAAAATGTTCAAATAATCAATCAATCATGGTGAATCCTATTATATGGAAGTATGGAACCATCAAGTGTTGCACATAACATCATCTCTGATGTTATATCATACATGTAATAGTTAGTCAAACAGGAAAACCTGTATACTTCTTACTAGCCCTATAGTTCATTTACCCAAAACAGGTTTATATGTTTCTCCCGGAACACAACATGAAATACTTTGTAGTTGTTGGACAGAAATTCCAGTATAATAGAATGTGGACGAGTGAAAAATATAATTGATCATAGTTTATTATACAGTTAGATTTAATAATAATACTATGGTAAAACAATACAACTGGAGGGTTGAGGATGGAGGGAAGACATTTCATTAAACAATGTTTTACAGACTATGTAAATCACACCTTCTGTCTGAATATATAATCAATATGGTGCCACAACCCCCTATCTATAATGCAATGGAAAAATCAAGATATATACACTTATATTTACACTGGACCTAAGTATGCACATTCAGACTCATTTCAACTGATCTGTAAACAGAAACAGAACAGTACAACTGTTGGTCTTGTGTCTCATCAAGTGACAATTGCTCAGTTGCATCCCTAGTGGCAGGATGTATGGACTTGAGAGAGAAAAATAAAGTTTCATTAACTATGAAATCCTCATGTGTAACTGCATTGTATCATTATGATGAAAGCCTTTGCAACATACTCTTCAACTGTAGGTGTTTCCCCAGAATTAATTAGCATGTGTCTCTTGAGATCATTCTTTTAGCAAAGGTTGTATAGCCTAAAAGAGCAGAACCTCATTGTGATTGAAATATCAAACTTCAATTACAATGAGTTCCTGCTATTTAATTGACTGGTGGTAATGGTGTTGTTTTTCCAGTAAGGAAAAGTATTGTGTAATGGTGGTTGGGTCATTTACATTTGCTTTGACTGTAGGTGTATCATTGAGATGCAATTCACCCAGTAAGTATAGACCTACAACAATACAGGCCTAACAATACAAGGGTGCTCTATTATTCAGCATTTGCAGAATTACAGTAGTAATTGGAGCAGACTATACAATGTTAATTGTGAGTAGATTGAATGAATAAATTGATTTTTTTTTATATAAACAGAAATGAGAGTTACAGTACAAGTCAACTACACACTGCTACAAAATTGAATACAGACTAGGTAATTACTGTACAACTCAAGAACAACTATAGCAAATCTGAAAAAAATGATTGGACACTAGTTAAGAATATACTTGTTCATAATGAGGCCAACTTCTTCATTTCATCAAGACATTAAAATACATACAAAATAGTTACTTCAGTGAAGTCAGAAGCAGTAAATCATAGTGAAGGTAAAATGGAAATGAGAAGACTGTATAAAAGCATTTCATTTGTTCTTAATGAGGTCCATTTTCATTTCATCAAAACATTTAGAGAAGAAAATATACAATTATAATTATTATTAAGACGTCAATTTAGACAAGATTATGTAGCCTAGTAGAGCATATATTTTATTTACTAATCACGAGATTGAAAAAATGCAAACACTGTGTTACTCATGTAGGAAAGCTGAAGTATATCCTGTTTATATATATATATATATATATATATATATATATATATATATATATATATATATATATATATATATATATATATATATATATATATATATATATATATATATATATACTGTGTTAAAAATCTCAATGTGAACAGAATTATTAATCAACCAAATTACAGAATGGAGTGGAGAAAGTTCTGTTCATGTTCATGTTCATGTTCAATTTTTAGAATGTTTTTATTTGTGTATTTGCATTAATTATTCAACTTACACTTAATTCATTTTGACGTTGTTTGCCAAAGTCTGCACAACTAGTGTTTTTTACACTAGTTGTGTAAAATATGTAATAAGAAAATGGCAGAATACATTTTTTGTTTTCTGGGCTTTGCTTTTAAGGCAGTAGATAAAACCAAGTTATGTAAAAGCATCATCACATAATGATTCACACAATGGAAAGGCCCTACAGTTGCAAGGTTTGTGGCAAAGGCTTTAATCTGATGAAACACATGGTGATCCCTACAGCAGCAAGACCATATAGTTGTACAGTTTGTAGCAAAGATGTTGCTCACAATGGAGATCTGAAGAAACACATGGGGATTCATACAGGGGAAACACCATATGGTTGCAGAGTTTGTGGCAAAGCTTTAAATTGTAATGATACATTTAAGTCACACATGAGGGAATCTTAAAGGTAGGGGAAGTGATTTGAAATTCATGGTGTAGTACCAGCCTGGTGCACTAGGGGCCCCCAAAAGTAGCTACACTATGTGAACCTGCTGCTCTCTCCTGATTGGAGGAGAATTGTGGTGACCTGGGGAACTTTTATTAGCTCCTCTGCTAACGTGGGGGAGGGGGAAACTCCATATGTGGTTTCCACACCTTATAATAGAGCATTTTAACAGATTTTTTTTTTTTTTTTGTGGGGGGGGGTGATATCTGACAAAAGTGAAATCACTTCCCCTACCTTTAATTATGTTTATTATTATGCACTCTATCTCCAGTCTATATACCCTGTTAGTTCATACTGGTAGTTACAGTTAAAATGTTCAAATAGTCATTTGTATTTATTATAATTCCAGATTACCATATCTCCATATTGTGTTGCAATTTACACACAGCAAAAATAAACAACAAATACCAAGTCAAAGCATCTCCAGAGAAATGTATTTATTTGCCAAAGTAGGGAGTTATTTTCAGTATGTTTAACTCTCTTTTGGGGGTGGAGAGGAGCAACTCAGCGATTTGCATACATGATTCTGATTGGTCATGGAATGCTATTGTCTTCAGCTCTCATGCTTTGAGCACCACCCATAAATACAATGTGTTTCTGTGTGTCCTAAAACACTTTGTCACACTGTCAACTCGAGATGGACACTACTACAAGGGACAGAGCAGCAGAAATGGAGAAGGTACGAAGCTTTGATTGCAGATGCCAAGAAAGACGTAAAGAGAATTCCGATCGCCAGCCTGTGTCTTGCAGTCAACAACTGGACCCAGACATGGTCTGTGACACACGGATGGAAATGGCAGCATTGTCGAGGGATCATAAAGACATGATTCTCCTGGGAATTATAAAGACGTGTATGAATGACTCCGAGCTCACACAGAGCACAAAAAAATTAAACAGAAAACGAGAGCACCACCGTTCTACATACATGGTCAACACGATCGTCGTCTGCCGTGCAACATTTCTCTTTGTCTATGGGTGAGTTACATTCTAATCTATGATATTCATTCATACTATGAATGTTACAATTGTAATTGTAACATTGGTGTTACAATTGGTATGGCAATTATTACCTAGTGTTTTACTATACACTGTGTAATACAGTGTGCACAAACGCTCTTTGTGTAGCTCATGTAGAACAGGGAGATTGAAATGCATTTGTTGCCTTTGTTAGTTTGTAACACTGTTCATGTCGTTTTTTCCAGGATCAGCAAAACCCTTCTCCAAGCCCTTGTGAATCACTACAAGGAGAATGGTTTAACTCCACGCCAGAAGAAGAAAGGTCCCAGGATGAACAAGATGTTTTTGACCAGTGAAGACACAAATGCTCATCACTGATGTCATGGGCATTTGTTTACTGTAGGCCCCTACCCATCTGACACATTTTGCATACTTTCATTGTAATTTGTTGTGTGTTCAATGTTTGCACAAAATAAACATTGTTTGTGAAGGCCTACATAAGATCTCAAATGTTTTTTTCTTTCCCATAGTTAACACACTTTGATTGTTGAAGGATGTTTTCTTTCCAACAGATTGTTGGTTTGGGGATGCTGTTATTGTTATATGTTTCACAGGTGGAGAGCTGTAAATCTGAGGTTTATTTTGCATGTACCTTACCGATGGCGTCCATTGGAATGTCTAGTAGTTCAAGTTCAAGTTGTCCAAAGTCTTGCATTGTTAGGGAGTGAAACCTTTCCATTGTTCAGTAAATACATTTGCTATTCATATAATGATGTTGCATATATAGGCTGTATGGAGCAGTAGGGTGGTCTGTGAATCTATGATGAACTCACATGCATTGCTTGGTCTCTAGGTTCATCATTGACATGCAATTCAGTCATAGAATAGAAATTGACATTGCACTGAAGTGCAGTCATAATGTGCATATAATGCATGCATGCAAAGTCACAAACACAGACTATGAACATTGCATTTGCCATAATTGTCATTATGATCAGGCAATTAGTCTGGGTACTAACAGTGAATGCATTTTCACCATAATTATACCCATACCAATTACTTAGCACTCGGACCAGCACCAAAAAGGGTAAAACTGCTGATAAACTGCTCCTGAAGTAGGGGTAAGTTTCTGGTGATTGTTTTAAAGCTGGGTGATTGCGAAAATTGTCTCCCACGCTGCTCACACCTAAAGGCTTTCTCTCTGGGGTTTTTTCAACCTTCTTGAGAAATTGCATCTACACTGATCACATCCCTATGGTTTGTACTGTAACTGCAAGTTTTTACATGTCTGGGATGCGAGTTTCAGGGTCGGGGTTAGTGGCCGATTAGCCTGGTCTAGCCCTCAATGATTTTGGCCTTGGGGGGCGGGGGTGTCGTGGGATCCACACGGCTGAGCTGAACAGGGCTATCAGATATTCAAATGCTAATCAGGTGGCTTTTGTTTACCTGCAAGGTACAGTATAGTGAGTACAGTGTTGTTCCTACACGTTCACACTGAAGTCTCCTCCAGCCAAACCAATACAACTGTAGGCTATGCCAATACAATCAAGACAACTTTTGTTATGCAGGCCTATTTTAAAGCAAGAACACATATTTATATTTAACATACAAAGTAGAAAGGTATGCCCCCATGATGATTATAAAAAGATTCAGTCTCTAGTGAACTGTACAGAGTCTTTTAAGGGTGCACAACCAAGAGAAGTGTTGCCAAAAATATTCACATCCATAGGATTTCTCTCTGGTTTGAAGTGAGCCTTTAGAGTGAATCAGACCAGAACAGTGGCCTTGTGGTTAGAGTGTCCGCCCTGGAACTGGGAGGCCGGGGTTCAATTCCCGGTCGGGTCATACCAAAGACTCTAAAAAATGGGACCCAATGCCTCCCTGCTTGGCACTCAGCATCAAAGGGATGGATTGGGGGTCAAAATCAGCTAATGATTCCCGAGCGCGGCAAGCCGCAGCTCACCGCTCCTTGGAGCTCACCACTCCAAGTGATGGGTTAAAAGCGGAGGTCCAATTTCGCTGCGGTAACGTAGTGACAAATCATGCGACTTTGACTTTGACTTTGATCTGTGTCCACAATGATCTTATCCATAGGGTGAGGCTCTGTCACTCTAAAGATGTTCCCATCATCGTCTTCATCGGCCTGGAGTTATCTCTATAGTGCTAAATTACCTTTTAGTTAATTTAATTGGCTGATCTACATACTATTGTATGTCATGTGATAGAAGAGATCAGAGAATGATTTAAACAAATGGATCAAGTTAATCATTTGTTTCATTTGTGAATCAAATTAATTATTGAATCCTAGTTTGCCATTACTGGTCATATTGGACATCCGTTTTCCTACAACACATTGTATAGTTGCCCTTTCTGACTGAATTACTGGTGAATCATATCAAATAGAAGTATGGAGCCAGTAGGTGTTACACTCATTGAAGCACTAGATCAGTGTTATCATTCTATTGTCCCATCTCCAACAATAACATATTACATGTATGGAATAACATCATCTTTGATGTTATACCATACAAAAATAGGTAGGCAATCATGTATACCTGTAACCTGTATACTTCGTGCTAGCCCTATAGTTCAAGTCAAATTAATTACTTTTTGCAGAATTGCAGTACTAATTAGAGCAGCACAACAATAAACAATGTTCACCATGAGTGGACTGAACAAATGGATGAATGGATTTTTTATTAACAGGAATGAGAGTTAAAGTACAGTAAGTTACAGTAAGTCAAGTACACATCACCACAGAACTGAATACAGCTTGGAGAATTACTGTACAATTAGAGTAGAGCAAATAAGAAAAAGTGATTGGACACACTAGTTAAGAATACACTTGTTTACAATAGTGGACAACTTGTTCATATCATTAAGCCATTCAAATACGTACTGAATAGTTACCTTGTATCAAACATCTATATGTGAACAAAATTCATTAATTAAATTCAACCAAATTTCAGAATGGATGAGTGAAGACAGTTCTGTTCATGTTTATTTTTTAGAATGTTTTTATTTGTGTATTTGCATTAATCACCATTCATTTGAATGTTCATTTGCCACAGTCTGCATAACTCAAGTGGTTTCAATTGTACAAATGCCCAAAAGGATTGTACAAATCCACTTGGGCAACTATCATTCTGTACAAGTTGTACATTCATAGTGTGCAAATTCATAAATGTCTTGTATGTGTCCTCAAGTGCTACTAGTTGTAGTAAAGCATTTGGCACCAACATTACAACTCTCGCTTTTCCCCTGTATGAATCATCATGTGTTTCTTAAGATCACTTTTTTTTAACATATAGCCTTTAGTGCAAACTGTACAACTGTAGGGCTTTTCCCCCGGCTTCTCCCCCTGTATGAAGCATCATGTGATTCAACTTAAAGCCCTTGCCACAAACATTGAAACTAAAGGGCCTTTCATCTGTATGAAGCTTCATGTGTTTCTTCAGACCTCCATTATGTTTAAAGCCCTTGCCACAAACACTGCAAATAAAGAGCCTTTCATCTGTATGAATACTTATGTGTCTCTTGAGATCACTATTTTGTACAAAGCTTTTGCCACAAACTTTGCAACTGTATGGTCTTTCATCTGTATGAAGCATCATGTGATCCCTCAAGTGATGTTTTAACTTAAAGCCTCTGCCACAAACATTGCAAATCAAGGGCCTTTCATCTTTATGAATCTGCATGTGTTTCTTGAGATCAGTATTTCGTACAAAGCCATTGCCACAGAATTTGCAATTGTATCGACTTGTATGAAGCATCGTGTGTACCCTTAAGTTATTATAGCTATTGTGGTCCTCCCCAATCACCATGTGTGATTTCTGTAGGTTTAAATTTGGCTGATCTTTCACTTCCATATTCTCCTCCCAAACATCACTGCCTTCTGTGTCAGGTTCAGAACAATTGGAAGAGAGGACTGGTAGACCAATAGATTGATGAACTAACCCACTGTTCTCTACACCAGCTCGTGTTTTCACGTGTTCAAACAAGATGCTGGTTAGGAGCTCTGTCTCTCTGTACATTTTTTCTTCACCAGAATCTTCACGTTTCACTGAAATTAATGTGTGTGGTGACCCATAAGCATCATCCTCATGCTCCTCTTTCATCTGTGGAGGCTCATCTTCTCTCTTCACTGCTGCTAATGCCTGTGGTGACCCTTCAGCATCCTCTGGTTGTTGGTGTACATCCTCCTGTTCCTCTTTAATGTGTGGAGTCTCTGGTACCTCCTGCACCACACTGGAGCTCCACTCCTGATGTTCAGGGTAAACCTCCTGTAGCACAGCGACATGGAAGAAATCTACAAGACAATATCACATTAGAATATAAGTTTAGTAAGTGAAGTATATTGAAACATAACACTGCAAAACAATTCCAGCATGTATTTTCATTTAAAACTTATATTATGAAGGACATTACGTTAAGCATTTTACCAACCTGCTCTGTGCGATTCAGCATCTGGTTGTTGGCGTTGGTGGCCAATCTCTTGCTTGAAGCGGACAGCTTGGTCTTCATACTCTGTTATAATTCTTCCAACAATCCCAAGTATCTCATCGACAGCAGCTGTAGATAGTAGCTTGTTTACCAGGGAATTCAGTGTTTGCAGTAAAGCCATATAGTGATCCATGTTGTCAGCTCTTTGTGTTGTTCAGTGAAGCAACAATCGGTAGAAATCACTTCACCCTCTGTGCTGGTTCAAAAACTCCAACTCCAAATCCAGTATACAATAAGTATCAGGGCAAAGATACCTGTCTCCTCCACCTAGTAGGCTACTGCAGAGAGAAGTTCTGCTCTCACCAAGTTACACAGAATAGTGTGTCAACAAACAAAGCAGAACTCTGTTAAATACTCACTGTTGAGCCTGATGGACCAATCAGAGGGTGGGGGTGGGCAGGACAAAATGAGGTAACAACTGATAGTTCAGCAGCAGCTGACCTCCACTTAGCCTCTTCAGGCCTATAACCATGTCATAGTGACCCTGAGTACATTATAGTCTATAATATATTGCAGCTAAAATGTTCAAATAGTCAATCATATTATATGGAAGTATGGAACCATCAAGTGTTACACTCATTAAAGCATTAGGTCAGTGTTATCATTCTACTATCCCATCTCCGACATTAACGATTACATGTATGGAATAACATCATCTCTGATGTTATATCATACATGTAATAGTTAGTCAAACAGGAAAACCTGTATACTTCTTACTAGCCCTATAGTTCATATACCCAAAACAGGTTTATATGTTTCTCCCGGAACACAACATGAAATACTTTGTAGTTGTTGGACAGAAATTGCAGTATAATAGAATGTGGACAAGTGAAAAATATAATAGATCATAGTTTATTATACAGTTTATTTAATAATAATACTATGGTAAAAAAATACAACAAGAGGGTTGAGGATGGAGTGAAGACATTTCATTAAACAATGTTTTACAGACCATGTAAATCACACCTTCTGTCTGAATATATAATCAATAGGGTGCCACAACCCCCTATCTATAATGCAATGGAAAAATCAAGATATATGCACTTATATTTACACCGGACCTAAATATGCACATTCAGACTTATTTCAACTGATCTGTAAACAGAACAGTACAACTGTTGGTCTTTACCACTGTATTAACCATCAGGTGTCTCATCAAGTGACAATTCCTCAGTTGCATCCCTAGTGGCAGGATGTATTGACTTGAGAGAGAAAAATAAAGTTTCCTCAACTATGGCCTTACCGTATATGAATCCTCATGTGTAACTTCATTGTATCATTATGATGAAAGCCTTTGCAACATACTCTTCAACTGTAGGTTTTAGCAAAGGTTGTATAGTTGTCAGCCTAAAAGAGCAGAACCTCATTGTAATTGAAAGTATCAAACCTTCAATTACAAATCCTGCTATTTAATTGACTGGTGGTAATGGTGTTGTTTTTCCAGTAAAGGAAAAGTATTGTGTAATGGTGGTTGGGTCATTTACATTTGCTTTCACTGTAGGTGTATCATGTATCACAATGGTGCTCTATTATTCAGCATATGAACAGCCAACCAAACAATGATTTAAGTGTTTGCAGAATTACAGTAGTAATTGGAGCAGACTATACAGCGGTAATTGTGACTAGATTGAATGAATACATGGATTTTTCTTATAAACAGAAATGAGAGTTACAGTACAAGTCAACTACACACTGCTACAAAATTGAATGCAGCCTGGGTAATTACTGTACAATTCAAGAACAACTACAGCAAATCTGAAAAACTGATTGGACACTCTAGTTAAGAATATACTTGTTCATAATGAGGCCAACTTCTTCATTTCATCAAGACATTCAAATACATACAAAACAGTTACTTCAATAAATCAGTAATCAGTAAATCATAGTGAAGGTAAAATGGAAAAGAGATGATGTATAAAAGCATTTCATTTGTTCATAATGAGGTCCATTTCCATTTCATCAAAACATTTAGAGAAGAAAAGATACAATTATTTAAAAAGTCAACTTAGACAAGATTATGTAGTCTAGTAGAGCATATATTTTATTTACTGATCACCTTTACCCTGGAGAGATTGAAAAGATACAAACACTGTGTTACTCATGTAGGGAAGCTGTAGTATAACATGTTTATTTATTTTTTTTTATATTTATCTTGTGTTAAACATCTCAATGTGAACAGAATTATTAATCCAACCAAATTACAGAATGGAGTGAAGAAAGTTATGTTCATGTTCATTTTTTAGAATTTTTTCATTTGTGTATTTGCATTAATTATTCATTTTACAGTACATTCATTTTGACGTTGTTTGCCAAAGTCTGCACACCTAAATTGTTTTTTGATCGCAGATATTACATGTGTAATATGAAAATGGCAGAAAACAATGATTGTTTTCTGGCCTTTGCTTTTAAGGCAGTAGATAAACAAAAGGATTAAATCATGGGAGGTATATAAAACCAAGTTATGGAAAAACATCATCACATAATGATTCACACAATGGAAAGGCAAGTAACATAGAAATACCAAAAGTTGAATATCCTACAAAATACACAATGTACATACTGTAACACTCTAACCAGAGAGAGAGGAGAGACAGAGATAGGGAGACATAGAGAGAGGGGTGGAGAGAGAGAGAGAGAGAGAAGAGAGAGAGAGAGAGAGAGAGAGAGAGAGAGAGAGAGAGAGAGGCAGACAGGCAGACAGACAGACGGTGAGAGAGAGAGCCATTGAGATTGAGAGCCAGTGGAGATAATGGATGGAGGGTTGTGTTTAACTGAGGCAGGCTATACAATATATGCCCACATACAGTATGTGGTCTATATGTATACAAGCCTAAGTTAGTTTAACTTCTCCAGGAGCAGGGACGAGGGCTTTAACCAAAAAATCGATGAACATATCATTCACGCCCCCATGAGGATTATAAACTGGATGGTGTCTTTTAAGGGTGCACAACTGAGAGAAGTGTTGTCCACAGTAATCACATCCATAGGGTTTCTCTCTGGTGTGATTTGAAGTGAGCCTTTAGACTGAATCTGTGTCCACAATGATCACATCCATAGGGTTTCTCTCTGGTGTGATTTGAAGTGAGCCCTTAGAGTGAATCTGTGTCCACAATGATCACATCCATAGGGTTTCTCTCTGGTGTGATTTGAAGTGAGCCTTTAGAGTGAATCTGTGTCCACAATGATCAGGGTTAGGCTCTGTCCCTCTGGAGATGTTCCCATCATCGTCTTCATCAGCTGCCCTGGAGTATTATCTATAGTGCTAAATTACCTTTTAGTTCATTTAATTGGCTGGTCTACATAATATTGTATGTCATGTGATAGAAGAGAATGAAGAATGTTTTAAACAGATTAATCAAGTTAATCATTTGTTTAATTTATGATTCATAATTTGCCATTACTGGTCATATTGGACATCCGTTTTCCTACAACACATTGTATAGTTGCCCTTTCTGACTGAATTACTGGTGAATCATATTAAATGGAAGTATGGAACCAGTAGGTGTTACACTCATTAAAGCACTAGATCAGTATTATCATTCTATTATCACATCTCCAACATTAACACATTAAAACCTGTATACTTCTTGCTAGTCCTATAGTTCATGTCAAATTAGTTACTTTTTGCAGAGTTGCAGTACTGAATGAATGAATGAATGAATGAATGAATGAATGAATGAATGAATGAATGAATGAATGAATGAATGAATGAATGAATTGTTTATTTTGTGTCGTGCACCAGAGGTGCACTATTCAGATGTAATTCAGACCAAACTGACCAAAACTCATTGTGATTGAAGGAGTTACTGTAAACATATCTGTGTCTGTGGGAAACAGTAGGCTGGTGTGTGGATTCATGATGACGGCTTAAAGATACATCGCATGGATGCAACTGGGACGTATCCTCAGTGATGTATCCCAAGGTCATCGGGGTTTCGGGTCTCGCAACATCATACCCCTCACTCAGGCGACCCAGCCGGGGTTGATCAAGTCCCGACTTACGTCCCAGTAGCTACTCTCGGTCAGTCCACTAGGGAAAGACCCAAGGCCACGCAATCCACTGCTCCAGAACTACTCTGCCGGGACTGGGAGAACCATACCCTGGCACATGGAAGGACTAGGCTCTGTGGGTTGACTCCTGTCCAGACCCCTCCTACGTCTCACCAGGTCTGCTCCTGCTCTCACCAGGTTGGCACAGGACCTGTGCGTTGTACCAGACTCCCAGCACCAGACATTTCATTCAGGAGCAGTGAATCGTAATGGCCCTCCTAACGGCCTCACCAAGGTTTTTGGGCTTCCTCCTCACGGAGGACACAGGCTGGGGCGCTAACCCACACTGCTCACCCGGGTGCCGTCTACATTCCGGCTGTCACCCGTCTCTCCGGTGGTCACCAAGTCTTTCCCTGGTTGTCACATAGTCTATTCCTATGAGCCACTATAAATAGAAACTAAAGGCTTAAAGATACATCGCATGGATGCAACTGGGACGTATCCTCAGTGATGTAGGTGCATATGATATGCATTGAGTTTGAGAAAAGTGTTAATTAATTGGGACAAAAAAAGGTTGAGACTGCATTAAGGTTCAATGTAAAGCGGTCTCTCTTTGAAGGTTATAAAGTTACATTAATCATAGTTATAAATAAAATGTCCGTATGTATAAAAGGTTATGCAGTTACATTCATTGCAGTTATTAATAGAATGTTCTAATGTATAAAACGTTATAAACTTGCATTAATTATATGTATCAATCTGTGATTTCATCTGTGCTCTGCTTGTATTAAACAACGTCAAACTCACCAACTTTGCAGCTGTAGAGAAAGCTTGAATTATCCTCTTTCGATCTGCAAAGCTTTTGTGGCATAATAATCCACCATAGACATGTTATGTTCAGAATGGAGAATGGAGTGAATACAGTTCTGTTCATGTTTATTTTTTAGAATGTTTTTATTTGTGTATTTGCATTAATCATTCATTTTACATTTTTTCATTTGAATGTTATTTGCCACAATCGGCATAACTAAAGTGGTTTTAATTGTATAAATCCTCGAGTGCCTTTTAGGTGACTATCATTCCGTATAAATTGAACATTCAGTCTGCATGAATTCATAAATGCCTTGTGTGTCCTCAAGTGTTTTTTCAATGAACTAGCTGAAGTATAGCATTTGCTACAAACTGTACAACTGTAGGGCTTTTCCCCCTTATGAACGATCATATGGTGCTTAAGACCACACTGTTGAGCAAAGCCTTTACTGCAAACGTTACAAATGTATGGCTTTTCCCCTGTATGAATCTGCATTTTTTCAAATTTCCATTCAGATTAAATCCCTTGCCACAGACATTACAACTAAAGGGTCTTTCACCTGTGTGAATCCTAATATGTTTCTTGAGATCACTATTTTGTACAAAGCCTTTGCCACAAACTTTGCAATGTGTCGTCTTTCCCCTTTGTATGAATCATTATGTGTACCCTTAAGTTGTTATTGCAGTTAAAAGCCTTGCCACAAACTCTACAGCTAACAACATGGTCTTCCCCATTGCCTATCATCATGTCTGTTTGTCTTGATAATACGTTTGACAATATGTGGCTCTTGTGTGGTTTCTGTAGGTTTAAATCTGGCCGATCTTCCATATTCTCCTCCGACTCGTCACTGTCTTCTGTGTCAGGTTCAGAACAATTAGAAGAGAGGACATGTACCGGTAGGCCGGGAGATTGATGAACTAATCCACACTTCTCTACACCAGCTTGTGTTTTCATGTGTTCAAACGAGATGCCGGTTAGAAGCTCTGGCTCTCTGTACATTTTTTCTTCATCACAGTCTTCACGTTTCACTGATATTAACATGTGTGGTGATCCATAAGCATCATCCTCATGCTCCTCTTTCATCTCTGGAGTCTCATCTTCTCTCTTCACTGCTGCTAATGCCTGTGGTGACCCTTCAGCATCCTCTGGTTGTTGGTGTAGATCCTCCTGTTCATCTTTAATTGTGTGGAGTCTCTGGTACCTCCTGCATCACACTGGAGCTCCACTGCTGATGTTCAGGGTAAACCTCCTGTAGCACAGCGACATGGAAGAAATCTGCAAGAAAGAATAAGACATTAGATACATTGGATTTTTGGAAGTTTAGTAATTGAATTTCAAGCATATTGAAACATAACACTGCAAAAATATTCCAGCATGTATTTTCATTTAAAACATAGGATGTTACGTTAAGCATTTTACCAACCTGCTCTGTTTAATTCAGCATCTGTCCGTTGGTGTTGGCGGTGATTCTCTTGCCTGAAATGGACAACTTGGTCTTCATATTCTGTTATAATTCTTCCAACGATCCCAAGTATCTCATCGACAGCAGCTGTAGATAGTAGCTTGTTTACCAGGGAATTCAGTGTTTGCAGTAAAGCCATATAGTGATCCATGTTGTCAGCTCTTTGTGTTGTTGATCCAAGTAAAGCAGCTCACTTCACCCTCTATGCTGGTTCAAAAACTCCAACTCCAAATCCAGTATGCAATAAGTATCAGGACAAAGATACCTGTCTACTTCACCTAGTAGGCTACTGCAGAGAGAAGCTCTGCTCTCGCCAAGTTACACAGAATAGTGTGTCAACAAACAAAGCAGAACTCTGTTAAATACTCACTGATGAGCCTGATGGACCAATCAGAGAAGGGGGGTGGGGCGACAGGACAAAAAGAGCAGCAGCTGACCTCCACTTAGCCTCTTCGGGCCTATAACCATGTGACCCTGAGTACCTTATAGGCTATGATATATTACAGTTAAAATGTTCAAATAGTATGTAAATAAATGTGTATTTATTATGATGACAAATGACCATATTTCCATATTGTGTTGGAATTTACTCTCAGCATAAATAAACTTAACAAATGCCACTGTCTGGTAGACACACAATGCAACATTTAAATTACATTTAAATTGCATTTAAGTTACATGTATGGAATCAAAGAATCTCCAGAGACACAGAGCCGCTAATCAGAAATCCAACACAACCTGATGTCGAGTCTACTGATGTCAATGTAATCTCTTCACATTGGCTTAGACAAGCCAGATTCAGACACACTGCAAGGACACCAGAAGCATGTGGATGAAGACGCACAAGCAGTTAGCAACTAATACACATTAGAGGGTGGATCCCATTAGCTGTACAATTTGTGGCAAGGGTTTTAAATTCATAGCACATTGAAGAGACATGATGATTTATACAGTTTTTGGCAAAACTTTTAATAGTAATGGGCATCACACATATGTTGATTCATTCGGCACTAAAGGCTTTGTTTTAAAGAGTGGCATTAATAATAATAATTAATTTAATAATGTATTTTATTTATAATGCACTTTGCATTCTTGAGAACCTCAAAGTGCAGCAAAGTATGTAACATGACAATTTAAGACAGTAGAGTAGATAAACAGTAATTAAAACATGGGGCCATATAAAACCAAGCAATTATGGAAAAGCATCATGACATGGTGATTCATACAAGGGAAAAGCCCTGCAGTGCAAGGTTTGTGGCAAAGGCTTTAATCTTGATGGAAATCTGACAAAACACATAGTTATCCATACAACAGCAAGACCATATTGTTGTACAGTTTGTAGCAAAGACTTTGCTCACAGTGGCGACCTGAAGGAACACATGAGGATTAATAGAGGGGAAACACCATATAGTTGCAGTTTGTGGCAAAGCCTTTAATTGTAATGATACAACGAAGTCACACATGATGATCCATACTGTCTAAGGTCATAGTTTATTATTTTTCACTCTCTCTCAAGTCCATATACCCTGGTAGTTCAACTTGGTCCCAAGTTCCAAGTTGTCTTAAGTTACTCTGGTGCATTCTTAGTGGAGTGTGTGAAACCTTACCATTGTCATTTAACACACGTATCAGTCCTCCTGATACTGTATTGGTTTCAGAAAAGTATCAGTATCAGCCCTGATTTAACATTATCGGGTCGTATCACCATTGACAGATATATGCCAATCTAACCAGTGATCAGGTTGACACTATGGCAGTTTGTAAAATGTGAACTGGGTCATGTGGAATTTGGTATGGAGTTGCTCAAGTGCATGTTTGAGTGACAAATCTCCTATTCCTGGTTGGTGGACTATTGTGTATTGTTTATGTTGATTATTTTTGGTATCTGTATCTTGTATTGGTATCGGCTAACAGAAATTGTGGTGTCAGGACATCCCTAATTTTAACCCCTTAACAAAAACAGTTGAAAGAAGAGTGACTTGTTTTATATTCATCTTTAAGAATATATGCAGGTGTAGCACTGATTTTGAACTCATTGGTAAAGGTAGTTTGAATGATGTGATGTCTTTGTGGTGACAAAGGCATGCAAAATACATTTTAGACGCTATTCTTATGCCTGGTATATCACACGTGTTTGTCTGATGTTGGTACATTGTCATGGAGAAACCTCATTGTTCAGCAAATAGCTTTGCTATTCAGATGTAATTCAGACAATCAGACCAAAACTCATTGTAATTGAAGGAGTTACTCTACATGTGTGTCTGTGGGGAACAGTAGGCTGGTGTGTGGATTCATGATCATCATATTTATGGTGCGTATGATATGCATCGAGTTTGAGAAAAGTGTTCCTTAATTGGGCCAAAAAAGGTTGAGGAATACTGCATTAAGGTTCGATGTAAAGCGGCCTCTCTTTGAAGGTTATAAACTTACATTAATTATAGTTATTAATAAAAGGTTCTAATGTCTAAAAGGCTATGCAGTTACATTCATTGCAGTTTTTAATAGAACGTTCTAATGTATGAAAGGTTATAAACTTACATTAATTATATGTATAAGTCTGTGATTTCATATTTGCTCTGCTTGCATTAAACTCACCAACTTGTAGCTGTAGAGAAAGCTTGAATTATCCTCTTTCGATCTGCAAAGCTTTTGTGCCATAATAATCCACCGTAGACATGTTATGTTCAGAATGGAGTGAACACAGTTCTGTTCATGTTTATTTTTAGAATGTTTTTATTTGTGTATTTTCATTCATTTTACAGATCATTCATTTGAACGTTATTTGCTACAGTCTGCATAACTAAAGTGGTTTTAATTATATAAATCCTTGAGTGCCTTTTAGGCGACTATCATTCCGTATAAATTGTACATTCACAGTCTGCATGAATTCACAAATGCCTTGTATGTGTCATCAAGTGTTTTTTCAATATACTATTTGTAGTGAAGCATCTGGCACAAACATTACAACTGTAGGGCTTTTCCCCTGTATGAATCTGCATGTGTTTTTTTCAGATTTCCGTTCAGATTAAATCCTTTTCCACAGACATTACAACTAAAAGGTCTTTCACCTGTGTGAATCCTCATGTGCTTCTTGAGATCATTATTTTGTACAAAGCCTTTGCTACAAACATTACAACTGTATGGCTTTTCACCTGTATGAATCTGCATGTGTTTTTTCAGATTTCCGTTCAGATTAAATCCTTTGCCACAGACATTACAACTAAAAGGTCTTCCATCAGTGTGAATCCTCATGTGTTTCTTGAGATCATTATTCTGTACAAAGCCTTTGCCACAAACTTTGCAATTGTGTGGTCTTTCCCCTGTATGAATCATCATGTGTACCCTTAAGTTATTATTGCAATTAAAAGCCTTGCCACAAACCTTACAGCTAACATGGTCCTCCCCAATGCCAATCATCATGTCTGTTTGTCTCGATAATACATTTGACAATATGTGGCTCTTGTGTGGTTTCTGTAGGTTTAAATCTGACTGATCTTCCATATTCTCCTCCCACTCGTCACTGTCTTCTGTGTCAGGTTCAGAACAATTAGAAGAGAGGACATGTACGGGTAGGCCTGTAGATTGATGTAATCCACACTTATCCACACCAGCTTGTGTTATGTGTTCAAACGAGATGCCGGTTAGAAGCTCTGGCTCTCTGTACATTTTTTCTTCATCACAAACTTCACGTTTCACTGACATTAGCGTGTGTGTTGACCCATAAGCATCATCCCCATGCTCCTCTTTCATCTCTGGAGGCTCATCTTCTCTCTTCACTGCTGCTAATGCCTGTGGTGACCCTTCAGCATCCTCTGGTTGTTGGTGTAGATCCTCCTGTTCCTCTTTAATGTGTGGAGTCTCTGGTACCTCCTGCACCACACTGGAGCTCCACTGCTGATGTTCAGGGTAAACCTCCTGTAGCACAGCGACATGGAAGAAATCTGCAAGAAAGAATAAGACATTAGATACATTGGATTTTTGGAAGTTTAGTAATTGAATTTCAAGCATATTGAAACATAACACTGCAAAAATATTCCTGCATGTATTTTCATTTAAAACATAGGATGTTACGTTAAGCATTTTACCAACCTGCTCTGTTTAATTCAGCATCTGTCCGTTGGTGTTGGCGGTGATTCTCTTGCCTGAAATGGACAACTTGGTCTTCATATTCTGTTATAATTCTTCCAACGATCCCAAGTATCTCATCGACAGCAGCTGTAGATAGTAGCTTGTTTACCAGGGAATTCAGTGTTTGCAGTAAAGCCATATAGTGATCCATGTTGTCAGCTCTTTGTGTTGTTGATCCAAGTATAGCAGCTCACTTCACCCTCTATGCTGGTTCAAAAACTCCAAATCCAGTATGTAATAAGCATCAGGACAAAGATACCTGTCTACTTCACCTAGTAGGCTACTGCAGAGAGAAGCTCTGCTCTCGCCAAGTTACACAGAATAGTGTGTCAACAAACAAAGCAGAACTCTGTTAAATACTCACTGATGAGCCTGATGGACCAATCAGAGCAGGGGGGTGGGGCGACAGGACAAAAAGAGCAGCAGCTGACCTCCACTTAGCCTCTTCAGGGCTATAACCATGTCATAGAGTGACCCTGAGTACCTTATAGGCTATGATATATTACAGTTAAAATGTTCAAATAGTATGTAAATAAATGTGTATTTATTATGATTACAAATGACCATATTTCCATATTGTGTTGGAATTTACTCTCAGCATAAATAAACATAACAAATGCCACTGTCTGGTAGACACACAATGCAACATTTAAATTACATTTAAGTTACATGTATGGAATCAAATAATCTCCAGAGACACAGAGCCGCTAGTCAGAATCCCAACACAACCTGATGTCGAGTCTACTGATGTCAATGTAATCTCTTCACATTGGCTTAGACAAGCCAGATTCAGACACACTGCAAGGACACCAGAAGCATGTGGATGAAGACGCACAAGCAGTTAGCAACTAATACACATTCGAGGGTGGATCCCATTAGCTGTACAATTTGTGGCAAGGATTTTAAATTCATAGCACATTGAAGAGACATATGATGATTTATACAGTTTTTGGCAAAACTTTTAATAGTAATGGGCATCACACTTATGTTGATGCATTCGGCACTAAATGCTTTGTTTTAAAGAGTGGCATTAATAATAATAATTAATTTAATAATGTATTTTATTTATTATGCACTTTGCATTCTTGAGAACCTCAAAGTGCTGCAAAGTATGTAACATGACACAAAACAATATATTTGTTTTCTGGCCATTTCTTTTAAGACAGTAGAGTAGATAAACCGTCATTAAAACATGGGGCCATATAAAACCAAGCAATTATGGAAAGGCATCATGACATGGTGATTCATACAAGGGAAAAGCCCTACAGTGCAAGGTTTGTGGCAAAGGCTTTAATCTTGATGGAAATCTGACAAAACACATGGTTATCCATACAACAGCAAGACCATATAGTTGTTCAGTTTGTAGCAAAGACGTTGCTCACAGTGGCGACCTGAAGAAACACATGAGGATTAATAGAGGGGAAACACCATATAGTTGCAGTTTGTGGCAAAGCCTTTAATTGTAATGACGAAGTCACACATGATGATCCATACTGTCTAAGGTCATAGTTTATTATTTTGCACTCTCTCTCAAGTCCATATACCCTGGTAGTTCATACTGGTCCCAAGTTACAATTTGTCTTAAGTTACTCTGGTGCATTCTTAGTGGAGTGTGTGAAACCTTACCATTGTCATTTAACACACGTATCAGGAGGACATCCCAATGGGATGTCCTCCTGATACTGTATTGGTTTCAGAAAAGTATCAGTATCAGCCCTGATTTAACATTATCGGGTCGTATCATCACCATTGACAGATATATGCCAATCTAACCAGTGATCAGGTTGACACTATGGCAATTTGTAAAATGTGAACTGGGTCATGTGGAATTTGGTATGGAGTTGCTCAAGTGCATGTTTGAGTGACAAATCTCCTATTCCTGGTTGGTGGACTATTGTGTATTGTTTATGTTGATTATTTTTGGTATCTGTATCTTGTATTGGTATCGGCTAACAGAAATTGTGGTGTCAGGACATCCCTAATTTTAACCCCTTAACAAAAACAGTTGAAAGAAGAGTGACTTGTTTTATATTCATCTTTAAGAATATATGCAGGTGTAGCACTGATTTTGAACTCATTGTTAAAGGTAGTTTGAATGATGTGATGTCTTTGTGGTGACAAAGGCATGCAAAATACATTTTAGACGCTATTCTTATGCCTGGTATATCACACGTGTTTGTCTAATGTTGGTACATTGTCATGGAGAAACCTCCTCATTGTTCAGCAAATAGCTTTGCTATTCAGATGTAATTGAGACAATCAGACCAAAACTCATTGTAATTGAAGGAGTTACTCTACATATGTGTGTCTGTGGGGAACAGTAGGCTGGTGTGTGGATTCATGATCATCATATTTATGGTGTGTATGATATGCATCGAGTTTGAGAAAAGTGTTCCTTAATTGGGCCAAAAAAGGTTGAGGAATACTGCATTAAGGTTCAATGTAAAGCGGCCTCTCTTTGAAGGTTATAAACTTACATTAATTATAGTTATTAATAAAAGGTTCTAATGTCTAAAAGGCTATGCAGTTACATTCATTGCAGTGTTTTAATAGAACGTTCTAATGTATGAAAGGTTATAAACTTACATTAATTATATGTATCAGTCTGTGATTTCATATGTGCTCTGCTTGCATTAAACTCACCAACTTGTAGCTGTAGAGAAAGCTTGAATTATCCTCTTTCGATCTGCAAAGCTTTTGTGCCATAATAATCCACCGTAGACATGTTATGTTCAAAATGGAGTGAACACAGTTCTGTTCATGTTTATTTTTAGAATGTTTTTATTTGTGTATTTTCATTCATTTTACAGATCATTCATTTGAACGTTATTTGCTACAGTCTGCATAACTAAAGTGGTTTTAATTATATAAATCCTTGAGTGCCTTTTGGGCGACTATCATTCCGTATAAATTGTACATTCACAGTCTGCATAAATTCATAAATGCCTTGTATGTGTCATCAAGTGTTTTTTCAATATACTATTTCTAGTGAAGCATCTGGCACAAACAGTACAACTGTAGGGCCTTTCCCGTGTATGAACCATTGCATGTTTCTTAAGATCACCCCTTTGAACAAAGCCTTTATGGCAAACAGTACAACTGTAGGGCTTTTCCCCTGTATGAATCTGCATGTGTTTTTTCAAATTTCCATTCAGATTAAATCCTTTGCCACAGACATTACAACTAAAGGGTCTTTCACCTGTGTGAATCCTAATATGTTTCTTGAGATCACTATTTTGTACAAAGCCTTTGCTACAAACTTTGCAATTGTGTCGTCTTTCCCCTGTATGAATCATCATGTGTACCCTTAAGTTGTTATTGCAGTTAAAAGCCTTGCCACAAACTCTACAGCTAACAACATGGTCTTCCCCATTGCCTATCATCATGTCTGTTTGTCTCGATAATACATTTGACAATATGTGGCTCTTGTGTGGTTTCTGTAGGTTTAAATTTGTCCGATCTTCCATATTCTCCTCTGACTCGTCACTGTCTTCTGTGTCAGGTTCAGAACAATTAGAAGAGAGGACATGTACCGGTAGGCCGGTAGATTGATGAACTAATCCACACTTCTCTACACCAGCTTGTGTTTTCATGTGTTCAAACGAGATGCCGAGAAGATCTGGCTCTCTGTGCATTTTTTCTTCATCACAATCTTCATGTTTCACTGATATTAACATGTGTGGTGACCCATAAGCATTATCCTCATGCTCCTCTTTCATCTGTGGAGGCTCATCTTCCCTCTTCACTGCTGCTAATGCCTGTGGTGACCCTTCAGCGTCCTCTGGTTGTTGGTGTACATCATCCTGTTCCTCTTTAATGTGTGGAGTCTCTGGTACCTCCTGCACCACACTGGAGCTCCACTCCTGATGTTCAGGGTAAACCTCCTGTAGCACAGCGACATGGAAGAAATCTACAAGACAGAATAAGACATTAGATTATAAGCTTGGTAAATGTATAGTAAGTATATTGTAAAACAATTCCAGTATGCATTCTCATTTAAAACATTTAAAGGATGTTATGTGAAGCATTTTACCAACCTGCTCTGTGTAATTCAGCATCTTGTTGTTGGCGGTCAATCTCTTGCTTGAAGCGGACAGCTTGGTCTTCATACTCTGTTATAATTCTTCCAACGATCCCAAGTATCTCATCGACAGCAGCTGTAGATAGCAGCTTGTTTACCAAGGAATTCAGTGTTTGCAGTAAAGACATAAAGTGATCCATGTTGTCAGCTCTTTGTATTGTTGATCCAAGTGAAGCAACAATCGGTGGAAATCACTTCACCCTCTATGCTGGTTCAAAAACTCCAAATCCAGTATACAATAAGTATTATGACAAAGATACCTGTCTACTCCACCTAGTTGGCTACTGCAGAGAGTTGTTCTGTTCTCACCAAGTTACACAGATTAGTGTGTCAACAAACAAAGCAGAACTCTGTTAAATACTCACTGTTGAGCCTGATGGACCAATCAGAGGGTGGCGGGGGGGATGGGTGGGCTGGACAAAATGAGGTAACAACTGATAGTTCAGCAGCAGCTGACCTCCACTTAGCCTCTTCAGGCCTATAACCATGTCATAGTGACCCTGAGTACATTATAGTCTATAGTATATTGCAGTTAAAATGTTCAAATAATCAATCAATCATGGTGAATCCTATTATATGGAAGTATGGAACCATCAAGTGTTGCACATAACATCATCTCTGATGTTATATCATACATGTAATAGTTAGTCAAACAGGAAAACCTGTATACTTCTTACTAGCCCTATAGTTCATTTACCCAAAACAGGTTTATATGTTTCTCCCGGAACACAACATGAAATACTTTGTAGTTGTTGGACAGAAATTCCAGTATAATAGAATGTGGACGAGTGAAAAATATAATTGATCATAGTTTATTATACAGTTAGATTTAATAATAATACTATGGTAAAACAATACAACTGGAGGGTTGAGGATGGAGGGAAGACATTTCATTAAACAATGTTTTACAGACCATGTAAATCACACCTTCTGTCTGAATATATAATCAATATGGTGCCACAACCCCCTATCTATAATGCAATGGAAAAATCAAGATATATACACTTATATTTACACTGGACCTAAGTATGCACATTCAGACTCATTTCAACTGATCTGTAAACAGAAACAGAACAGTACAACTGTTGGTCTTGTGTCTCATCAAGTGACAATTGCTCAGTTGCATCCCTAGTGGCAGGATGTATGGACTTGAGAGAGAAAAATAAAGTTTCATTAACTATGAAATCCTCATGTGTAACTGCATTGTATCATTATGATGAAAGCCTTTGCAACATACTCTTCAACTGTAGGTGTTTCCCCAGAATTAATTAGCATGTGTCTCTTGAGATCATTCTTTTAGCAAAGGTTGTATAGTTGTCAGCTTAAAAGAGCAGAACCTCGTTGTAATTGAAAGTATCAAACCTTCAATTACAATGTGTTCCTGCTATTTAATTGACTGGTGGTAATGGTGTTGTTTTTCCAGTGAGGAAAAGTATTGTGTAATGGTGATTGGGTCATTTACATTTGCTTTGACTGTAGGTGTATCATTGAGATGTATCATTGAGACCTACAACAACACAGGCCTAACAATACAGGGGTGCTCTATTATTCAGCATATGAACAGAAGTGTTTGCAGAATTACAGTAGTAATTGGAGCAGACCATATGATGTTAATTGTGAGTAGATTGAATGAATAGATTGTTTTTTTTTATAAACAGAAATGAGAGTTACAGTACAAGTCAACTACACACTGCTACAAAATTGAATACAGGCTAGGTAATTACTGTACAATTCAAGAACAATTACAGCAAATCTGAAAAAACTGATTGGACACTAGTTAAGAATATACTTGTTCATAATGAGGCCAACTTCTTCATTTCATCAAGACATTCAAATACATACAAAATAGTTACTTCAGTAAATCAGTAATCAGTAAATCACAGTGAAGGTAAAATGGCAGAAAACAATGTTTGTTTTCTGGCCTTTGCTTTTAAGGCAGTAGATAAACAAAGGGATTAAAACATGGGGGTATATAAAACCAAGTTATGTAAAAGCGTCATCACATAATGATTCACACAATGGAAACGCCCTACAGTTGCATGGTTTGTGGCAAAGGCTTTAATCTGATGAAACACATGGTGATCCATACAGCAGCAAGACCATATAGTTGTGCAGTTTGTAGCAAAGATGTTGCTCACAATGGAGATCTGAAGAAACACATGGGGATTCATACAGGGCGGGGAAAGACCATATATCAATCAATCAATCAATCAACTTTTATTGCTCAGACTCAGGGTCCAGTAAAAACAACAGACAACATACAGAGACAACTATACAACAGAAAACATCCCTCCTCCATCAATACATCACTTATACAGTAAACAGTCATACCAGTGCTTCCAAAAAGCAGACCGATACCTTGTAGTACTGAAGCTGGGATTACATAACAATAAAATCACAGAGTTCTGGGACTCATTTAGGCGACACATGAACTTGTACATTAGGTTTCTTAGTAATGCATGAAGAGTACACACTCCAACACTACAGAATAACTCACTAGCACTGCACCACCTTGGCTTTTTCAACAAAATGCGCATGCAGTCATTGTAAGCAACCCAGTTTATACATGCTTGCTTTTTTATACCTGACCCACAAGGGGGCGGTATATAGGGGTGTGCAGTATGCTCTGAATAAATTCACCTTTACCTCAGGTGAACAGGAGTGGAATTTCCTTCCCAACATGTTTGCCTGAGCATAAAGAACACGACGCTGCCTGTACAAATCCTCGTCATCAGACAGTTGCATATAGTTGCAGAGTTTGTGGCAAAGCATTAAATTGTAATGATACAATTTTGGCTGACATGATGATCCTTTTTTGTTATTTTGTTAATTTTCCTTTAATCTGACACTGCACACTACTACATTAAAACAAGGCAAAAGGGCAACTCAAGTTCAATGTTAATTGACGTCATTTCCGGCTCAATATATACGGTAGTTTTGGTAGCGACCTTACCGTCAGACCAGCTTCCGTCTCTATGCCAGACGGACGGGGCTGTTGAGTGGGGAAGAACGTGTGCTTTCAGGTTCGTTGTATTACATTGTCAGCATTTAAGTTACTTTATGTTTTATTTTGTTATATGATTACTGATGTGTGTTCATTTTTGTTGGTTCCAGTACTGGTTGTTTGGATGAGGTCCCCTTTGTATTTCAATTCATTCCCTCTGAAGTTGCGTGCAGTCAGTAAGGTAATTTGTAATTTATTGTATTTCTTTTCTTTATCGTGTATCTTGCCTCAATATTGGTTGGTTATTTGGTTATTGATGTATTGTTTATGGTTTTGTGTTATACCAGTTTTGACATAGGCTTAATGGAGAATGGTGAATAAAGAAGCAGCCTTCAGTGAGCTACTACTGCCTCTGAGCGTTCTTAAAGTATCCAGGGGGAGTGACAACAATTAAGTCACACATGAGGGAATCTTAATTATGTTTGTTATTATGCACTCTATCTCCAGTCTATATACCCTGTTAGTTCATACTGGTAGTTACAGTTAAAATGTTCAAATAGTCATTTGTATTCATTATAATTCCAGATGACCATATCTCCATATTGTGTTGCAATTTACTCACAGCATAAATAAACAACAATTGCCAAATCAAAGCATCTCTAGAGAAATGTCTGTATTTATTTGCCAAAGTAGGGAGTTATTTTCAGTATGTTTAAGTCTCTTTTGGGGGTGGAGAGGAGCAACTCAGCGATTTGCATACATGATTCTGATTGGTCATGGAATGCTATTGTCTTCAGCTCTCATGCTTTGAGCACCACCCATAAATACAATGTGTTTCTGTGTGTCCTAAAACACTTTGTCACACTGTCAACTCGAGATGGACACTACTACAAGGGACAGAGCAACAGAAATGGAGAAGGTACGAAACTTTGATTGCAGATGCCAAGAAAGGCGTAAAGAGAATTCCGATCGCCAGCCTGTGTCTTGCAGTCAACAACTGGACCCAGACATGGTCTGTGACACACGGATGGAAATGGCAGCATTGTCGAGGGACCATAAAGACATGATTCTCTTGGGAATTATAAAGACGTGTATGAATGACTCCGAGCTCACACAGAGCACAAAAAAATTAAACAGAAAACGAGAGCACCACCGTTCTACATACATGGTCAACACGATCGTCGTCTGCCGTGCAACATTTCTCTTTGTCTATGGGTGAGTTACATTCTAATCTATGATATTCATTCATACTATGAATGTTACAATTGTAATTGTAACATTGGTGTTACAATTGGTATGGCAATTATTACCTAGTGTTTTACTATACACTGTGTAATACAGTGTGCACAAACGCTCTTTGTGTAGCTCATGTAGAACAGGGAGATTGAAATGCATTTGTTGCCTTTGTTAGTTTGTAACACTGTTCATGTCGTTTTTTCCAGGATCAGCAAAACCCTTCTCCAAGCCCTTGTGAATCACTACAAGGAGAATGGTTTAACTCCACGCCAGAAGAAGAAAGGTCCCAGGATGAACAAGATGTTTTTGACCAGTGAAGACACAAATGCCCATCACTGACGTCATCGGCATTTGTTTGCTGTAGGCCCCTACCCATCTGACACATTTTGCATACTTTCATTGTGATTTGTTCTGTGTTCAATGTTTGCACAAAATAAACATTGTTTATGAAGGCCTACATAAGATCTCAAATGTTTTTTTCCCATAGTTAACACACTTCGATTGTTGAAGGATGTTTTCTTTCCAACAGATTGTTGGTTTGGGGATGCTGTTATTGTTATATACTGTATTTCACGGGTGGAGAGCTGTAACTGAGGTTTATTTTGCATGTACCTTACCAATGGCGTCCATTGGAATGTCTAGTAGTTCAAGTTCAAGTTGTCCAAAGTCTTGCATTCTTGAGTGTATGAAACCTTACCATTGTTCAGTAAATACATTTGCTATTCCTATAAATGTTGCATATATATAGGCTGTATGGAGCAGTAGGGTGGTCTGTGAATCTATGATGAACTCACATGCATTGCTTTGTCTCTAGGTTCATCATTGACATGCAATTCAGTCGTAGAATAGAAATTGACATTGCACTGAAGTGCAGTCATTAATGTGCATATAATGCATGCACGCAAAGTCACAAACACAGACTATGGACATTGCATTCGCCATAATTGTCATTATGATCAGGCAATTAGACTGTCTGGGTACTAACAGTGAATGCATTTGACCATAATTATACCCATACCAATTACTTAGCACTTGGACCAGCACCAAAACGGGTAAAACAGCTGATAAACTGCTCCTGAAGTAGGGGTAAGTTTCTGGTGATCTTTTAAGGTTGGGTGAATGTGAAAATTGTCTCCCACGCTGCTCACACCTAAAGGCTTTCTCTCTGGGGTTTTTCAACCTTCTTGAGAAATTGCATCTACACTGATCACATCCATATGGTTTGTACTCTAACTGCAAGTTTTTACATGTCTGGGATGCGAGTTTCAGGGTCGGGGTCAGTGGCCGATGGTCGGCTGGGCTGAACAGGGCCATCAGATATTCAAATGCTAATCAGGTGGCTTTTGTTTACCTGCAAGGTACAGTATAGTGTATAAGCATAGAGTACAGTGTTGTTCCTACACGTTCACACTGAAGTCTCCTCCAGCCAAACCAATACAACTGTAGGCTATGCCAATACAATCAAGACAACTTTTGTTATGCAGGCCTATTTTAAAGCAAGAACACATATTTATATTTAACATACAAAGTAGAAAGGTATGCCCCCATGATGATTATAAAAAGATTCAGTCTCTAGTGAACTGTACAGAGTCTTTTAAGGGTGCACAACCAAGAGAAGTGTTGTCAAAAATATTGAAGTGAGCCTTTAGAGTGAATCTGTGTCCACAATGATCACATCCATAGGTTAGGCTCTGTCCCTCTGGAGATGTTCCCATCATCGTCTTCAACAGCCTGGAGTATTCTCTATAGTGCTAAATTACCTTTTAGTTAATTTAATTGGCTGAACTCCATACTATTGTATGTCATGTGATAGAAGAGATCAGAGAATGTTTTAAACAAATGGATCAAGTTAATCATTTGTTTCATTTGTGAATCAAATTAATTATTGAATCATAGTTTGCCATTATACTGGTCATATTGGACATCCGTTTCCCTACAACACATTGTATAGTTGCCCTTTCTGACTGAATTACTGGTGAATCATATCAAATAGAAGTATGGAACCAGTAGGTGTTACACTCATTGAAGCACTAGATCAGTGTTATCATTCTATTGTCCCATCTCCAACAATAACATATTACATGTATGGAATAACATCATCTTTGATGTTATACCATACAAAAATAGTTAGGCAATCATGTATACCTGTAACCTGTATACTTCGTGCTAGCCCTATAGTTCATGTCAAATTAATTACTTTTTGCAGAATTGCAGTACTAATTAGAGCAGCACAACAATATACAATGTTCACCATGAGTGGACTGAACAAATGGATGAATGGATTTTTTATTAACAGGAATGAGAGTTAAAGTACAGTAAGTTACAGTAAGTCAAGTACACATCGCCACAGAACTGAATACAGCTTGGAGAATTACTGTACAATTAGAGTAGAGCAAATAAGAAAAAGTGATTGGACACACTAGTTAAGAATACACTTGTTTACAATACTGGCCGACTTGTTCATCCCATTAAGCCATTCAAATACGTACTGAATAGTTTACCTTGTATCAAACATCTATATGTGAACAAAATTCATTAATTAAATTCAACCAAATTTCAGAATGGATGGAGTGAAGACAGTTCTGTTCATGTTTATTTTTTTTAGAATGTTTTTATTTTGTATTTGCATTAATCACCATTCATTTGAATGTTATTTGCCACAGTCTGCATAACTCAAGTGGTTTCAATTGTACAAATGCCCAAAAGGATTGTACAAATCCACTTGGGCAACTATCATTCTGTACAAGTTGTACATTCATAGTGTGCAAATTCATAAATGTCTTGTATGTGTCCTCAAGTGGGTACTAGTTGTAGTAAAGCATTTGGCACCAACATTACAACTCTCGCTTTCCCCCTGTATGAATCACATGTGTTTCTTAAGATCACTTTTTTTAACATATAGCCTTTAGTGCAAACTGTACAACTGTAGGGCTTTTCCCCCGGCTTTTCCCCCTGTATGAAGCATCATGTGATTCAACTTAAAGCCTTGCCACAAACATTGAACTAAAGGGCCTTTCATCTGTATGAAGCTTCATGTGTTTCTTCAGACCTCCATTATGTTTAAAGCCCTTGCCACAAACACTGCAACTAAAGAGCCTTTCATCTGTATGAATACTTATGTGTCTCTTGAGATCACTATTTTGTACAAAGCTTTTGCCACAAACTTTGCAACTGTATGGTCTTTCATCTGTATGAAGCATCATGTGATCCCTCAAGTGATGTTTTAACTTAAAGCCTCTGCCACAAACATTGCAACTAAAGGGCCTTTCATCTTTATGAATCTGCATGTGTTTCTTGAGATCAGTATTTCGTACAAAGCCATTGCCACAGAATTTGCAATTGTATCGACTTGTATGAAGCATCGTGTGTACCCTTAAGTTATTATAGCTATTGTGGTCCTCCCCAATCACCATGTGTGATTTCTGTAGGTTTAAATTTGGCTGATCTTTCACTTCCATATTCTCCTCCCAAACATCACTGCCTTCTGTGTCAGGTTCAGAACAATTGGAAGAGAGGACTGGTAGACCAATAGATTGATGAACTAACCCACTGTTCTCTACACCAGCTCGTGTTTTCACGTGTTCAAACAAGATGCTGGTTAGGAGCTCTGTCTCTCTGTACATTTTTTCTTCACCAGAATCTTCACGTTTCACTGAAATTAATGTGTGTGGTGACCGATAAGCATCATCCTCATGCTCCTCTTTCATCCATGGAGGCTCATCTTCTCTCTTCACTGCTGCTAATGCCTGTGTGACCCTTCAGCATCCTCTGGTTGTTGGTGTACATCCTCCTGTTCCTCTTTAATGTGTGGAGTCTCTGGTACCTCCTGCACCACACTGGAGCTCCACTCCTGATGTTCAGGGTAAACCTCCTGTAGCACAGCGACATGGAAGAAATCTACAAGACAATATCACATTAGAATATAAGTCTAGTAAGTGAAGTATATTGAAACATAACACTGCAAAACAATTCCAGCATGTATTTTCATTTAAAACTTATATTATGAAGGACATTACGTTAAGCATTTTACCAACCTGCTCTGTGCGATTCAGCATCTGTTGTTGGCGTTGGCGGCCAATCTCTTGCTTGAAGCGGACAGCTTGGTCTTCATACTCTGTTATAATTCTTCCAACAATCCCAAGTATCTCATCGACAGCAGCTGTAGATAGTAGCTTGTTTACCAGGGAATTCAGTGTTTGCAGTAAAGCCATATAGTGATCCATGTTGTCAGCTATTTGTGTTGTTCAGTGAAGCAACAATCAGTGGAAATCACTTCACCCTCTGTGCTGGTTCAAAAACTCAAAACTCATACAATAAGTATCAGGGCAAAGATACCTGTCTCCTCCACCTAGTAGGCTACTGCAGAGAGAAGTTCTGCTCTCACCAAGTTACACAGAATAGTGTGTCAACAAACAAAGCAAAGTCTGTTAAATACTCACTGTTGAGCCTGATGGACCAATCAGAGGGTGGGGGTGGGCAGGACAAAATGAGGTAACAACTGATAGTTCAGCAGCAGCTGACCTCCACTTAGCCTCTTCAGGCCTATAACCATGTCATAGTGATCCTGAGTACATTATAGTCTATAGTATATTGCAGTTAAAATGTTCAAATAATCAATAAATCATGGTGAATCATATTATATGAAAGTATGGAACCATCAAGTGTTGCACTCATTAAAGCATTAGGTCAGTGTTTATCATTCTACTATCCAATCTCCGACATTAACGATTATATGTATGGAATAACATCATCTCTGATGTTATATCATACATGTAATAGTTAGCCAAACAGGAAAACCTGTATACTTCTTACTAGCCCTATAGTTCATATACCCAAAACAGGTTTATATGTTTCTCCCGGAACACAACATGAAATACTTTGTAGTTGTTGGACAGAAATTCCAGTATAATAGAATGTGGACGAGTGAAAAATATAATAGTTCATAGTTTATTATACAGTTTATTTAATAATAATACTATGGTAAAAAAAAATACAACAAGAGGGTTGAGGATGGAGTGAAGACATTTCATTAAACAATGTTTTACAGACCATGTAAATCACACCTTCTGTCTGAATATATAATCAATAGGGTGCCACAACCCCCTATCTATAATGCAATGGAAAAATCAAGATATATGCACTTATATTTACACCGGACCTAAATATGCACATTCAGACTTATTTCAACTGATCTGTAAACAGAACAGTACAACTGTTGGTCTTTACCACTGTATTAACCATCAGGTGTCTCATCAAGTGACAATTCCTCAGTTGCATCCCTAGTGGCAGGATGTATTGACTTGAGAGAGAAAAATAAAGTTTCCTCAACTATGGCCTTACCGTATATGAATCCTCATGTGTAACTTCATTGTATCATTATGATGAAAGCCTTTGCAATATACTCTTCAACTGTAGGTTTTAGCAAAGGTTGTATAGTTGTCAGCCTAAAAGAGCAGAACCTCATTGTAATTGAAAGTATCAAACCTTCAATTACAAATCCTGCTATTTAATTGACTGGTGGTAATGGTGTTGTTTTTCCAGTAAGGAAAAGTATTGTGTAATGGTGGTTGGGTCATTTACATTTGCTTTCACTGTAGGTGTATCATGTATCACAATGGTGCTCTATTATTCAGCATATGAACAGCCAACCAAACAATGATTTAAGTGTTTGCAGAATTACAGTAGTAATTGGAGCAGACTATACAGCGGTAATTGTGACTAGATTGAATGAATACATGGATTTTTCTTATAAACAGAAATGAGAGTTACAGTACAAGTCAACTACACACTGCTACAAAATTGAATGCAGCCTGGGTAATTACTGTACAATTCAAGAACAACTACAGCAAATCTGAAAAACTGATTGGACACTCTAGTTAAGAATATACTTGTTCATAATGAGGCCAACTTCTTCATTTCATCAAGACATTCAAATACATACAAAACAGTTACTTCAATAAATCAGTAATCAGTAAATCATAGTGAAGGTAAAATGGAAAAGAGATGATGTATAAAAGCATTTCATTATTTTGTTCATAATGAGGTCCATTTCCATTTCATCAAAACATTTAGAGAAGAAAAGATACAATTATTTAAAAAGTCAACTTAGACAAGATTATGTAGTCTAGTAGAGCATATATTTTATTTACTGATCACCTTTACCCTGGAGAGATTGAAAAGATACAAACACTGTGTTACTCATGTAGGGAAGCTGTAGTATAACATGTTTATTTTTTTTATATTTATCTTGTGTTAAACATCTCAATGTGAACAGAATTATTAATCCAACCAAATTACAGAATGGAGTGAAGAAAGTTATGTTCATGTTCATTTTTTAGAATGTTTTCATTTGTGTATTTGCTTTAATTATTCATTTTACAGTACATTCATTTTGACATCGTTTGCCAAAGTCTGCACACCTAAAGTGTTTTTTGATCGCAGATATTACATATGTAATATGAAAATGGTTGTTTTCTGGCCTTTGCTTTTAAGGCAGTAGATAAACAAAAGGATTAAATTATGGGAGGTATATAAAACCAAGTTATGGAAAAACATCATCACAAGGCAAGTAACATAGAGATACCAAAAGGAGAGACAGAGATAGGGAGACATAGAGAGAGGGGTGGAAGAGAGAGAGAGAGAGAGAGAGAGAGAGAGAGAGAAGAGAGAGAGAGAGAGAGAGAGAGAGAGAGAGAGAGAGGAGAGAGAGAGGCAGACAGACAGACAGACAGTGAGAGAGAGAGCCATTGAGATTGAGAGCCAGTGGAGATAATGGATGGAGGGTTGTGTTTACCTGAGGCAGGCTATATGAGTCATTCCACGGAAACGGTATCATTTGGCCTTTTTTTGCCGAAATTTTGACCGAAAGGTTTCACTTTTCTGAATAGCCCACAATATTAAGGACATCTTCAGCTGTAAGAAAAACATAATTTCCCATCTCAGGCATTCAATTTATTTATTTTATATATCTTTTAACATGTTAATTGATAACGGAGTTGAGACAATTAAGTTCATAACGGAGTTGTGATTTTTGTACTAAGATAGTCACTACTCTAACTGAGTTGAGTAAGAAGAGAAGACTTGGCATGCCTGAGGTTACAGAATTAGATATATTGTTGGAATAAGAAACAGAATCTTTATAACGAATTGTTTTTATATCATTATTTCATGTAACGGAGTTAAACTGTTATGATTTACGACTACATGTGAGAGTACAAAATGCCTCTAAAACGGTGTAAAATGAGGTTTTAAATTGCCACTTTCTGTAGCATGATGGTCAGAAGAGTTGTAGAATACTACTTCCTATTGTTGATGTCACTAAAGGGCCAGTTAATTGTTGTTATAGAGGGAAGAATGACTGTGTAACGGAGTTGAGTGCAACTGAGGGACACAGCTATATAAAGCCATTTAAATGATTAATCATCTATTTATTCAAAAACTAAACATGTCCAGCAATAAAGTACAGATAGATAGATATGCTCATGTCATAATTTTTTGATTTTTGTTGATGTTTAATAGTCATATGTCAAGTCCACTTTCATCGATGGCCACTGGGGACATGGAAAAATGGACAAAATAGGGGGTGTCTACTGAAAGAAAACAAGATAATTTCTGATATGAAGCTAAAATCCATGTAATGTTTACACAATATTAAAGGGAACATTTCAATTGATTAAAAAAATCTTTTAAAAATATTTTTCAGTGACTCCATCAATAAAATACAGCTAAAACGGTCAGAGGGACTGCAAATGATACCGTTTCCGTGGAATGACCCATATACCATATATGCCCACATAACAGTATGTGGTCTATATGTATACAAGCCTAAGTTAGTTTAACTTCTCCAGGAGCAGGGACGAGGGCTTTAATTAACCAAAAAAATCGATGAACATATCATTCACGCCCCCATGAGGATTATAAACTGGATGGTGTCTTTTAAGGTGCACAACTGAGAGAAGTGTTGTCCACAGTAATCACATCCATAGGGTTTCTCTCTGGTGTGATTTGAAGTGAGCCTTTAGAACTGAATCTGTGTCCACAATGATCACATCCATAGGGTTTCTCTCTGGGTGATTTGAAGTGAGCCCTTAGAGTGAATCTGTGTCCACAATGATCACATCCATAGGGTTTCTCTCTGGTGTGATTTGAAGTGAGCCTTTAGAGTGAATCTGTGTCCACAATGATCACATCCATAGGGTTTCTCTCTGGTGTGATTTGAAGTGAGCCTTTAGAGTGAATCTGTGTCCACAATGATCACATCCATAGGGTTTCTCTCTGGTGTGATTTGAATTGAGCCTTTAGAGTGAATCTGTGTCCACAATGATCACATCCATAGGGTTTCTCTCTGGTGTGATTTGAAGTGAGCCTTTAGAGTGAATCTGTGTCCACAATGATCACATCCATAGGGTTTCTCTCTGGTGTGATTTGAAGTGAGCCTTTAGAGTGAATCTGTGTCCACAATGATCACATCCATAGGGTTTTCTCTCTGGTGTGATTTGAATTGAGCCTTAGAGTGAATCTGTGTCCACAGTGATCACATCCATAGGGTTTCTCTCTGGTGTGATTTGAAGTGAGCCTTTAGAGTGAATCTGTGTCCACAAATGATCAGGGTTAGGCTCTGTCCCTCTGGAGATGTTCCCATCATCGTCTTCATCAGCTGCCCTGGAGTATTATCTATAGTGCTAAATTACCTTTTAGTTCATTTAATTGGCTGGTCTACATAATATTGTATGTTCATGTGATAGAAGAGAATGAAGAATGTTTTAAACAGATTAATCAAGTTAATCATTTGTTTAATTTATGATTCATAATTTGCCATTACTGGTCATATTGGACATCCGTTTCCCTACAACACATTGTATAGTTGCCCTTTCTGACTGAATTACTGGTGAATCATATTAAATGGAAGTATGGAACCAGTAGGTGTTACACTCATTAAAGCACTAGATCAGTATTATCATTCTATAATCACATCTCCAACATTAACACATTAAAACCTGTATACTTCTTGCTAGTCCTATAGTTCATGTCAAATTAGTTACTTTTTGCAGAGTTGCAGTACTGAATGAATAATGAATGAATGAATGAATGAATGAATTGTTTATTTTGTGTCGTGCACCAGAGGTGCACTATTCAGATGTAATTCAGACCAGACTGACCAAAACTCATTGTGAATGAAGGAGTTACTGTAAACATATCTGTGTCTGTGGGAAACAGTAGGCTGTGTGTGAATTCATGATGACGGCTTAAGATACATCGCATGGATGCAACTGGACGTATCCTCAGTGATGTATCCCAAGGTCATCGGGGTTTCGGTCTCGCAACATCATACCCCTCACTCAGGCGACCCAGCCGGGGTTGATCAAGTCCCGACTATACGTCCCAGTAGCTACTCTCGGTCAGTCCACTAGGGAAAGACCCAAAGCCACACAGTCCACTGCTCCAGAACATACTCTGCCGGACTGGAGAACCATACCCTGGCACATGGAAGGACTAGCCCTGTGGGTTGACTCCTGTCCAGACCCCTCCTACGTCTCACCAGGTCTGCTCCTGCTCTCCACCAGGTTGGCACAGGACCTGTGCGTTGTACCAGACTCCCAGCACCAGACATTTCATTCAGGAGCATGAATCGTAATGGCCCTCCTAACGGCCTCACCAAGGTTTTTGGCTTTCCTCCTCACGGAGGACACGCTGGGGCGCTTACCCATACTGCTCACCCGGGGTGCCGTCTACATTCCGGCTGTCACCCGTCTCTCCGGTGTCACCAAGTCTTTCCCTGGTTGTCACATAGTCTATTCCTATGAGCCACTATAAAAAGAAACTAAAGGCTTAAAGATACATCGCATGGATGCAACTGGGACGTATCCTCAGTGATGTATCATATGCACCATATTTATGGTGCATATGATATGCATTGAGTTTGAGAAAAGTGTTAATTAATTGGACAAAAAAAAGGTTGAGACTGCATTAAGGTCAATGTAAAGCGGTCTCTCTTTGAAGGTTATAAAGTTGCATTATCATAGTTAATAAATAAAATGTCTGTATGTATAAAAGGTTATGCAGTTACATTCATTGCAGTTATTAATAGAATGTTCTAATGTATAAAAGGTTATAAACTTGCATTAATTATATGTATCAGTCTGGATTTCATCTGTGATCTGCTTGTATTAAACAACGTCAAACTCACCAACTTTGCAGCTGTAGAGAAAGCTTGAATTATCCTCTTTCGATCCGCAAAGCTTTTGGGCATAATAATCCACCGTAGACATGTTATGTTCAGAATGGAGAATGGAGTGAATACAGTTCTGTTCATGTTTATTTTTAGAATGTTTTTATTTGTGTATTTGCATTAATCATTCATATTTACATTTTTTCATTTGCATGTTATTTGCCACAATCGGCATAACTAAAATGGTTTTAATTGTATAAATCCTCGAGTGCCTTTTAGGTGACTATCATTCCGTATAAATTGAACATTCACAGTCTGCATGAATTCATAAATGCCTTGTGTGTCCCTCAAGTGTTTTTTCAATGAACTAGCTGAAGTATAGCATTTGCTACAAACTGTACAACTGTAGGCTTTTCCCCTTTATGAACGATCATATGGTGCTTAGACCACACTGTTGAGCAAAGCCTTTACTGCAAACGTTACAAATGTATGGCTTTTCCCCTGTATGAATCTGCATGTGTTATTTTCAAATTCCATTCAGATTAAATCCCTTGCCACAGACATAACAACTAAAGGTCTTTCACCTGTGTGAATCCTAATATGTTTCTTGAGATCACTATTTTGTACAAAGCCTTTGCCACAAACTTGCAATTGTGTCGTCTTCCCCTGTATGAATCATTATGTGTACCCTTAAGTTGTTATTGCAGTTAAAAGCCTTGCCACAAACTCTACAGCTAACAACATGGTCATCCCCATTGCCTATCATCATGTCTGTTTGTCTTGATAATACGTTTGACAATATGTGGCCTCTTGTGTGGTTTCTGTAGTTTAAATCTGGCCGATCTTCCATATTCTCCTCCGACTCGTCACTGTCTTCTGTGTCAGGTTCAGAACAATTAGAAGACAGGACATGTACCGGTAGGCCGGGAGATTATGAACTAATCCACACTTCTCTACACCAGCTGTGTTTTTCATGTGTTCAAATGAGATGCCGGTTAGAAGCTCTGGCTCTCTGTACATTTTTTCCCTTCATCACAGTCTTCACGTTTCACTGATATAACATGTGTGGTGATCCATAAGCATTATCCTCATGCTCCTTTTCATCTCTTGAGTCTCATCTTCTCTCTTCACTGCTGCTAAATGATGCCTGTGTGACCCTTCGCATCCTCTGGTTGTTGGTGTTAGATCCTCCTGTTCCTCTTTAAGGTGTGGAGTCTCTGGTACCTCCTGCATCACACAGAGCTCCACTGCTGATGTTCAGGGTAAACTTCCTGTAGCACAGGCACATGGAAGAAATCTGCAAGAAAGAAAAAGACATTAGATACATTGGATTTTTGGAAGTTTAGTAATTGAATTTCAGCATATTGAAACATAACACTGCAAAAATAATCCAGCATGTATTTTCATTTAAAACATAGGATGTTACGTTAGCATTTTAACCAACCTGCTCTGTTTAATTCAGCATCTGTCCGTGTGTTGGCGTGATTCTCTTGCCTTGAAATGGACAACTTGGTCTTCATATTCTGTTATAATTCTTCCAACGATCCCAAGTATCTCATCGACAGCAGCTGTAGCTAGAAGCTTGTTTACCAGGGAATTCAGTTTGCAGTAAAGCCAATAGTGATCCATGTTGACAGCTCTTTGTGTTGTTGATCCACGTAAAGCAGCTCACCTTCACACCCACTAATGCTGGGTTCAAAAAACTCCAACTCCAAATCCAGTATGCAATAAGTATCAGCCAAAGATACCTGTCTACTTCACCTAGTAGGCTCCTGCAGAGAGAAAGCTCTGCTCTCGGCAAAGTTACACAGAATATTGTGTCAACAAAACACAGCAAACTCTGTTAAAAAACTCACTGATGAGCCTGATGGACCAATCAGAGACAGGGGGGTGGTGCGACAGGACAAAAAAGAGCGCAGCTGACCTCCCTCAGCCTCTTCGGGCCTATAACCAGTGACCCTGAGTACCTTTATAGGCTATGAATATATTACAGTAAAAGTTCAAATAGTATGTAAATAAAGTGTATTTTATTATGATGACAAATGACCATATTTCCATATTGTGTTGGAATTACACTCAGCATAAATAAACTTAACAAATGCCACTGCTGGTAGACACACAATGCAACATTTAAATTACATTAAAATTGCATTAAGTTACATGTATGGAATCAAAGAATCTCCAGAGACACAGAGCCGCTAGTCAGAATCCCAACACAACCCTGATGTCGAGTCTACTGATTCAATGTAATCTCTTCACATTGGCTTAGACAAGCCAGATTCAGACACACTGCATGACAACCAGAAGCATTGGATGAAGACGCACAAGCAGTTAGCATCTAATACACATTAGAGGGTAATCCCATTAGCTGTACAAAAATTTGTGGCAATGGTTTTAATTCATAGCACAATGAAGAGAACATAATGATTTATACAGTTTTGGCAAAACTTTTTAATAGTACATGGGCATCACACAAATGGTTGATTCATTCGGCACTAAAGGCTTTGTTATTTAAAGAGTGGCAATTAATAAATAATAATTAAATTTAAAATAATGCATTTTATTTACTTTGGCATTCTTGAGAACCTCCAAGTGCAGCAAAGTAATGTAACATGACAATTAATTTAAGACAGTAAGTAGAATAAACAGTAATTAAACATGGGCCATATAAAACCAAGCAATTATGGAAAAGCATCATGACATGGTGATTCATACAAGGAAAAGCCCTGCATGCAAGGTTTAGTGGCAAAGGCTTTAATCTTGATGAAATCTGACAAACACATAGTTATCCATACAACAGCAAGACCATATTGTTTGTACAGTTAGTATCAAAGACTTTGCTCACAGTGGCCGACCTGAAGAAACACATGATGATAATAGAGAATACACCAATTTCGTTTGCAGTTTTTTGGTGGCAAAGCCTTTAATTG
>CM076975.1:1649959-1701551 GCA_039105355.1 Benthosema pterotum
TTTTTACTGCAAACATTACAACTGTAGGGCTTTTCCCCTGTATGAATCTGCATGTGTTTTTTCAAGTTTCCCATTCAGATTAAATCCTTTGCCACAGACATTACACCTATAGGGTCTTTCACTGTGTGAATCTAATATGTTTCTTGAGATCATTATTTTGTTACAAAGCCTTTGCCACAAACTTTGCAATTGTGTGGTTTTTCCCCTGTATGAACATCATGTGTACCCTTAAGTTGTTATTGCAGTTAAAAAGCCTTGCCACAAACTCTACAGCTAACAACATGGTCTTCCCCATTGCCTATCATCATGTCTGTTTGTCTCGATAATACATTTGACAATATGTGGCTTGTGTGGTTTCTGTAGGTTTAAATTGTCGATCTTCCTTATTCTCCTCCGAACTCGTCACTGTCTTCTGTGTCAGTTCAGAACAATAGAGAGAGGACATGTACCGGTAGGCCGGAGATTGATGAAACTAATCCACACTTCTCTACACCCTGCTTGTGTTTTCATGTGTTCAAACGAGATGCCGGCTAGAAGATCTGGCTCTCTGTGCATTTTTTCTTCATCACAATCTCTATGTTTCACTGATATTAGCGTGTGTGGTGGACCCATAAGCATTATCCTCATGCTCTTTTCATCTCTGGAGGCTCATTTCTCTTTCACTGCTGCTAATTGCCTGGGTGACCCTTCAGCATCCTCTGGTTGTTGGTGTACATCCTCCTGTTCCTCTTTAATGTGTGGCGTCTCTGGGAACTCTTGCACCACACTGGAGCTCCACTCCTGATGTTCAGGGTAAACCTCCTGTAGCACGCAAGATGGAAGAAAATCTACAAGACAGAATAAGACATTAGATTATAAGCTTGGTAAATGTATAGTAAGTATAATGTTAAAACAATTCCAGATGCATTCTCATTAAAACATTTAAAGGATGTTATGTGAAGCTATTTTCCAACCTGCTCTGTGTAATTCAGCATCTTGTTGTTGGCGGTCATCTCTTGCTTGAAGCGGACAGCTTGGTCTTCATACTCTGTTAAAATTCTTCCAACGATCCCAAGTATCTCATCGACAGCAGCTGTAGATAGCAGCTTGTTTACCAAGGAATTCAGTGTTGCAGTAAAGACATAAAGTGATCCATGTTGTCAGCTCTTTGTATTGTTGATCCAAGTGAAGCAACAATCGGTGAAATCACTTCACCCTCTATGCTGGTTCAAATAATAAAAACTCCAAATCCAGTATACAATAAGTATTATGACAAGATACCTGTCTACTCCACCTAGTTGGCTACTGCAGAGAGTTGTTCTGTTCTCACCAAGTTACACAGATTAGTGTGTCAACAAACAAAGCAGAACTCTGTTAAATACTCAAGTTGAGCCTGATGGACCAATCAGAGGGTGGGGGGGGGGGATGGTGTGGGCTGGACAAAATGAGGTAACAACTGATAGTTCAGCAGCAGCTGACCTCCACTTAGCCTCTTCAGGCCTATAACCATGTCATAGTGACCCTGAGTACATTATAGTCTATAGTATATTGCAGTTAAAATGTTCAAATAATCAATCAATCATGGTGAATCCTATTATATGGAAGTATGAACCATCAAGTGTTGCACTTACACATCATCTCTGATGTTATATCATACATGTAATAGTTAGTCAAACAGGAAAACCTGTATACTTCTTACTAGCCCTATAGTTCATTTACCCAAAACAGGTTTATATGTTTCTCCCGGAACACAACATGAAATACTTTGTAGTTGTTGGACAGAAATTCCAGTATAATAGAATGTGGACGAGTGAAAAATATAATTGATCATAGTTTATTATACAGTTAGATTTAATAATAATACTATGGTAAAACAATACAACTGGAGGGTTGAGGATGGAGGGAAGACATTCATTAAAACAATGTTTTACAGACCATGTAAATCACACCTTCTGTCTGAATATATAATCAATATGGTGCCACAACCCCCTATCTATAATGCATGGAAAAATCAAGATATATACACTTATATTTACACTGGACCTAAGTATGCACATTCAGACTCATTTCAACTGATCTGTAAACAGAAACAGAACAGTACAACTGTTGGTCTTGTGTCTCATCAAGTGACAATTGCTCAGTTGCATCCCTAGTGGCAGGATGTATGGACTTGAGAGAGAAAAATAAAGTTTCATTAACTATGAAATCCTCATGTGTAACTGCATTGTATCATTATGATGAAAGCCTTTGCAACATACTCTTCAACTGTAGGTGTTTCCCCAGAATTAATTAGCATGTGTCTCTTGAGATCATTCTTTTAGCAAAGGTTGTATAGTTGTCAGCCTAAAAGAGCAGAAACTCATTGTAATTGAAAGTATCAAACCTTCAATTACAATGAGTTCCTGCTATTTAATTGACTTGGTGGTAACGGTGTTGTTTTTCCAGGAGGAAAGTATTGTGTAATGGTGGTTGGGTCTTTTACATTTGCTTTGACTGTAGGTGTATCATTGAGATGTATCATTGAGACCTACAACAACACAGGCCTAACAAACAGGGGTGCTCTCTTATTCAGCATATGAACAGAAGTGTTTGCAGAATTACAGTAGTAATTGAAGCAGACCATATGATGTTAATTGTGAGTAGATTGAATGAATAGATTGTTTTTTTTTATAAACAGAAATGAGAGTTACAGTACAAGTCAACTACACACTGCTACAAAATTGAATACAGGCTAGGTAATTACTGTACAATTCAAGAACAATTACAGCAAATCTGAAAAAACTGATTGGACACTAGTTAAGAATATACTTGTTCATAATGAGGCCAACTTCTTCATTTCATCAAGACATTCAAATACATACAAAATAGTTACTTCAGTAAATCAGTAATCAGTAAATCACAGTGAAGGTAAAATGGCAGAAAACAATGTTTGTTTTCTGGCCTTTGCTTTAAGGCAGTAGATAAACAAAGGGATTAAAACATGGGGGGTATATAAAACCAAGTATGTAAAAGCGTCATCACATAATGATTCACACAATGGAAACGCCCTACAGTTGCATGGTTTGTGGCAAAGGCTTTAATCTGATGAAACACATGGTGATCCATACAGCAGCAAGACATATAGTTGTGCAGTTTGTAGCAAAGATGTTGCTCACAATGGAGATCTGAAGAAACACATGGGGATTCATACAGGGCGGGGAAAGACCATATATCAATCAATCAATCAATCACCTTTTATTGCTCAGACTCAGGGTCCAGTAAAAACAACAGACAACATACAGAGACAACTATACAACAGAAAACATCCCTCCTCCATCAATACATCACTTATACAGTAAACAGTCATACCAGTGCTTCCAAAAAGCAGAACGATACCTTGTAGTACTGAAGCTGGGATTACATAACAATAAAATCACAGAGTTCTGGGACTCATTTAGGCGACACATGAACTTGTACATTAGGTTTCTTAGTAATGCATGAAGAGTACACACTCCAACACTACAGAATAACTCACTAGCACTGCACCACCTTGGCTTTTTCAACAAAATGCGCATGCAGTCATTGTAAGCAACCTGCAGTTTATACATGCTTGCTTTTTTATACCTGACCCACAAGGGGGCGGTATATAGGGGTGTGCAGTATGCTCTGATAAATTCACTTTACCTCAGGTGAACAGGAGTGGAATTTCCTTCCCAACATGTTTGCCTGAGCATAAAGAACACGACGCTGCCTGTACAAATCCTCGTCATCAGACAGTTGCATATAGTTGCAGAGTTTGTGGCAAAGCATTAAATTGTAATGATACAAATTTGGCTGACATGATGATCCTTTTTTGTTATTTTGTTTGTTTTTTTCCTTTAAACTGACACTGCACACTACTACATTAAAACAAGGCAAAAGGGCAACTCAAGTTCAATGTTAATTGACGTCATTTCCGGCTCAATATATACACGGTAGTTTTGGTAGCGACCTTACCGTCAGACCAGCTTCCGTCTCTATGCCAGACGGACGGGGCTGTTGAGTGGGGAAGAACGTGTGCTTTCAGGTTCGTTGTATTACATTGTCAGCATTTAAGTTACTTTATGTTTTATTTTGTTATATGATTACTGATGTGTGTTCATTTTTGTTGGTTCCAGTACTGGTTGTTTGGATGAGGTCCCCTTTGTATTTCAATTCATTCCCTCTGAAGTTGCGTGCAGTCAGTAAGGTAATTTGTGGTTTATTTTTCTTTCTTTTCTTTATCTTGTATTTGCCTCATTATTGGTTGGTTTATTTGGTTATTGATGTATTGTTTATGGTTTTGTGTTTATACCAGTTTTGACATGGCTTAATGGAGAATGGTGAATAAAGAAACAGCCTTCAGTGAGCTACTACTGCCTCTGAGCGTTCTTAAAGTATCCAGGGGGAGTGACAACAATTAAGTCACACATGAGGGAATCTTAATTATGTTTGTTATTATGCACTCTATCTCCAGTCTATATACCCTGTTAGTTCATACTGGTAGTTACAGTTAAAATGTTCAAATAGTCATTTGTATTCATTATAATTCCAGATGACCATATCTCCATATTGTGTTGCAATTTACTCACAGCATAAATAAACAACAAATGCCAAATCAAAGCATCTCTAGAGAAATGTCTGTATTTATTTGCCAAAGTAGGGAGTTATTTTCAGTATGTTTAACTCTCTTCTGGGGGTGGAGAGGAGTAACTCAGCGATTTGCATACATGATTCTGATTGGTCATGGAATGCTATTGTCTTCAGCTCTCATGCTTTGAGCACCACCCATAAATACAATGTGTTTCTGTGTGTCCTAAAACACTTTGTCACACTGTCAACTCGAGATGGACACTACTACAAGGGACAGAGCAACAGAAATGGAGAAGGTACGAAACTTTGATTGCAGATGCCAAGAAAGGCGTAAAGAGAATTCCGATCGCCAGCCTGTGTCTTGCAGTCAACAACTGGACCCAGACATGGTCTGTGACACACGGATGGAAATGGCAGCATTGTCGAGGGACCATAAAGACATGATTCTCCTGGGAATTATAAAGACGTGTATGAATGACTCCGAGCTCACACAGAGCACAAAAAAATTAAACAGAAAACGAGAGCACCACCGTTCTACATACATGGTCAACACGATCGTCGTCTGCCGTGCAACATTTCTCTTTGTCTATGGGTGAGTTACATTCTAATCTATGATATTCATTCATACTATGAATGTTACAATTGTAATTGTAACATTGGTGTTACAATTGGTATGGCAATTATTACCTAGTGTTTTACTATACACTGTGTAATACAGTGTGCAAACGCTCTTTGTGTAGCTCATGTAGGACAGGGAGATTGAAATGCATTTGTTGCCTTTGCTAGTTTGTAACACTGTTCATGTCGTTTTTTCCAGGATCAGCAAAACCCTTCTCCAAGCCCTTGTGAATCACTACAAGGAGAATGGTTTAACTCCACGCCAGAAGAAGAAAGGTCCCAGGATGAACAAGATGTTTTTGACCAGTGAAGACACAAATGCCCATCACTGACGTCATCGGCATTTGTTTGCTGTAGGCCCCTACCCATCTGACACATTTTGCATACTTTCATTGTGATTTGTTCTGTGTTCAATGTTTGCACAAAATAAACATTGTTTATGAAGGCCTACATAAGATCTCAAATGTTTTTTTCCCATAGTTAACACACTTCGATTGTTGAAGGATGTTTTCTTTCCAACAGATTGTTGGTTTGGGGATGCTGTTATTGTTATATACTGTATTTCACGGGTGGAGAGCTGTAACTGAGGTTTATTTTGCATGTACCTTACCAATGGCGTCCATTGGAATGTCTAGTAGTTCAAGTTCAAGTTGTCCAAAGTCTTGCATTGTTAGGGAGTGTATGAAACCTTACCATTGTTCAGTAAATACATTTGCTATTCCTATAAATGTTGCATATATATAGGCTGTATGGAGCAGTAGGGTGGTCTGTGAATCTATGATGAACTCACATGCATTGCTTTGTCTCTAGGTTCATCATTGACATGCAATTCAGTCGTAGAATAGAAATTGACATTGCACTGAAGTGCAGTCATTAATGTGCATATAATGCATGCACGCAAAGTCACAAACACAGACTATGGACATTGCATTCGCCATAATTGTCATTATGATCAGGCAATTAGACTGTCTGGGTACTAACAGTGAATGCATTTGACCATAATTATACCCATACCAATTACTTAGCACTTGGACCAGCACCAAAACGGGTAAAACAGCTGATAAACTGCTCCTGAAGTAGGGGTAAGTTTCTGGTGATCTTTTAAGGTTGGGTGAATGTGAAAATTGTCTCCCACGCTGCTCACACCTAAAGGCTTTCTCTCTGGGGGTTTTTCAACCTTCTTGAGAAATTGCATCTACACTGATCACATCCATATGGTTTGTACTCTAACTGCAAGTTTTTACATGTCTGGGATGCGAGTTTCAGGGTCGGGGTCAGTGGCCGATGGTCGGCTGGGCTGAACAGGGCCATCAGATATTCAAATGCTAATCAGGTGGCTTTTGTTTACCTGCAAGGTACAGTATAGTGTATAAGCATAGAGTACAGTGTTGTTCCTACACGTTCACACTGAAGTCTCCTCCAGCCAAACCAATACAACTGTAGGCTATGCCAATACAATCAAGACAACTTTTGTTATGCAGGCCTATTTTAAAGCAAGAACACATATTTATATTTAACATACAAAGTAGAAAGGTATGCCCCCATGATGATAATAAAAAGATTCAGTCTCTAGTGAACTGTACAGAGTCTTTTAAGGGTGCACAACCAAGAGAAGTGTTGTCAAAAATATTGAAGTGAGCCTTTAGAGTGAATCTGTGTCCACAATGATCTTATCCATAGGGTGAGGCTCTGTCCCTCTAAAGATGTTCCCATCATCGTCTTCATCGGCCTGGAGTTATCTCTATAGTGCTAAATTACCTTTTAGTTAATTTAATTGGCTGATCTACATACTATTGTATGTCATGTGATAGAAGAGATCAGAGAATGATTTAAACAAATGGATCAAGTTAATCATTTGTTTCATTTGTGAATCAAATTAATTATTGAATCCTAGTTTGCCATTACTGGTCATATTGGACATCCGTTTTCCTACAACACATTGTATAGTTGCCCTTTCTGACTGAATTACTGGTGAATCATATCAAATAGAAGTATGGAACCAGTAGGTGTTACACTCATTGAAGCACTAGATCAGTGTTATCATTCTATTGTCCCATCTCCAACAATAACATATTACATGTATGGAATAACATCATCTTTGATGTTATACCATACAAAAATAGTTAGGCAATCATGTATACCTGTAACCTGTATACTTCGTGCTAGCCCTATAGTTCATGTCAAATTAATTACTTTTTGCAGAATTGCAGTACTAATTAGAGCAGCACAACAATATACAATGTTCACCATGAGTGGACTGAACAAATGGATGAATGGATTTTTTATTAACAGGAATGAGAGTTAAAGTACAGTAAGTTACAGTAAGTCAAGTACACATCGCCACAGAACTGAATACAGCTTGGAGAATTACTGTACAATTAGAGTAGAGCAAATAAGAAAAAGTGATTGGACACACTAGTTAAGAATACACTTGTTTACAATAGTGGCCAACTTGTTCATATCATTAAGCCATTCAAATACGTACTGAATAGTTACCTTGTATCAAACATCTATATGTGAACAAAATTCATTAATTAAATTCAACCAAATTTCAGAATGGATGGAGTGAAGACAGTTCTGTTCATGTTTATTTTTTTAGAATGTTTTTATTTGTGTATTTGCATTAATCACCATTCATTTGAATGTTATTTGCCACAGTCTGCATAACTCAAGTGGTTTCAATTGTACAAATGCCCAAAAGGATTGTACAAATCCACTTGGGCAACTATCATTCTGTACAAGTTGTACATTCATAGTGTGCAAATTCATAAATGTCTTGTATGTGTCCTCAAGTGGTACTAGTTGTAGTAAAGCATTTGGCACCAACATTACAACTCTCGCTTTCCCCCTGTATGAATCATCATGTGTTTCTTAAGATCACTTTTTTTAACATATAGCCTTTAGTGCAAACTGTACAACTGTAGGGCTTTTCCCCCGGCTTTTCCCCTGTATGAAGCATCATGTGATTCAACTTAAAGCCCTTGCCACAAACATTGGAACTAAAGGGCCTTTCATCTGTATGAAGCTTCATGTGTTTCTTCAGACCTCCATTATGTTTAAAGCCCTTGCCACAAACACTGCAACTAAAGAGCCTTTCATCTGTATGAATACTTATGTGTCTCTTGAGATCACTATTTTGTACAAAGCTTTTGCCACAAACTTTGCAACTGTATGGTCTTTCATCTGTATGAAGCATCATGTGATCCCTCAAGTGATGTTTTAACTTAAAGCCTCTGCCACAAACATTGCAACTAAAGGGCCTTTCATCTTTATGAATCTGCATGTGTTTCTTGAGATCAGTATTTCGTACAAAGCCATTGCCACAGAATTTGCAATTGTATCGACTTGTATGAAGCATCGTGTGTACCCTTAAGTTATTATAGCTATTGTGGTCCTCCCCAATCACCATGTGTGATTTCTGTAGGTTTAAATTTGGCTGATCTTTCACTTCCATATTCTCCTCCCAAACATCACTGCCTTCTGTGTCAGGTTCAGAACAATTGGAAGAGAGGACTGGTAGACCAATAGATTGATGAACTAACCCACTGTTCTCTACACCAGCTCGTGTTTTCACGTGTTCAAACAAGATGCTGGTTAGGAGCTCTGTCTCTCTGTACATTTTTTCTTCACCAGAATCTTCACGTTTCACTGAAATTAATGTGTGTGGTGACCGATAAGCATCATCCTCATGCTCCTCTTTCATCCATGGAGGCTCATCTTCTCTCTTCACTGCTGCTAATGCCTGTGGTGACCCTTCAGCATCCTCTGGTTGTTGGTGTACATCCTCCTGTTCCTCTTTAATGTGTGGAGTCTCTGGTACCTCCTGCACCACACTGGAGCTCCACTCCTGATGTTCAGGGTAAACCTCCTGTAGCACAGCGACATGGAAGAAATCTACAAGACAATATCACATTAGAATATAAGTCTAGTAAGTGAAGTATATTGAAACATAACACTGCAAAACAATTCCAGCATGTATTTTCATTTAAAACTTATATTATGAAGGACATTACGTTAAGCATTTTACCAACCTGCTCTGTGCGATTCAGCATCTGGTTGTTGGCGTTGGTGGCCAATCTCTTGCTTGAAGCGGACAGCTTGGTCTTCATACTCTGTTATAATTCTTCCAACAATCCCAAGTATCTCATCGACAGCAGCTGTAGATAGTAGCTTGTTTACCAGGGAATTCAGTGTTTGCAGTAAAGCCATATAGTGATCCATGTTGTCAGCTATTTGTGTTGTTCAGTGAAGCAACAATCAGTGGAAATCACTTCACCCTCTGTGCTGGTTCAAAAACTCAAAACTCATACAATAAGTATCAGGGCAAAGATACCTGTCTCCTCCACCTAGTAGGCTACTGCAGAGAGAAGTTCTGCTCTCACCAAGTTACACAGAATAGTGTGTCAACAAACAAAGCAGAACTCTGTTAAATACTCACTGTTGAGCCTGATGGACCAATCAGAGGGTGGGGGTGGGCAGGACAAAATGAGGTAACAACTGATAGTTCAGCAGCAGCTGACCTCCACTTAGCCTCTTCAGGCCTATAACCATGTCATAGTGACCCTGAGTACATTATAGTCTATAGTATATTGCAGTTAAAATGTTCAAATAATCAATCAATCATGGTGAATCATATTATATGGAAGCATGGAACCATCAAGTGTTGCACTCCTTAAAGCACTAGGTCAGTGTTATCATTCTACTATCCAATCTCCGACATTAACGATTACATGTATGGAATAACATCATCTCTGATGTTATATCATACATGTAATAGTTAGCCAAACAGGAAAACCTGTATACTTCTTACTAGCCCTATAGTTCATATACCCAAAACAGGTTTATATGTTTCTCCCGGAACACAACATGAAATACTTTGTAGTTGTTGGACAGAAATTCCAGTATAATAGAATGTGGACGAGTGAAAAATATAATAGATCATAGTTTATTATACAGTTTATTTAATAATAATACTATGGTAAAAAAAAATACAACAAGAGGATTGAGGATGGAGTGAAGACATTTCATTAAACAATGTTTTACAGACCATGTAAATCACACCTTCTGTCTGAATTTATAATCAATAGGGTGCCACAACCCCCTATCTATAATGCAATGGAAAAATCAAGATATATGCACTTATATTTACACCGGACCTAAATATGCACATTCAGACTTATTTCAACTGATCTGTAAACAGAACAGTACAACTGTTGGTCTTTACCACTGTATTAACCATCAGGTGTCTCATCAAGTGACAATTCCTCAGTTGCATCCCTAGTGGCAGGATGTATTGACTTGAGAGAGAAAAATAAAGTTTCCTCAACTATGGCCTTACCGTATATGAATCCTCATGTGTAACTTCATTGTATCATTATGATGAAAGCCTTTGCAATATACTCTTCAACTGTAGGTTTTAGCAAAGGTTGTATAGTTGTCAGCCTAAAAGAGCAGAACCTCATTGTAATTGAAAGTATCAAACCTTCAATTACAAATCCTGCTATTTAATTGACTGGTGGTAATGGTGTTGTTTTTCCAGTAAGGAAAAGTATTGTGTAATGGTGGTTGGGTCATTTACATTTGCTTTCACTGTAGGTGTATCATGTATCACAATGGTGCTCTATTATTCAGCATATGAACAGCCAACCAAACAATGATTTAAGTGTTTGCAGAATTACAGTAGTAATTGGAGCAGACTATACAGCGGTAATTGTGACTAGATTGAATGAATACATGGATTTTTCTTATAAACAGAAATGAGAGTTACAGTACAAGTCAACTACACACTGCTACAAAATTGAATGCAGCCTGGGTAATTACTGTACAATTCAAGAACAACTACAGCAAATCTGAAAAACTGATTGGACACTCTAGTTAAGAATATACTTGTTCATAATGAGGCCAACTTCTTCATTTCATCAAGACATTCAAATACATACAAAACAGTTACTTCAATAAATCAGTAATCAGTAAATCATAGTGAAGGTAAAATGGAAAAGAGATGATGTATAAAAGCATTTCATTATTTTGTTCATAATGAGGTCCATTTCCATTTCATCAAAACATTTAGAGAAGAAAAGATACAATTATTTAAAAAGTCAACTTAGACAAGATTATGTAGTCTAGTAGAGCATATATTTTATTTACTGATCACCTTTACCCTGGAGAGATTGAAAAGATACAAACACTGTGTTACTCATGTAGGGAAGCTGTAGTATAACATGTTTATTTTTTTTATATTTATCTTGTGTTAAACATCTCAATGTGAACAGAATTATTAATCCAACCAAATTACAGAATGGAGTGAAGAAAGTTATGTTCATGTTCATTTTTTAGAATGTTTTCATTTGTGTATTTGCATTAATTATTCATTTTACAGTACATTCATTTTGACATTGTTTGCCAAAGTCTGCACACCTAAAGTGTTTTTTGATCGCAGATATTACATATGTAATATGAAAATGGTTGTTTTCTGGCCTTTGCTTTTAAGGCAGTAGATAAACAAAAGGATTAAATTATGGGAGGTATATAAAACCAAGTTATGGAAAAACATCATCACAAGGCAAGTAACATAGAGATACCAAAAGGAGAGACAGAGATAGGGAGACATAGAGAGAGGGGTGAGAGAGAGAGAGAGAGAGAGAGAGAGAGAGAGAGAGAGAGAGAGAGAGAGAGAGAGAGAGAGAGAGAGAGAGAGAGTGAGAGAGAGAGAGGCAGACAGACAGACAGTGAGAGAGAGAGCCATTGAGATTGAGAGCCAGTGGAGATAATGGATGGAGGGTTGTGTTTACCTGAGGCAGGCTATATGAGTCATTCCACGGAAACGGTATCATTTGGCCTTTTTTTGCCGAAATTTTGACCGAAAGGTTTCACTTTTCTGAATAGCCCACAATATTAAGGACATCTTCAGCTGTAAGAAAAACATAATTTCCCATCTCAGGCATTCAATTTATTTATTTTATATATCTTTTAACATGTTAATTGATAACGGAGTTGAGACAATTAAGTTCATAACGGAGTTGTGATTTTTGTACTAAAGATAGTCACTACTCTAACTGAGTTGAGTAAGAAGAGAAGACTTGGCATGCCTGAGGTTACAGAATCAGATATATTGTTGGAATAAGAAACAGAATCTTTATAACGAATTGTTTTATATCATTATTTCATGTAACGGAGTTAAACTGTTATGATTTACGACCACATGTGAGAGTACAAAATGCCTCTAAAACGGTGTAAAATGAGGTTTTAAATTGCCACTTTCTGTAGCATGATGGTCAGAAGAGTTGTAGAATACTACTTCCTATTGTTGATGTCACTAAAGGGCCAGTTAATTGTTGTTATAGAGGGAAGAATGACTTGTGTAACGGAGTTGAGTGCAACTGAGGGACACAGCTATGTAAAGTCATTTAAATGATTAATCATCTATTTATTCAAAAACTAAACATGTCCAGCAATAAAGTACAGATAGATAGATATGCTCATGTCATAATTTTTGGATTTTTGTTGATGTTTAATAGTCATATGCCAAGTCCACTTTCATCGATGGCCACTGGGGACATGGAAAAATGGACAAAATAGGGGGTGTCTACTGAAAGAAAACAAGATAATTTCTGATATGAAGCTAAAATCCATGTAATGTTTACACAATATTAAAGGGAACATTTCAATTGATTAAAAAATCTTTTAAAAATATTTTTCAGTGACTCCATCAATAAAATACAGCTAAAACGGTCAGAGGGACTGCAAATGATACCGTTTCCGTGGAATGACCCATATACAATATATGCCCACATACAGTATGTGGTCTATATGTATACAAGCCTAAGTTAGTTTAACTTCTCCAGGAGCAGGGACGAGGGCTTTAACCAAAAAATCGATGAACATATCATTCACGCCCCCATGAGGATTATAAACTGGATGGTGTCTTTTAAGGGTGCACAACTGAGAGAAGTGTTGTCCACAGTAATCACATCCATAGGGTTTCTCTCTGGTGTGATTTGAAGTGAGCCTTTAGACTGAATCTGTGTCCACAATGATCACATCCATAGGGTTTCTCTCTGGTGTGATTTGAAGTGAGCCCTTAGAGTGAATCTGTGTCCACAATGATCACATCCATAGGGTTTCTCTCTGGTGTGATTTGAAGTGAGCCTTTAGAGTGAATCTGTGTCCACAATGATCACATCCATAGGGTTTCTCTCTGGTGTGATTTGAAGTGAGCCTTTAGAGTGAATCTGTGTCCACAATGATCACATCCATAGGGTTTCTCTCTGGTGTGATTTGAATTGAGCCTTTAGAGTGAATCTGTGTCCACAATGATCACATCCATAGGGTTTCTCTCTGGTGTGATTTGAAGTGAGCCTTTAGAGTGAATCTGTGTCCACAATGATCACATCCATAGGGTTTCTCTCTGGTGTGATTTGAAGTGAGCCTTTAGAGTGAATCTGTGTCCACAATGATCACATCCATAGGGTTTCTCTCTGGTGTGATTTGAATTGAGCCCTTAGAGTGAATCTGTGTCCACAGTGATCACATCCATAGGGTTTCTCTCTGGTGTGATTTGAAGTGAGCCTTTAGAGTGAATCTGTGTCCACAATGATCAGGGTTAGGCTCTGTCCCTCTGGAGATGTTCCCATCATCGTCTTCATCAGCTGCCCTGGAGTATTATCTATAGTGCTAAATTACCTTTTAGTTCATTTAATTGGCTGGTCTACATAATATTGTATGTCATGTGATAGAAGAGAATGAAGAATGTTTTAAACAGATTAATCAAGTTAATCATTTGTTTAATTTATGATTCATAATTTGCCATTACTGGTCATATTGGACATCCGTTTCCCTACAACACATTGTATAGTTGCCCTTTCTGACTGAATTACTGGAATCATATTAAATGGAAGTATGGAACCAGTAGGTGTTACACTCATTAAAGCACTAGATCAGTATTATCATTCTATTATCACATCTCCAACATTAACACATTAAAACCTGTATACTTCTTGCTAGTCCTATAGTTCATGTCAAATTAGTTACTTTTTGCAGAGTTGCAGTACTGAATGAATGAATGAATGAATGAATGAATGAATGAATTGTTTATTTTGTGTCGTGCACCAGAGGTGCACTATTCAGATGTAATTCAGACCAGACTGACCAAAACTCATTGTGATTGAAGGAGTTACTGTAAACATATCTGTGTCTGTGGGAAACAGTAGGCTGGTGTGTGAATTCATGATGACGGCTTAAAGATACATCGCATGGATGCAACTGGGACGTATCCTCAGTGATGTATCCCAAGGTCATCGGGGTTTCGGGTCTCGCAACATCATACCCCTCACTCAGGCGACCCAGCCGGGGTTGATCAAGTCCCGACTTACGTCCCAGTAGCTACTCTCGGTCAGTCCACTAGGGAAAGACCCAAGGCCACGCAATCCACTGCTCCAGAACTACTCTGCCGGGACTGGGAGAACCATACCCTGGCACATGGAAGGACTAGGCTCTGTGGGTTGACTCCTGTCCAGACCCCTCCTACGTCTCACCAGGTCTGCTCCTGCTCTCACCAGGTTGGCACAGGACCTGTGCGTTGTACCAGACTCCCAGCACCAGACATTTCATTCAGGAGCAGTGAATCGTAATGGCCCTCCTAACGGCCTCACCAAGGTTTTTGGGCTTCCTCCTCACGGAGGACACAGGCTGGGGCGCTAACCCATACTGCTCACCCGGGTGCCGTCTACATTCCGGCTGTCACCCGTCTCTCCGGTGGTCACCAAGTCTTTCCCTGGTTGTCACATAGTCTATTCCTATGAGCCACTATAAATAGAAACTAAAGGCTTAAAGATACATCGCATGGATGCAACTGGGACGTATCCTCAGTGATGTATCATATGCACCATATTTATGGTGCATATGATATGCATTGAGTTTGAGAAAAGTGTTAATTAATTGGGACAAAAAAAGGTTGAGACTGCATTAAGGTTCAATGTAAAGCGGTCTCTCTTTGAAGGTTATAAAGTTACATTAATCATAGTTATAAATAAAATGTCCGTATGTATAAAAGGTTATGCAGTTACATTCATTGCAGTTATTAATAGAATGTTCTAATGTATAAAAGGTTATAAACTTGCATTAATTATATGTATCAATCTGTGATTTCATCTGTGATCTGCTTGTATTAAACAACGTCAAACTCACCAACTTTGCAGCTGTAGAGAAAGCTTGAATTATCCTCTTTCGATCTGCAAAGCTTTTGTGGCATAATAATCCACCATAGACATGTTATGTTCAGAATGGAGAATGGAGTGAATACAGTTCTGTTCATGTTTATTTTTTAGAATGTTTTTATTTGTGTATTTGCATTAATCATTCATTTTACATTTTTTCATTTGAATGTTATTTGCCACAATCGGCATAACTAAAGTGGTTTTAATTGTATAAATCCTCGAGTGCCTTTTAGGTGACTATCATTCCGTATAAATTGAACATTCACAGTCTGCATGAATTCATAAATGCCTTGTGTGTCCTCAAGTGTTTTTTCAATGAACTAGCTGAAGTATAGCATTTGCTACAAACTGTACAACTGTAGGGCTTTTCCCCTTTATGAACGATCATATGGTGCTTAAGACCACACTGTTGAGCAAAGCCTTTACTGCAAACGTTACAAATGTATGGCTTTTCCCCTGTATGAATCTGCATGTGTTTTTTCAAATTTCCATTCAGATTAAATCCCTTGCCACAGACATTACAACTAAAGGGTCTTTCACCTGTGTGAATCCTAATATGTTTCTTGAGATCACTATTTTGTACAAAGCCTTTGCCACAAACTTTGCAATTGTGTCGTCTTTCCCCTGTATGAATCATCATGTGTACCCTTAAGTTGTTATTGCAGTTAAAAGCCTTGCCACAAACTCTACAGCTAACAACATGGTCTTCCCCATTGCCTATCATCATGTCTGTTTGTCTTGATAATACGTTTGACAATATGTGGCTCTTGTGTGGTTTCTGTAGGTTTAAATCTGGCCGATCTTCCATATTCTCCTCCGACTCGTCACTGTCTTCTGTGTCAGGTTCAGAACAATTAGAAGAGAGGACATGTACCGGTAGGCCGGGAGATTGATGAACTAATCCACACTTCTCTACACCAGCTTGTGTTTTCATGTGTTCAAACGAGATGCCGGTTAGAAGCTCTGGCTCTCTGTACATTTTTTCTTCATCACAGTCTTCACGTTTCACTGATATTAACATGTGTGGTGATCCATAAGCATCATCCTCATGCTCCTCTTTCATCTCTGGAGTCTCATCTTCTCTCTTCACTGCTGCTAATGCCTGTGGTGACCCTTCAGCATCCTCTGGTTGTTGGTGTAGATCCTCCTGTTCCTCTTTAATGTGTGGAGTCTCTGGTACCTCCTGCATCACACTGGAGCTCCACTGCTGATGTTCAGGGTAAACCTCCTGTAGCACAGCGACATGGAAGAAATCTGCAAGAAAGAATAAGACATTAGATACATTGGATTTTTGGAAGTTTAGTAATTGAATTTCAAGCATATTGAAACATAACACTGCAAAAATATTCCAGCATGTATTTTCATTTAAAACATAGGATGTTACGTTAAGCATTTTACCAACCTGCTCTGTTTAATTCAGCATCTGTCCGTTGGTGTTGGCGGTGATTCTCTTGCCTGAAATGGACAACTTGGTCTTCATATTCTGTTATAATTCTTCCAACGATCCCAAGTATCTCATCGACAGCAGCTGTAGATAGTAGCTTGTTTACCAGGGAATTCAGTGTTTGCAGTAAAGCCATATAGTGATCCATGTTGTCAGCTCTTTGTGTTGTTGATCCAAGTAAAGCAGCTCACTTCACCCTCTATGCTGGTTCAAAAACTCCAACTCCAAATCCAGTATGCAATAAGTATCAGGACAAAGATACCTGTCTACTTCACCTAGTAGGCTACTGCAGAGAGAAGCTCTGCTCTCGCCAAGTTACACAGAATAGTGTGTCAACAAACAAAGCAGAACTCTGTTAAATACTCACTGATGAGCCTGATGGACCAATCAGAGAAGGGGGGTGGGGCGACAGGACAAAAAGAGCAGCAGCTGACCTCCACTTAGCCTCTTCGGGCCTATAACCATGTGACCCTGAGTACCTTATAGGCTATGATATATTACAGTTAAAATGTTCAAATAGTATGTAAATAAATGTGTATTTATTATGATGACAAATGACCATATTTCCATATTGTGTTGGAATTTACTCTCAGCATAAATAAACTTAACAAATGCCACTGTCTGGTAGACACACAATGCAACATTTAAATTACATTTAAATTGCATTTAAGTTACATGTATGGAATCAAAGAATCTCCAGAGACACAGAGCCGCTAATCAGAAATCCAACACAACCTGATGTCGAGTCTACTGATGTCAATGTAATCTCTTCACATTGGCTTAGACAAGCCAGATTCAGACACACTGCAAGGACACCAGAAGCATGTGGATGAAGACGCACAAGCAGTTAGCAACTAATACACATTAGAGGGTGGATCCCATTAGCTGTACAATTTGTGGCAAGGGTTTTAAATTCATAGCACATTGAAGAGACATGATGATTTATACAGTTTTTGGCAAAACTTTTAATAGTAATGGGCATCACACATATGTTGATTCATTCGGCACTAAAGGCTTTGTTTTAAAGAGTGGCATTAATAATAATAATTAATTTAATAATGTATTTTATTTATAATGCACTTTGCATTCTTGAGAACCTCAAAGTGCAGCAAAGTATGTAACATGACAATTTAAGACAGTAGAGTAGATAAACAGTAATTAAAACATGGGGCCATATAAAACCAAGCAATTATGGAAAAGCATCATGACATGGTGATTCATACAAGGGAAAAGCCCTGCAGTGCAAGGTTTGTGGCAAAGGCTTTAATCTTGATGGAAATCTGACAAAACACATGGTTATCCATACAACAGCAAGACCATATTGTTGTACAGTTTGTAGCAAAGACTTTGCTCACAGTGGCGACCTGAAGAAACACATGAGGATTAATAGAGGGGAAACACCATATAGTTGCAGTTTGTGGCAAAGCCTTTAATTGTAATGATACAACGAAGTCACACATGATGATCCATACTGTCTAAGGTCATAGTTTATTATTTTTCACTCTCTCTCAAGTCCATATACCCTGGTAGTTCAACTTGGTCCCAAGTTCCAAGTTGTCTTAAGTTACTCTGGTGCATTCTTAGTGGAGTGTGTGAAACCTTACCATTGTCATTTAACACACGTATCAGGAGGACATCCCAATGGGATGTCCTCCTGATACTGTATTGGTTTCAGAAAAGTATCAGTATCAGCCCTGATTTAACATTATCGGGTCGTATCACCATTGACAGATATATGCCAATCTAACCAGTGATCAGGTTGACACTATGACAGTTTGTAAAATATGAACTGGGTCATGTGGAATTTGGTATGGAGTTGCTCAAGTGCATGTTTGAGTGACAAATCTGCTATTCCTGGTTGGTGGACTATTGTGTATTGTTTATGTTGATTATTTTTGGTATCTGTATCTTGTATTGGTATCGGCTAACAGAAATTGTGGTGTCAGGACATCATAATTTTAACCCCTTAACAAAAACTGTTGAAAGAAGAGTGACTTGTTTTATATTCATCTTTAAGAATATATGCAGGTGTAGCACTGATTTTGAACTCATTGTTAAAGGTAGTTTGAATGATGTGATGTCTTTGTGGTGACAAAGGCATGCAAAATACATTTTAGACGCTATTCTTATGCCTGGTATATCACACGTGTTTGTCTGATGTTGGTACATTGTCATGGAGAAACCTCCTCATTGTTCAGCAAATAGCTTTGCTATTCAGATGTAATTCAGACAATCAGACCAAAACTCATTGTAATTGAAGGGGTCACTCTACATATGTGTGCCTGTGGGGAACAGTAGACTGGTGTGTGTCATGTCATGATCATCATATTTATGGTGTGTATGATATGCATCGAGTTTGAGAAAAGTGTCCCTTAATTGGGCCAAAAAAGGTTGAGGAATACTGCATTAAGGTTCAATGTAAAGCGGCCTCTCTTTGAAGGTTATAAACTTACATTAATTATAGTTATTCATAAAAGGTTTTAATGTCTAAAAGGCTATGCAGTTACATTCATTGCAGTTTTAATAGAACTTTCTAATGTATGAAAGGTTATAAACTTACATTAATTATATGTATCAGTCTGTGATTTCATATTTGCTCTGCTTGCATTAAACTCACCAACTTGTAGCTGTAGAGAAAGCTTGAATTATCCTCTTTCGATCTGCAAAGCTTTTGTGCCATAATAATCCACCGTAGACATGTTATGTTCAGAATGGAGTAAACACAGTTCTGTTCATGTTTATTTTTAGAATGTTTTTATTTGTGTATTTTCATTCATTTTACAGATCATTCATTTGAACGTTATTTGCTACAGTCTGCATAACTAAAGTGGTTTTAATTATATAAATCCTTGAGTGCCTTTTAGGCGACTATCATTCCGTATAAATTGTACATTCACAGTCTGCATGAATTCACAAATGCCTTGTATGTGTCATCAAGTGTTTTTTCAATATACTATTTGTAGTGAAGCATCTGGCACAAACAGTACAACTGTAGGGCTTTCCCCCTGTATGAATCTGCATGTGTTTTTTCAGATTTCCGTTCAGATTAAATCCTTTTCCACAGACATTACAACTAAAAGGTCTTTCACCTGTGTGAATCCTCATGTGTTTCTTGAGATCATTATTTTGTACAAAGCCTTTGCCACAAACATTACAACTGTATGGCTTTTCACCTGTATGAATCTGCATGTGTTTTTTCAGATTTCCGTTCAGATTAAATCCTTTGCCACAGACATTACAACTAAAAGGTCTTCCATCAGTGTGAATCCTCATGTGTTTCTTGAGATCATTATTCTGTACAAAGCCTTTGCCACAAACTTTGCAATTGTGTGGTCTTTCCCCTGTATGAATCATCATGTGTACCCTTAAGTTATTATTGCAATTAAAAGCCTTGCCACAAACCTTACAGCTAACATGGTCCTCCCCATTGCCAATCATCATGTCTGTTTGTCTCGATAATACATTTGACAATATGTGGCTCTTGTGTGGTTTCTGTAGGTTTAAATCTGACTGATCTTCCATATTCTCCTCCCACTCATCACTGTCTTCTGTGTCAGGTTCAGAACAATTAGAAGAGAGGACATGTACCGGTAGGCCTGTAGATTGATGTAATCCACACTTATCCACACCAGCTTGTGTTATGTGTTCAAACGAGATGCCGGTTAGAAGCTCTGGCTCTCTGTACATTTTTTCTTCATCACAAACTTCACGTTTCACTGACATTAGCGTGTGTGGTGACCCATAAGCATCATCCCCATGCTCCTCTTTCATCTCTGGAGGCTCATCTTCTCTCTTCACTGCTGCTAATGCCTGTGGCGACCCTTCAGCATCCTCTGGTTGTTGGTGTACATCCTCCTGTTCCTCTTTAATGTGTGGAGTCTCTGGTACCTCCTGCACCACACTGGAGCTCCACTGCTGATTTTCAGGGTAAACCTCCTGTAGCACAGCGACATGGAAGAAATCTGCAAGAAAGAATAAGACATTAGATACATTGGATTTTTGGAAGTTTAGTAATTGAATTTCAAGCATATTGAAACATAACACTGCAAAAATATTCCTGCATGTATTTTCATTTAAAACATAGGATGTTACGTTAAGCATTTTACCAACCTGCTCTGTTTAATTCAGCATCTGTCCGTTGGTGTTGGCGGTGAATCTCTTGCCTGAAATGGACAACTTGGTCTTCATATTCTGTTATAATTCTTCCAACGATCCCAAGTATCTCATCGACAGCAGCTGTAGATAGTAGCTTGTTTACCAGGGAATTCAGTGTTTGCAGTAAAGCCATATAGTGATCCATGTTGTCAGCTCTTTGTGTTGTTGATCCAAGTATAGCAGCTCACTTCACCCTCTATGCTGGTTCAAAAACTCCAAATCCAGTATGTAATAAGCATCAGGACAAAGATACCTGTCTACTTCACCTAGTAGGCTACTGCAGAGAGGAGTTCTGCTCTCGCCAAGTTACACAGAATAGTGTGTCAACAAACAAAGCAGAACTCTGTTAAATACTCACTGATGAGCCTGATGGACCAATCAGAGCAGGGTCGTGGGGCGACAGGACAAAAAGAGCAGCAGCTGACCTCCACTTAGCCTCTTCAGGCCTATAACCATGTCATAGAGTGACCCTGAGTACCTTATAGGCTATGATATATTACAGTTAAAATGTTCAAATAGTATGTAAATAAATGTGTATTTATTATGATGACAAATGACCATATTTCCATATTGTGTTGGAATTTACTCTCAGCATAAATAAACTTAACAAATGCCACTGTCTGGTAGACACACAATGCAACATTTAAATTACATTTAAGTTACATGTATGGAATCAAAGAATATCCAGAGACACAGAGCCGCTAGTCAGAATCCCAACACAACCTGATGTCGAGTCTACTGATGTCAATGCAATCTCTTCACATTGGCTTAGACAAGCCAGATTCAGACACACTGCAAGGACACCAGAAGCATGTGGATGAAGACGCACAAGCAGTTAGCAACTAATACACATTAGAGGGTGGATCCCATTAGCTGTACCATTTGTGGCAAGGGTTTTAAATTCATAGCCCATTGAAGAGACATATGATGATTTATACAGTTTTTAACAAAACGTTTAATAGTAATGGGCATCACACATATGTTGATTCATTCGGCACTAAAGGCTTTGTTTTAAAGAGTGGCATTAATAATAATAATTAATTTAATAATGCATTTTATTTATAATGCACTTTGCATTCTTGATAACCTCAAAGTGCTGCAAAGTATGTAACATGACACAAAACAATATATTTGTTTTCTGGCCATTTCTTTTAAGACAGTAGAGTAGATAAACAGTCATTAAAACATGGGGCCATATAAAACCAAGCAATTATGGAAAGGCATCATGACATGGTGATTCATACAAGGGAAAAGCCCTACAGTGCAAGGTTTGTGGCAAAGGCTTTAATCTTGATGGAAATCTGACAAAACACATGGTTATCCATACAACAGCAAGACCATATAGTTGTACAGTTTGTAGCAAAGACTTTGCTCACAGTGGCGACCTGAAGAAACACATGAGGATTAATAGAGGGGAAACACCATATAGTTGCTGTTCGGAATTAGGCGATGTTATGGCACTCGGTTTCCGACCGACCAGACAAAGGACCAGATTTCCCCAATTAAAACTCTTTGGCTTGGTTATGTTTAGTTCTATTCAGTAAATACAAGAGCGTGTCTTTTAGTAGGTTTATTAATTCATATAAAATACAAACAATAACAAACAAACAAACACATTTAAACAGATCACTTGCACTCTTACACAATAATAGGTGGGTGGATTAAGGTTCTCCCTGCCCTGACTCTGTCCTATTTTGGGTAAAAGTACTCTATTACTCTTGATTACTTTGGTTTGATTACACTACTTTTAGTTACACCACTAGTTATTCTACACTAGCAGTAAGTAGGTTATTAGCTAGGATTATATGCTGCCAGCTAGTTAGTAATTAGTTTCTTATAATGCCAAATGATCAGTTAGTTAGGTTTCTTATGCCAACAATTAGTTAGGTTGTCTTTAATGCCAACTGGTTAGCCAAATATTAGGTTTTAATACTTTTGTTAGTTTAGGAGAAAAAAGGGAAAAACAGAATAACATCTATTATTACCATAATACACAACAGATATTATATTTATATGATAATATAAGTGTTGGATGGTTTATATTTACCAGTGGCATCTGGCCGATGTCTTTACGTTGCTTTTCTTATAGTTCTTTTGTTACATGGTCTTTCTTGGCGTTGGGTTACATCTTGCCAGCTTGGTGTGTGGATCTTGACTGACCAGAGCTATTACACCCTGGACTTCTTGAGTAATTTGGAACCTCCTTAGAGGTGTGGTTTGCTGGTTTCTCTGCATTGATTTGCTATTTCACCCAGGAAATGGGTAGAGAGCCATGTGGCCTTAACTATGCTGGTTAGTCTCTTATCTGATTCCCAAATCTCTGGCAAGAAGGGAGTTGTTTATTGCCCCTAGAGGAATGTGTGCCACAGCACTTTAGTTTTGCACCCTAATCAGGGCTGTACCTCAATGTTAGAGAAAGGTAGATTTTTAGTTCAATACTACAGCATGCAATTTCTATTATTGGATTATTAATTTTCATATAACAATCGCCGATCTCAGATTGAGCTCGACACCCCTCACTTGATTATTAAAATTAACTAATTTTGATAATCACAGATTTTAATCTCTATATTTGGTTATATGCTATTTTTTTTCTTTTGTAATTCAGATCAACATTTCTAGATCAAAGTCATTATGATTTCACACTTGATTAGAGGTTCATAAACACACAGTTAACACTTGGTTATAGGTTCATAAACACACAGTTAATATCAAATACAACACATTCATGGTTATACTCAAAGTAAAGAAATGAAAATAATAAAAAGGGTTATATATGAGCGTTAAACATGAACATTGGTAATGAACACAAACGCTGGAATCCTAAATACTAAATTCATTTAAAAGTTACTGCATTCTATTTTTATTTTATTTATTTATTTTTTCCCACTTTGTCAGTTTGGTTGTTGATTAAGTACAGATAGAGATGTTTGCCCCTCACTGTGGTAAGACACCCCTAAATGATCTTATCTGTTTTATGGTTCTTGTTGCTAAACAAAGTGGTTACTCCCTATTTCCTGTCATCATTACTCTTGGTAAATGACTACAGAAAATGGCTGGCTTGCTTCACATTAGACAAGTTAAATCCATGCATGCCCTGGCACAGGAAATCTGACCCAGGTTAAAACAACATTTTACTATGCAAGCTTAATTAGTTACACTCTGGTATTTCCTAATTAAGGTTGTAGTATTTTGTAAATGTCATGAGTTTTACTGGTTTATTTACCCAAATTGTGTTAACAAATCACTTGAATTTTAACAATTTGGTGTTTTAATTTTGGTTGTGGATTTGGTGACTACTTTGCAAAGTAGAAAGCAAATCTAGTTGCAACACAACATTTCTTTGTTGTGCGTGTGTGTGGGAGTGTGTGCTCATGCAAACACACTCACTACATTGATAATGCATTCTCCTCCCATTAATTCAGTCAGTATAAGGAAAGAAAATAAACATTACATAACAACAATCACAACACCTCTTTTTACATAGCATAGGTAAATCATTTACTTAGCGTTATCCGTAAAAAGGTCGAAATGGTGTTTCGATCGTGTGAGTTACCATGGGACAATTAAATGCACATAGTGTCTGTGTGCGTGTGTGTGCGCGTGTGTGTGCGTGCACGTTTCAAAAGTACCCAGGTTGTCGTGTGACTGTTTCGTCACAGTTGGTCCCACTGCCCTTGGTTTGGGTAGTGGGAGAGAGGCATGTCAATGCATGACTCTCCTCTTAGCGTCCAAAGAAGAATTTTTCTTTCCACTTGAATTTCAAATGTAGCGGAATGTACGACTTGCGTTCTTTCTTTGGTTTACCACGTTTGCCACCGTCCATGGCATTAAACAGGTCATCAAGGAGAGCAGTGGGCACAGTCGTCATGTGCACATGCGTCTGCTTGACAGTAGAATTAGGCGCGCCCCTCACTTTGGATGGCCCAGGGGCTTCGATCGATGCACCCCTCCCCCCAATTGCCTTTTGCCTGCCGGTGCTGGCGGGTTTTCCACCACTTGGGATGGAGTGATGCTCTGTGCCAGTGTGCGATGACACTGGTGCGGCGTTCTCACAGGGGTCATTCTCTGCACCCTCTGCGCTCTCTCTGGCTGGCAGCTCTGTGGCAGCCGTTTCTTCCTCTTGTTTCCCTGCGCTGTGCACAGGGTTGTCGCCAGGTTGGCTGGCGTTGGTTACCTGCATGATCACTTCCTCCCCTGCTCCAATTGTAGGTTGGACCCCCACCGCCACCGCGTCTGACGGTGTAGTGGAGATGTCAGCCGTCCCCCCAGCAGGGGATGGACTTAGGTCTGGAGCAGGAGCTGGCCGTGGGTTGTCGTCGATGCCCACCGTGCCCAGTGAGTCTGCGTTGGTTGAGTCGTGCCTCGCTGGCACGGTCGCGATGATTTGATTACCACGCCCCAACAGGGATGAGGTGTGCTCCGCCGAGCACGGCATCTCTGATGGCGTGTCGTCGCTGGATGTCTCTCTGGCCGCACTTGGCATGTCAGAGAGCTTCTGTTGCTCCTCTCTCACCGTAGGTATGCCCAGGGTGTCGTCTGCGGTCCCCAGGGTGTTCACGGTGATGAGAGGTGGTGCTTCTCCCCTGCCGGAGAGAAGTTTGGATGGCAGGATGTCGTCCTGCGGGTCTGCAGCCGTCTTTATGGTTGCTTTTTCACCGTCCATGAAGGGGACAGTGGTTGGTTCAGCTGCTGTTACCTCCACAGGAATCCCTCCTGTGGAGCTCAAAGCCTCCTCCAGATAAGGAGGTGATTCTGGTGTCGTCTCACTGGCTGTGTGAGGACTTGTAGTACTTTCGCTGTCATCTGTGTCGTTGATCTCCCCCTCCACCCCCACTGGTCCACCACCGCCTGCTGGCACCAGCATGTCTGCGGTGGCGATGGGTTGGTCTGGAGGGGTTGTTGCAGCGTCTTCACCCTCCCCCGAGGGGAGGGACTCAGCAGTTCCAGGCGCTGTCATCTCTGCGGGGGAGCTGAGCAGCAGGTCTGGCGTGCTGGTCGTCGATGAGGTCGTTGGCATTTCTGGATCATCCGTCTGTTGACTCTGGTCCTGCCTGACCACCTCTTTCGTTGTGATGGGCAGGGTTTGTTCCCCTGGCACAGGATCCTCACCAACGGTCTGTTTGCAGGCGTCTCTCATGCTGACTTTCACAGGTGGATCCTCTGTGGGTGCTGGCTTGACCTTGGCGCCCTCTGAGTCACCACTGCTGGCCTGCATGGTTCCTGCTTTCTCTGTTAGTGTTAGTGGTTTATCTATACACGCTTTGTGTAGTGTCACTTTTGCTGGGGTTTGCACTATTTGGGCTCTAGGCACACCGTTGCTTGCTGCAACAGGTTGACCATGCATCAGGTGTTTAGTTTTAACTTTTGTAATCTTGCGTTGTAATCTGAACACATAGTCATCTCTTGTTTTGTAACCACTGAAGATTACTTTTCTTAAACCATCTATGCTAGTCCGAGACATCACGCTGCCCCATTTTCCTTCTATTGATTGGCAGTCCTTTATCCTGGCTTCAATTTCACTAATTAAAGTTTGTTTCAAACTTGAATTAACTTCTAAGTCAAGAAAACCATCTGGGTCAGCCCTGTTAAGAGCGTCTGCCAGCCGTGAGGTTGCTTCTGCTACTTCTGCACTTAGGAATCTTTTCCACGCCTCCTTGTTTAGTATATTACAGCACTCTTTGTATTTGTCTTGGACTTGTTTTCTTTTTGCCATAATTTGTTCGATTTCCTCACTATTAGCCTCGGGATCTTTATCCTCCAAGGCATATATGTGATCCGTAGCACAATCATAATGCTCGTTACTTGCTTTGCTCAATTCATCTTTCTCTTCCAGGAACTTGTTTTCTTTTATTTGGTCGACTGCATTGATAATCTTGCCTGCTCTGTCAGTAAAATTCCTTTCAGCGTTTATATGTTCAAGTTGAACTTGGTAGTATTCTATGTCTCCACTCCACCGCAATGGTGGCTCGCTTTGAGACATCTTTACGTTTTCACTTTTAACCTAACCACCCAAGTGATCAATAGTTAGTGACAAACGGACAAGGGTTAGTGACACATGACATTCATCCACACAGATTTTCCATTAGCCTATCTGAGACTATGTCTGTTGTGTGGGGTTTAGGCTACAGGCCTAGTGTCATTTAGGGGCCCAACTGACTTCACTGAATCAGAAGGGGGTTAGTGCGCAGCTACTTTCTCCAGACTGTATGCCTGTGGCTGCTTTGTTTAGTCCTGATTTAACACACAGGTGTTAATTCAGCCTGCAAAGTTTGTTGCAGGAGAGAATCACAGTTGAAACTCTGGCTTGCATACATTTCATTGCTTTTATTTTGCTATCCCAGCTATTTATAGCTGGGAGCTTTGCCTATTATTGTCCCTCTTTGGTTTATCAATAATTAGGCATGCGAGCACTAATTGTCTCCCACTTAGGGTGACTGGTGCAGTTTTTTACCCAAAGGAAACCATAAGTCTATGATTTGAGTTTGAGTGGTTACTGTGGTGCCTACTAGCACCAGTTAATGTCCTTCGCGAAGCTCTGTTGGCTAAGGCGAAGGGTTTCCTGTTATATAGCACACCATTGGGTTACAATGATGCTTGATCAGTGAATCCTTTCAGAGTATTAGTGAACACACGGTTCTCTTTGAACACACAAGGTCATTATTGGACAAGTACATGTTTCTTTGTTGGCCTGGGACAGTCTATTTGAGACTGCGTTCTTTGCCCTTTTTGGCCTATACTTTTGTCTGTACTGTATTTCGTCCGCCTTGGTGGTACACTAAATACCCTATTCACTGACTTCCAATCGTTGCTTTCATCTCGGCGATTGGAGGTTTTATGCTATTACTTTTATTTGAATGTAGGAATGTAGATCCTTACACATTTTAGTTTGCTTAGTTAGTTAGTGTTATCTGTTTGCCTGCTCCCCCCACGCATCGGTGGGTTGACACTGTGTCTGTGGTGCGGGCAGAACAGAGAATTTACGACCCCTCCAGCAGCAGGATGGACTGCAGTGGGGAAGGTGTCTGTGTGCTGATGGCAGACACACGGCACAATTATTTAATTGACTTTAGTTACTTTCATTTGCTCTATTTGCAGCAAGGGTTCATCCCTTTAAATCGTGGTCACTTAATTTCAGTGACCGCCAATTTAAAGGTGGTTTAATATCGTAATATCGAATCACTAAGATGCGATTATACTAAGATTGTTCTATTTGTTTCAACTAGTCCACTGGACAACTGTTACTGTCACGGCTAGTGTGAAACTTCACGTTTATGTTAAACGGTAGGCTTATGGGTAAACCCCCCCCGACTGTATTAAAACTGTGGCCCTGGGCCACTGTATTAAAACTGTTCGGAATTAGGCGATGTTATGGCACTCGGTTTCCGACCGACCAGACAAAGGACCAGATTTCCCCAATTAAAACTCTTTGGCTTGGTTACGTTTAGTTCTATTCAGTAAATACAAGAGCGTGTCTTTTAGTAGGTTTATTAATTCATATAAAATACAAACAATAACAAACAAACAAACACATTTAAACAGATCACTTGCACTCTTACACAATAATAGGTGGGTGGATTAAGGTTCTCCCTGCCCTGACTCTGTCCTATTTTGGGTAAAAGTACTCTATTACTCTTGATTACTTTGGTTTGATTACACTACTTTTAGTTACACCACTAGTTATTCTACACTAGCAGTAAGTAGGTTATTAGCTAGGATTATATGCTGCCAGCTAGTTAGTAATTAGTTTCTTATAATGCCAAATGATCAGTTAGTTAGGTTTCTTATGCCAACAATTAGTTAGGTTGTCTTTAATGCCAACTGGTTAGCCAAATATTAGGTTTTAATACTTTTGTTAGTTTAGGAGAAAAAAGGGAAAAACAGAATAACATCTATTATTACCATAATACACAACAGATATTATATTTATATGATAATATAAGTGTTGGATGGTTTATATTTACCAGTGGCATCTGGCCGATGTCTTTACGTTGCTTTTCTTATAGTTCTTTTGTTACATGGTCTTTCTTGGCGTTGGGTTACATCTTGCCAGCTTGGTGTGTGGATCTTGACTGACCAGAGCTATTACACCCTGGACTTCTTGAGTAATTTGGAACCTCCTTAGAGGTGTGGTTTGCTGGTTTCTCTGCATTGATTTGCTATTTCACCCAGGAAATGGGTAGAGAGCCATGTGGCCTTAACTATGCTGGTTAGTCTCTTATCTGATTCCCAAATCTCTGGCAAGAGTAGGGAGTTGTTTATTGCCCCTAGAGGAATGTGTGCCACAGCACTTTAGTTTTGCACCCTAATCAGGGCTGTACCTCAATGTTAGAGAAAGGTAGATTTTTAGTTCAATACTACAGCATGCAATTTCTATTATTGGATTATTAATTTTCATATAACAATCGCCGATCTCAGATTGAGCTCGACAGTTGCAGTTTGTGGCAAAGCCTTTAATTGTAATGACAAAGTCACACATGATGATCCATACTGTCTAAGGTCATAGTTTATTATTTTGCACTCTCTCTCTCAAGTCCATATACCCTGGTAGTTCATACTGGTCCCAAGTTATAAGTTGTCTTAAGTTACTCTGGTGCATTCTTAGTGGAGTGTGTGAAACCTTACCATTGTTATTTAACACAGTAAATACATTCACTGCTAATCACTGTAAATACATTCATGCTAATCAGATGTAATTCATTAAATCGCCACCAATTCATTGTAATTGTCTGTGTTATTTACTCTCCATAGTTATTTATGTCTAGGCTTCATGGAACAATATAGGATGGTGTGTGAATGTATGATTGATCTCTAGGTTCATTGACATGCAATTCAGTCAGGTAGTAGAATGCACAGCAAATGATGGATCGAAGTGCAGTCATTAGAATAATGTGGATAACATGCATGTGTAGTATTACGCGGAAGCGGGGATCGAACCCGGGACTCCCACTCGCCAGTCCAACGCACAACAAGTCGCGCCAATAAGGCTGAGCCCGATTGGCGGGGTTGTTGTCGCTGGTTCATGGCTGGGTGCTACATTCACCCCCTTGATCTTTTGGAGCGCGTCCTCGCGCTTCACACTTCACACCACGGACCCCCGTACGTGATGTCCCTCATGTGGACCCGCAAGGACGTAGACGGGTATATTGGGGATAACACCCGCACTCCAAATCCTGCCGACTACGCCAAATGTGGCAGGGTGGTGTAATTTGGTCCGACTACGCCACCTAGGGAATTGCGCCCCAGGAAATAATTACTGTGATACACTGAACACCCAGAACACATGAGTGAATCCTCAACACAAGTTCGTTTACTATAAATAGGCAGGCAGGGACGTAAGTATGGGAATACAAATCTATTTTATTTAATAATAATATTCAATAAAAATGGTAATTATATTTTAACAGTTGCAGTGCAGTATGTAACAATAAAATGTGATCCAAATCAATCTTCAGCATAGATAAAATAAGCGTGACACGAACAGGATAAAACACATGCCAGTGTAGGCTACTTATTGCACTGGTCCCGGTTATGTCTCACAGGGTGAGGAAGGCGGCGGGCAGGCTGACGAGCCCACAGTGTTGCCAACCCGGCAGTGTCGCCAACCTGACGGTGCTGTCAATCCGCAAGTGTTGCCAACTTGCCAGTGCTGCCAACCCGTCCGCAGCACGGACTCAGGGTATATAGACTGTTAGTCCCGCTGGCTCTACCAGGGGTATGTCCAGTTGAACAGCTATGAGAAGCGTGAGTACTGTTTGAACCACATTCGCCACATAGTGCGCATTGTACCTGTACTCTAGGACTTGTCCTGAGGGGGAGTGGGTTGTGTGGGTTTAGGGGATAGCTGGTCAGTAGGTGTGACCCCTTGTTTGCTTTGTTTTACTATTTTGTGTGTTCATGATTTGCTGTGTTTTCTATTATTTTCTATTTGCTGTGTATTTTGTTATGGGGTTGCCACACTGTGGGCTCGTCAGCCTGCCCGCCGCCTTCCTCACCCTGTGAGACATAACCGGGACCAGTGCAATAAGTAGCCTACACTGGCATGTGTTTTATCCTGTTCGCGTCACGCTTATTTTATCTATGCTGAAGATTGATTTGGATCACATTTTATTGTTACATACTGCACTGCAACTGTTAAAATATAATTACCATTTTAATTGAATATTATTATTATTAAATAAAATAGATTTGTATTTCCATACTTACGTCTCTGCCTGCCTACTTATAGTAAACGAACTTGTGTTGAGGATTCACTCATGTGTTCTGGGTGTTCAGTGTATCACAGTGATTATTTCCTGGGGCGAAATTCCCTAGGTGGCGTAGTCGGACCAAATTACACCACCCTGCCACACATGCAAAGTTATAAACAAAGACTATGAACACTGCATTTGTATTTACAATCAGACAATTAGACTGTCTGGGTATTAATTAACACCTAAATGTATTTGAGCATAATTATACCAATAGCAATTACTTAGCACTCAGCATAGCACCAGAAAGCTTAAACTGCTACTGAAGGTTCCTGTTACAAACCTAAGAAGTAGGAACCATTGTGCCTTTCCTGTGGCTGCCTAGGCTGTGGAATCTAATCTAATCTAAGAGTCTTTTAAAACACTTTGGTTTTGTAGTTTGTTGTTGTGTTATTGCGAATTGATTTTATTTGATTATTGTATGTGACAATGGAAACCAGGCAGATGTTATGCTTTATTGATCTGCCTGTAGCCACCATGATCTCATACTACATCGCCCTAAGTGTGCAATTGATGCAACACATTTGTTCCTGGGATGTCCTTATACTGTATTGGTTTCAGAAAAGTATCAGTATCTGCCCTGATTTAACATTATCAGGTTGCATCACCATTGGCAGATATATGCCAATCTAACCAGTGATCAGGTTGACACTATGACAGTTTGTAAAATATGAACTGGGTCATGTGGAATTTGGTATGGAGTTGCTCAAGTGCATGTTTGAGTGACAAATCTGCTATTCCTGGTTGGTGGACTATTGTGTATTGTTTATGTTGATTATTTTTGGTATCTGTATCTTGTATTGGTATCGGCTAACAGAAATTGTGGTGTCAGGATATCCCTAATTTTAACCCATTGCAACTGGTGAGGAGATGAAGTTTGTGTATGTTGACGAGAAACCAGGAGAAAAAAGAGCTTAACAAAAACTGTTGAAAGAAGGGTGACTTGTTTTATATTCATCTGTAAGAATATATGCAAGTGTAGCACTGATTTTGAACTCATTGTTAAAGATAGTTTAATGATGTGATGTCTTTGTGGTGACACCAGGCATGCAAAATACATTTTAGATGCTATTCTTATGCCTGGTATGTCACACGTGTTTGTCTGATGTTGGTACATTGTCATGGAGAAACCTCATCAATGTTCAGCAAATAGCTTTGCTATTCAGATGTAATTCAGACAATCAGACCAAAACTCATTGTAATTGAAGGGGTTACTCTACATATGTGTGCCTGTGGAGAACAGTAGGATGTTGTGTGGATTCATGATCATCATATTTATGGTGCGTATGATATGCATTGAGTTTGAGAAAAGTGTGCCTTAATTGGTACAAAAAAAGTTGAGGAATACTGCATTAAGGTTCAATGTAAAGCGGCCTCTCTTTGAAGGTTATAAACTTACATTAATTATAGTTATTAATAAAAGGTTCTAATGTCTAAAAGGCTATGCAGTTACATTCATTGCAGTTATTAATAGAACGTTCTAATGTATGAAAGGTTATAAACTTACATTAATTATATGTATCAGTCTGTGATTTCATCTGTGCTCTGCTTGCATTAAACAACGGCAAACTCACCAACTTTGCAGCCGTGGAGAAAGCTTGAATTATCCTCTTTCGATATGCAAAGCTTGTGTGCCATAATATTCCACCGCAGACAAGTTATGTTCAGAATGGAGTGAACACAGTTCTGTTCATGTTTATTTTTAGAATGTTTTATTTGTGTATTTGCATTAATCATTCATTTTACAGATCATTCATTTGAACGTTATTTGCCACAGTCTGCATAACTAAAGTGGTTTTAATTGTATAAATCCTTGAGTGCAACTATCTATCATTCTGTATAAATTGTACATTCACAGTCTGCATAAATTCATAAATGCCTTGTATGTGTCATCATGTGTTTTTTTAATTTACTATTTGTAGTGAAGCATCTGGTACAAACAGTACAACTGTAGGGCTTTTCCCCTGTATGAACCATCGCATGTTTCTTAAGATCACCGCTTTGAACAAAGCCTTTACTGCAAACTGTAGGGCTTTTCCCCTGAATGAATCATCATGTGATCCTTGAAGGATTGATTCAACCTAAAGCCTCTGCCACAAACATTACAAATGTATTGCTTTCCCTTGTATGTATCTGCATGTGTGTTTTTTTTTCTTTTTCAGATTTTCGCTCAGATTAAATCCTTTGCCACAGACATTACAACTAAAGGGTCTTTCACCTGTGTGAATCCTCATGTGTTTCTTGAGATCATTATTTTGTACAAAGCCTTTGCCACAAACTTTGCAACTGTGTGGTCTTTCCCCTGTATGAATCATCATGTGCACCCTTGTTTGAATATATAATCAATAGGGTGCCACAACCCCCTAACTATAATGCAATGGAAAAATCCAAGATATATACACTTATAGTTACACTGGACCTAAATATGCACATTCAGACTTATTTCAACTGATCTGTAAACAGAAACAGAACCGTATGACTGTTGGTCTTTACCACTGTATTAACCATCAGGTGTCTCATCAAGTGACAATTCATCAGTTGCATCCCGAGTGGCAGGATGTATGGACTTGAGAGAGAAAAATAAAGTTTCTTAAACTATGGCCTTATCGTATATGAATCCTCATGTGTAACTTCATTGTATCATTATGATGAAAGCCTTTGCAACATTTGTAGGGTATTTCCCCAGAATTAATTAGCATGTGTCTCTTGAGATCATTCTTTTAGCAAAGGTTGTGTAGTTGTCAGCTTAAAAGAGCAGAACCTCGTTGTAATTGAAAGTATCAAACCTTCAATTACAATGTGTTCCTGCTATTTAATTGACTGGTGGTAACAGTGTTGTTTTTCCAGTAAGGAAAAGTATTGTGTAATGGTGGTTGGGTCATTTACATTTGCTTTGACTGTAGGTGTATCATTGAGATGTATCATTGAGACCTACAACAACACAGGCCTAACAATACAGGGGTGCTCTATTATTCAGCATATGAACAGAAGTGTTTGCAGAATTACAGTAGTAATTGGAGCAGACTATACAATGTTAATTGTGCTTAGATTGAATGAATAAATGGATTTTTATAAACAGAAATGAGAGTTACAGTACAAGTCAACTACACACTGCTACAAAATTGAATACAGCCTGGGTAATTACTGTACAATTCAAGAACAACTACAGCAAATCTGAAAAACTGATTGGACACTCTAGTTAAGAATATACTTGTTCATAATGAGGCCAACTTCTTCATTTCATCAAGACATTCAAATACATACAAAATAGTTACTTCAGTGAAGTCAGAAGCAGTAAATCATAGTGAAGGTAAAATGGAAAAGAGAAGACTGTATAAAAGCATTTCATTTGTTCTTAATGAGGTCCATTTTCATTTCATCAAAACATTTAGAGAAGAAAATATACAGTTATTAAAAAAGACAAAAAATAACTAAGACGTCAATTTAGACAAGATTATGTAGCCTAGTAGAGCATATATTTTATTTACTAATCACTTTTACCCTGGAGAGATTGAAAAAATACAAACACTGTATTACTCATATAGGAAACCAGTTTTATATATATATATATATATATATATATATATATATATATATATATATATATATATATATATATATATATATATATATATATATATATATATATATATATATATATTTTTTTTTTTTTTTTTTTTTTACACTAGTTGTGTAAAATATGTAATATGAAAATGGCAGAAGACAATGTTTGTTTTCTGGCCTTTGCTTTTAAGGCAGTAGATAAACAAAGGGATTAAAACATGGGTATATAAAACCAAGTTATGCAAAAGCATCATCACATAATGATTCACACAATGGAAAGGCCCTACAGTTGCAAGGCTTATGGCAAAGGCTTCAATCTGATGAAACACGTGGTGATCCCTACAGCCATAGACAAGACCATATAGTTGTACAGTTTGTAGCAAAGATGTTGCTCACAATGGAGATCTGAAGAAACACATGGGGATTCATACAGGGGAAAGACCATATAGTTGCAGAGTTTGTGGCAAAGCTTTAAATTGTAATGATACATTTAAGTCACACATGAGGGAATCTTAATTATGTTTATTATTATGCACTCTATCTCCAGTCTATATACCCTGTTAGTTCATACTGGTAGTTACAGTTAAAATGTTCAAATAGTCATTTGTATTTATTATAATTCCAGATTACCATATCTCCATATTGTGTTGCAATTTACTCACAGCATAAATAAACAACAATTGCCAAATCAAAGCATCTCTAGAGAAATGTCTGTATTTATTTGCCAAAGTAGGGAGTTATTTTCAGTATGTTTAAGTCTCTTTTGGGGGTGGAGAGGAGCAACTCAGCGATTTGCATACATGATTCTGATTGGTCATGGAATGCTATTGTCTTCAGCTCTCATGCTTTGAGCACCACCCATAAATACAATGTGTTTCTGTGTGTCCTAAAACACTTTGCACGCTGTCAACTTGAGATGGATACTACTACAAGGGACAGAGCAGCAGAAATGGAGAAGGTACGAAACTTTGATTGCAGATGCCAAGAAAGACGTAAAGAGAATTCCGATCGCCAGCCTGTGTCTTGCAGTCAACAACTGGACCCAGACATGGTCTGTGACACACGGATGGAAATGGCAGCATTGTCGAGGGACCATAAAGACATGATTCTCCTGGGAATTATAAAGACGTGTATGAATGACTCCGAGCTCACACAGAGCACAAAAAAATTAAACAGAAAACGAGAGCACCACCGTTCTACATACATGGTCAACACGATCGTCGTCTGCCGTGCAACATTTCTCTTTGTCTATGGGTGAGTTGCATTCTAATCTATGATATTCATTCATACTATGAATGTTACAATTGTAATTGGAACATTGGTGTTACAATTGGTGTGGCAGTTATTACCAAGTTTTTTTTTTTTTTTACTATACACTGTGTAATACAGTGTGCAAACGCTCTTTGTGTAGCTCATGTAGAACAGGGAGATGAAAATGCTTTTTTTGATGAAATTTGTTGCCTTTGTTAGTTTGTAAGACTGTTCATGTCGTTTTGTCCAGGATCAGCAAAAGCCTTCTCCAAGCCCTTGTGAATCACTACAAGGAGAATGGTTTAACTCCACGCCAGAAGAAGAAAGGTCCCAGGACGAACAAGAGCTTTTTAACCAGTGATGATATAAATCATCAATCTGCTACAGAGGCATGAGAAAGACACTTTTATTAGATATTGTATTCGCATTATTAGTATTTTAGTGTTTTTTGTATTAGTAGTTATATTAAACAAGATGCTGTGGATGTTTACTGTAGGCCCTTATACTGTCATGTTTTTACCCATATGCCACAATTTTTGCATACTTTTATTGTGCTCAAAATAAACATTGATATTGAATGCCTACATAAGATCTCAAATGTTTTTTTTGTTTTTACTCCATAATTAATACACTTTGAACGTCGAAGGATGTTTTCATTCCAACGTATTGTTCAAGAAATTCTTATAGGATTCTATTGGAATCCTAATGGATTCCTCTTGGAAATGTAATAGGATTGTTCCAAAATCTGAAAGGATTTTTCCGTTGGAATCCCATAGGTTTTTTTTTACTAGGGTCCACGTCTTTTAAACTATAGTTACTAATAACATACACTTCCTCATCATCATTGTTTAAACAAAATAGGCAGTAAGGCATTGGGCTCATAGTAGGAGCCCAGGTTGGTATTGTATCCTGTACTGTAGGTAACATCCATAACAAATTGTGCACAAAATAATTTAGAAAAATATTTTAGTAGTTTTATTTTTAGTTTTTATATATATATATATATATATATATATATATATATATATATATATATATATATATATATATATATATATATATATATATATATATATATATATGCAAAAAAGTCTTGCGTTTATATATATATTATATATATAAACGCAAGACTTTTTTGCTTCCATTTTTTAGGGGATAGACTTAAATACCTAAAATTCATTCCAGATTTTACCATTTCTCTCCAATATATGAATCATCAGGTGTCTCTTCAAGTGACAATTCCTATATTGCATCCCTAGTGGGGTCTATGGACTTCGGAGAGAAACATAATTAAGATTCTGATCTTCAACTATGGCCTTAGTCCTCATGTGTAACTTGATTTTATCATTATGATGAAAGCCTTTGCCACACACTTTGCAACTGTAGGGCGTTTCACCAGTGCGAATTAGCATGTGTCTCTTGAAATCATTCTTTTATCAAAGCCTCTGTTTGTATAGGTGTCAGCATAAAAAGCAGAAACTCGTTGTAATTGAAAGTATCACTCCTTCAATTACAATGAGTTTCTGCTATTTAATTGACTAGCTGGTAAGTGTTGTTTTCCCAGTAAGGAGTATTAGTGTGTAATGGTGGATGGGTCATTTACATTTGCTTGAACTGTAGATTACCATTAAATTGCAATTCACTCAGTAAGCGTAGCCGTACAACAATACAATGGTGCTTTATCATTCTGCTTATGAACAGACTACCAAACAATGATTTAAGTGTTTGCAGAATCACAGTACTAATTACAGCAGTACAACACTATACAATGTTAACTGTGAGTGGACTGAATGAATGAATGGATGTTTTAGAAATGAGAGTTACAGTACAAGTCAAGTACACACTGCTACAAAACGGATAACAGCGTGGAGAATTACAGAACAATTGAGGTAGAACTATAACTACCATTTGTGGCAACTACAGCAAAAACTGTTAAGTTAAGAATACATTTGTTTACAATACTGGCCAACTTGTTCATTTCAAATATGTACAAAATACGTACAAAATAGTTACTTCACTAAAGTCGGAAGCACTGTCGAAATGGTAATAATTTGGTAATATTGTGTTATTACCATTTTTACAGTGTGTAACAGTTCCCACTAATATCCAGCAACTTCACACAGCCATTGAAGAGGAGTGGACCAACATTCCACAGGCCACAATTGACAATCTGATAAACTCTATGCGAAGAAGATGTGTTGCACTTTATGAGGCAAATGGTGGTCACACCAGATACTGACTGGTTCGGAGGCCCATACACCCAATAAGGCAAAAGAAAATTGCACATTTCAGGGTGTCTTTTTGTTGTGGAGAGTCTGGGGTACACCTGTGCACTAATCATGATGTCACACCTGCATCTTAATGTGGCACACCTGTGAGGTGGGATGGATTATCTTAACAAAGCAGAAGTGCTCAATATCACACATTTAGGCAAATTTGTGAACAGTGTTTGAGAGAAATGGTTATATTGTATATCTGGAATGAATTTTAGGGCTTTAAGTCCATCCCCTGAAAAATGGGAGCAAAAACAAAAGTGTTGCGTTTATATTTTTGTTGAGTGTAATAACACATTATAGCAGGAATCAGCAACCTGATAGTCTGTGTGCCATGTCAACATTAGTTTGAATTCAGATGAATATCAGAACAGAACATATAAGCATCTCTTTCTTCTTCTGGACTGTTTTCTTTCTCATCAGGATATTGAAATCATCTTTAGGAAAATCACACCTGTCTATCTCCCCAGCCTAATTTATGATTTAAAAGGAAACATCCTTCCTCATATGTATGCCAGTGTGCCAGTGATCACGCTTCACTGTGCCAATGTTGGCACCTGTGCCTATGGTTGCCTACACCTGCGTTATAGTTAGCTGTACAAACAGGCTTTAATTTCCATAGCATGTTGAAGAGACATATGATCATTTATGAAGAAAAGCCCCATGGTTGTACCATTTGTGTCAAAGCTTTTAATACGAATGGACATGTGAATACCCATATATTGATTCATATTGGAGAAAACTGCATTGCTTTCTCTCTGGTAAACATTCCATACCTTTACGCCACTGGCAGATATGCACATATTTTTCAGTTACCAAGCTGTCTGAAATGTGTTCTTTCCATGAACAAAACCTGAATATGCTACATTGCAATGTATGCCTTGCCTTATGGGTGATTTGTGCTGTTTAATATTCGCAATAGGCTTAGGCATACAGTGGGAAAGGAAATGTACAATGTACATTTTTGTTTATATAAATGAACAATAAATTAGTTAAAATAGTTAAGAAATAGTTTAAGTCTCTGACAAACTCCATCATATTTTCAACAGTTCAACAGTATGGGTCATTTTTGGATGCTTGAAGTAGAAAAACTGATTATGCTCTATAATGCTGTTTGCTGTCTACACAGATATGATCTCTAAATATGATCTCTTTCCCTGTCCTTGACAGCAGCATGTTGTTGTGGACCATTGAGCGATTGCAATAATGTATAATGCAATAATATATGGACTGTTGGGACGTGCAATATATGTATACACACAATATGCTCTTTGTTTTATGAGCCCCCTTACTTCCTTCTAAATGTTTGTGTTTCTTTCACTTATTCATTTATTGACTGACTGAATGACCTGACATTTTAATGCTCATTTATTGTGTTAATTAGTGTTTCCTTTCAATTTATACTGTTGGCTGATGCACCGAACTAATGTTTCATTATACATTGTACAATGACAATCAAGATCTTATCTTATTTTATCTGTGACCGTCTAACTGACTTCCACTGCAATGTATGGATTCTCTGGTGGTATTTACAGCTAGTCATGTGAGAAAAGTGTATTCCATGCTGATCACATCCATAGGGTTTCTCTCTGGTGTGAAGTTTCTGGGTTTTTTTTAGGCTGGATGATTCAGGAAATTGTCTCCCACACTGCACCTAGTTTCTCTATGGTGGGTTTTCAGATTCAACTTTCTTGAGAAATTGAGTCCACACTGATCACATCCCCATGGTTTGTCCCCATTGTGAACTCATTGTGTGAGGGCCGTGGGGCTGCAGCCCCCCTGGGAATCTCATGAAAATTCAATTGTACTGTAACTGTAAGTTTTCACATGTCTGGGGTCAGGTTAGTGGCCGATGGTCGGCTGGGCGAAACAGGGCCAAGTCGATACAACAGTAGGCTATACCAATACAATGAAGACAACTTTTGTTATGTAGGCCCTATGGGGATTATATAAAAAAGATCTCTGGTAAACTGTGTGGCGTCTTTTAAGGGTGCACAACTGAGAGAAGTGCTTCCACAGTATTCACATCCATAGGGTTTCTCTATAGGGTGAAGCTCTGTCCCTCTGGAGATGTGTTATCACATCACCAACAATAAAACAAATCAAACAAATGATTTACTCAACAGAACACAACATGAAATGCTCTGTAGTTGTTGGACAGAGATTCCAGTGTAATAGAATGTGAATCAATGGAGAATGTGATATAGTAGATCATAGTTTATTGTACAGTTAGAGGTGATAATAATACTATGGTAAAACAATACAACAGGAGGGTTGAGGATGGAGTAAAGACATTTTATAAAACAATGTTCTACAGACCATGTAAATCACTCCTTTTATGTGAATATATAATAAGGAGTCACAACCCGTAACTATAATGCAGGGGAAATAGCATTATATACATACTTATATTTAGACTGGATCTATATATATATATATTCTCAGAATCATTTAAACTGCAAAAAGATTGATCTGTAAACAGAAACAGAACGGTATAACTTTTACCACTGTATTAATCATCAGGTGTCTCGTCAAGTGACAAACCCTGAATTGCATCCCCATAGTGGCAAAATGTATGGACTTGAGAGAGACAGATAATTAAGATTCTGATCTTCAACTATGGCCTTTACCAGTATGAGTCCTCATGTGTACCTTCATTGCATCACTACGATTAAAGCCTTTGCCACAAACTTTACAACTGTATGGTGTTTCCCCTGTATGAATCCTCATGTGTAACTTCATGTTATCATTACGATGAAAGCCTTTGCCACAAATTTTGCAACTGTATGGCGTTTCCCCAGTATGAATTATCATGTGTCTCTTGAGATCACTTTTTTGAACAAAGCCTTTAGTGCAAACAGTACAACTGTAGGGTTTTTCCCCTGTATGAAAACTCATGTGTCTCTTGAGCTCACAATGATGTACAAAACCTTTGCCACAAACTTTGCCACAAACTTTGCAATTGTGTGGTCTTTCCCCTGTATGAACCATCATGTGTACCCTTAAGTTATTATTACAATTAAAAGCCTTGCCACAAACTTTACAGCTATTGGGGTCCTCCCCATTGCCAATCATCTGGGCTGTGTGCCTCGATAATTCAGTTGACATTGTGTTGCTATTATATGATTTCTGTAGGTTTAAATCTGGCTGATCTTCCATATTCTCCACCCACCCATCACTGTCTTCTGTGTCAGGTTCAGAACAATTAGAAGAGAAGACAGGTTGAACAATAGATTGATTAACTAACCCACTGTTCTCTACACCAGCTTGTGTTTTCATGTGTTCAAATGAGATGCTGGTTAGGAGCTCTGACTCTCTGTACATTTTTTCGTCTTCAGAGTATTCATGTTTCACTGATATTAACATCTGTGGTGACCCATAAGCATCATCCTCATGCTCCTCTTTCATCTGTGGAGGCTCATCTTCTCTCTTCACTGCTGCTAATGCCTGTGGTGACCCTTCAGCATCCTCTGGTTGTTGGTGTACATCCTCCTGTTCCTCTTTAATGTGTGTTGACCCATAAGCATCATCCTCATGCTCCTCTTTCATCTGTGGAGGCTCATCTTCTCTCTTCACTGCTGCTAATGCCTGTGGTGACCCTTCAGCATCCTCCTGTTCCTCTTTAATGTGTGGCGTCTCTGGTACCTCCTGCACCACACTGGAGCTCCTCTCCTGATGTTCAGGGTAAACCTGTAGCACAGCGAGATGGAAGAAATCTACAAGACAGAATAAGACATTAGTTTAGTGAATGAAGTTCAAGTATATTGAAACATAAAACAATTTCAGCATGTATTTTCATTTACCGACCTGCTCTGGGTAATTCAGGGTGTGGTTGTTGGTGGTCAATCTCTTGCTTGAAGCGGACAGCTTGGTCTTCATAATCTGTTATAATTCTTCCAACGATCCCAAGTATCTCATCGACAGCAGCTGTAGATAGTAGCTTGTTCACCAGGGAATTCAGTGTTTGCTGTAAAGCCATATAGTGATCCATGCTGGCTCAAAAACTCCAAATCCAATATTCAATAAGTATCAAGGCAGAGATACCTGTCTACTTCACCTAGTAGGTTACTGCAGAGAGGAGTTCTACTCTCACCAAGTTACACAGAATAGTGTGTCAACAAACAAACCATGACCCTCTTAAATACTCACTGTTGAGCCTGATGGACCAATCAGAGCAGAGTGGGGGGCAGGACAAAATGAGGAAACGACTGATTGTTTGGCGGCAGCTGACCTCCACTTAGCCTCTTCAGGCCTATAACTATGTCATAGAGTGACCCTGGGTACTTATGGGCTATAATATGTTACAGTTAAAATGTTCAAATGTTCAAATAGTTAAATAGAAGTATGTAACCAGTAGGTGTTACACTCATTGAAGCACTAGATCGGTGTTAGCATTCTCTAACAATAACTATTACATGTATGGAATAACAAAATCTTTGTTATGTTATACCATAAGTGTAATAGTTAGCCAACCAGTAAAACCTGTATACTTAATATGTAATAGTTAGCCAACCAGTAAAAGTACTAAAGTAAAAACTTAAGTTCATGTCAAATTATTTACTCAAACGGGTTTATATGTTTCTCCAGGAACACAACATGAAATACTTTGTAGTTGTTGGACAGAAATTCCACTATAATAGAATGAATGAAGAAATAGTATATCATAGTTTATTATACAGTTAGAGGTAATATAATAAAACAATACGACAGGGGGGTTGAGGATGGAGTGAAGACATTTCATAAAACAATGTTCTACAGTCTATCTAAATCGCACCTTCAATTTGAATATATAATCAATACGGTGTCACATCCAACCCCATAGAAATCATAAATGTCTTGTATGTGTCCTCAAGTGTTGTTTGTTTTGTACTAGTTGCAGTACAGTATTTGGCACAAAAAGTAGAACTCTAAGGCATTTCCCCTGTATGAAGCTTCATGTATCTCTTAAGACTACTCTTTTGAACATAGCCTTTAGTGCTATGTTCAGTACGACTGTAGGTCTTTTCCCCTGTATGAAGCATCATGCGATCCTTTGATTCAACTTAAAGCCCCTGCCACAAACATTGCAACACCTGAATGAATCCTCATTTGTCTTTTGAAATCATATTTTTCACCATAAAAATCACCAAATTTCCATAAGGGGTTGCATTTTACTTCCAGCATAAATAAACTTAACAAATGGCACTGTCTGGTGGACACACCATGCACCATTAAAATATTACATGTTTCCAACATTGCTCACAACTAAAGGGTTTCTCTCTGGTGGGTTTTCAGATTCGACTTTCTTGAGAAATTGTGCCCACACTGATCACATCCCTATGGTTTGTCCCCATTGTGAACTCACTCTGTGGGGGCTGCCCCTGGGAATTTTAGGAGAATTCAATTGTACTGTAACTGTAAGTTTTCACACGTCTGCGCTGCGAGGTTTGGGGTTGGAGTTAGTGGCCAGTGGTTGTCTGGGCACAATAGGGCCATCAGATATTTAAATGCTAAACACATGGCTTACGTTTACCTGCAAGGCATAGTGTATAGGCGATAGGCATAGAGTACAGTCTTGTTCCTACACGTCCAGCCAATACAATACAACAGTACGCTATACCAATACAATCAAGACTACTTTTGGTATGTAGGCCCATTTTAAAGTAAGAATGCATAATTAACATAAAAAGTAGAAAGTGTGTGTGTGTGTGTGTGTGTGTGTGTGTGTGTGTGTGTGTGTGTGTGTGTGTGTGTGTGTGTGTGTGTGTGTGTGTGTGTGTGTGCGTAGCCCAAACAAAAATGTACATTGTACATTTCCTTTCCCACTGTATGCCGAGGCCTACTGTAAATTTAAAACAGCACAAATCACCCATAAGGCAAGGCATACATTGCAATGCACTGCCTAGCATATTCAGATTTTGTTCATGGAAAGAACAAATTTCAAACAGCTTGGTAACAGAAAAATATGTGCATACCTGCCAGTGGCGTAAAGGTGTGTCATGTCCATTTGTGTTAAAAGCATTGCCACAAATGGTACAACTGTGGGGCTTTGATCATGCGTCTCTTCAACATGCTATGAAATTTAAAGCCCTTGCCACAAATTGTACAGCTAACCCTATAATGTGTTATTAGTTGCTAACTGCTTGTGCCTCAAACCCAATTGCTCTTCATCCACATGCATCTGGTATGAAGCATGTGGATGCACATGTTTCTGTTGTGAAGCATGTGGATGCATGGACTATGATTTTACCTCCATGATTTACTGCTTCTGACTTTAGTGAAGTAACTATTTTGTACGTATTTTGTACATATTTGAAATGAACTTGAATTGTCCAGTATTGTAAACAAGTGTATTCTTAACTAGTGTTTTTGCTGTAGTTGCCACAAATGGTAGTTGTACTTGAATTGTACTTTAATTCTCCACACTGCTATCAGTTTTGTAGCAGTGTGTACTTGACTTGTACTGTAACTCTCATTTCTGTTAATACAAAAAATCCATTCATTTATTTAGTCCACTCACAGTTAACATTGTAAAATGTTGTGCTGCTATAATTAGTACTGTGATTCTGCAAACACTTAAATCATTGTTTGGTAGCCTGTTCATATGCAGAATTATAAGCACCATTGTATTGTTTGGCCTGTGGTGTTGTTATACATCGATACTTACTGAGTGAATTGCATCTCAACGGTAATCTACAGTCCAAGCAAATGTAAATGACCCAACCACCATTACACACTACTACTCCTTACTGGAAAAACAACACCATTACCACCCAATCAAATAATTAGCAGAAACTTGAAGGTGAAGGTAGGAATTGAACGTGTGATACTTTCAATTACAATGAGTTTCTGCTTTTTTATACTGACACCTATGCAAACAGAGGCTTTGCTAAAAAAAAAAAAAAAAAAAAAAAAAAAAAAATCAAGAGATACTGCTAATTCATACTGGTGAAATGCCCTACAGTTGCAAAATGTGTGGCAAAGGCTTTCATCGTAATGATGAAATGAAGTTACACGTGGGATTTATACAGGGGAAACACCATGCAGTTGTAAAGTTGGTGGCTTTAATCCTTGTGATACAATGAAGTTACACATGAAGACTCATACAAGGTAAGACCATAGTTGAAGATCAGATTAAAGATCAGTTAATTATCTTTCACTCTTAAGTCCATACACCCTGCCACTATGGGGATGCAATCAGGAATTTACTAGGGGCTTTAAATTATAATATGTCCCTCAACATGCTATGGAAATTAAAGCCCTTGCCACAAATTGTACAGCTAATGGGATCCACCATATAACATTATTGGTTGCTAACTGCTTGTGCTTCAAACCCAGTTGCTCTTCATTCACATGCTTCTGGTGCCATTGCAGTGTGTCTGAATCTGGTTTGTCTAAGCCTGATATCACTATTTTCAAACATGACTGGTCTTCCCTATCAGATTCAGAACATTCTCTGGAGATGCTTTGATACCATACATGTAACTTTTAAATGTTGCCTTGTGTATCCACCAGAAAGTGACATTTGTTGTTTATTTATGAGGAGAGTGTTGCAGAACAATATGGAAATATGATCATTTGTAATCAGAATAAATGCAAATGACTATTTGAATTTTTAACAGTAAGGTATCCAGGGTCACACTATGACAAGGTTATGGGCCTGAACTGGCTAAGTGGAGGTCATCTGCTGCTAAACAATCAGCCGTTGCCTCATTTTTCGTGCCCAACCCCCACCACGCTCTGATTGGTCCATCAGGCTCATCAGTGAGTATTTAACAGAGTTCTGCTTTGTTTGTTGACACACTAATCTGTGTAACTTGCTGGGAGCAGAACGTCTCTCTGCAGTAGCCTGCTAGGTGAAGTAGACAGCTATTTTTTTGCCCTGATACTTATTGTATACTGGATTTGGAGAGTTTGGAGAGGGTGATTTCCACCGATTGTTGGTTTACTTGGAAAACAAACACAAAGAGCTGACAACATGGATCACTATATAGCTTTACTGCAAACACTGAATTCCCTGGTAAACAAGCTACTATCTGCAGCTGCTGTCGATGAGATACTTGGGATCATTGGAAGAATTATAACAGATTATGAAGACCAAGTTGTCTGTTACAAGCAAGAGATTGACCGCCAACGCCAACAACCAGATGCTGAATTACACAGAGCAGGTTTGTAAAATGCTTAACATAACATCCTTCATAATATATGTTTTCTGAATTGTTTTGCAGTGCTATGTTTCAATATAACTGAACTTCTATTACTAAACTTATAATCTAATGTCTTATTCTGTCTTGTAGATTTATTCCATCCTGCTGTGCTGCAGGAGGTTTGCCCTGAACATCAGCAGTGGAGCTCCAGTGTGGTGCAGGAGGTACCAGAGACTCCACACATTAAAGAGGAACAGGAGGATGTACACCAACAACCAGGGGATGCTGAAGGGTCACCACAGGCATTAGCAGCAGTGAAGAGAGAAGATGAGCCTCCACAGATGAAAGAGGAGCATGAGGCTGATGCTTATGGGGCACCACACATTAAAGAGGAACAGGAGGATGTACACCAACAACCAGAGGATGCTGAAGGGTCACCACAGGCATTAGCAGCAGTGAAGAGAGAAGATGAGCCTCCAGAGATGGAAGAGGAGCATGAGGATGATGCTTATGGGTCACCACAGATGTTAATATCAGTGAAACGTGAAGATTCTAAAGAAGAAAAGGAGACAGAGCTCCTAACCAGCATTTCGTTTGAACACATGAAAACACAAGCTGGTCTAGAGATCAGTGGGTTAGTTCATCAATCTATTGGTCTACATGTCCTTTCTTCTCGTTGTTCTGAACCTGACACAGAAGACAGTGATGGATGGGAGGAGAATATGGAAGATCGGCCAGATTTAAACCTACAGAAATCAAACAAGAGCCACACATTGTCAAATGAATTATCGGGACAAACAGCCATGATGATTGGCAATGGGGACGACCACATTAGGTGTAAAGTTTGTGGCAAGGCTTTTAATTGTAATAATAGCTTAAGGATACACATGATGATTCATACAGGGGAAAGACCTCACAATTGCAAAGTTTGTGGCAAAGGCTTTGTACAAAATAATGATCTCAAGAGACACATGAGGATTCATACAGGTGAAAGGCCCTTTAGTTGCAATGTTTGTGGAAAGGGCTTTCATCTTAATGGAAATCTGACAAAACATATGCAAATTCATACAGGGGAAAACCCATACAATTGCAAAGTTTGTGGCAAAGGCTTTAATTTTAATGCAAGTCTGAAGACACACATGATGACTCATACAGGGAAAGGCCCTTTAATTGTACTGTTTGCGGCAAGGGATTTAAGTTGAATCGATACTTGAAGGATCACATGATGCTTCATACAGGTGAAAAGCCCTACAGCTGTATTGTTTGCGCTAAAGGCTTTGTTCAAAAGAGTAATCTTAAGAAACACATGATGATACATACAGGGAAAAGCCTTAGCATTGTACTGTTTGTGCCAAATGCTTTACTACAACTAGTAAATTGACGAAAAAACACTTGAGGACACATACAAGACATTTATGAATTTGCATACTGTGAATGGTCCAATTTGCACAGAATGATAGTCGCTCAAAAGGCACGCAAAAGATGTATACAATTGAAAAACACTTATGCAGACTGTAGCAAACATTGAAATGCATGATGTGTAAAATGAATGATGACTAATGCAAATAGACAAATAAAAACATTTACAACATGAACAGAATTGTCTTCACTCCATCCTCCATTCTGTAATTTGGGTGAATAATGTTGTTCACATTGATATGTTTAACACAAGATATATAAAAAACTAAAAATACACATGGTATACTTCATCTTCCCTACATTATAACATGAGTAACACAGTGTTTCATGAAGGTGGTCTTCGCTCCCCCTAAAACAAGTTTGGAGCTACTAAAATCTTTTTCTAAAAAAATGTGCAGTATGTCATAATATGTACTGATCAGCATATAAACTATACCTTTTTGCTCTACAGTCTATGTAAATCACACCTTCAATTTGAATGTGTGCTGGGACATTCAAATCTCTGTAAAAGAATAATCAATACGGTGTCACATCCAACCCCAGAGAAATCATAAATGTCTTGTATGTGTCCTCAAGTGTTGTTTGTTTTGTACTAGTTGCAGTACAGTATTTGGCACAAAAAGTACAACTCTAAGGAATTTCCCCTGTATGAAGCACCATGTATTTCTTAAGATTACTCTTTTGAACATAGCCTTATGCATGTCAAATTATTTACTAAAAACAGGTTCATATGTTTCTCCAGGAACACAACATAAAATACTTATATATTATACAATTAGAGTTAATAATACTACTATGGTAAAATAATACAGCAGGAGGGTTGAGGATGGAGTGAAGACATTTCATAAAATAGTCAATAAGGTGTCACAACCTCCTAACTATCATGCAGATGAAATAGCAGGATATATACTCTCACATTTACACTGGACCCTATACATTCAGAATTGTTTCAACTAAAAAAAAAAGAACATTGATCTGTGAACACAACTGTGGGTCTTTGCCAAAATATGAATCATCAGGTGATTTGCATCCCCGTAGTGGCATGGTGTATGGAGATTCTGATCTTTAGCTGTGGTCTCACCTAGTATGAGTCCTCGTGTGTGACTTCATTGTATCAGTATGATTAAAACCTTTGCCACACACTTTGCAATTGTAGGGTGGTTCCTCCAGTATGAATTAGCATGTGTCTTTTGAGATAATTATTTTTAGCAAAACCTCTGTTTGTATAGTTGTCAGCCTAAACTATGGGCCTCATAGCTCGGCCTAGTCTCATGACATCATGGCTAGGCAAGGCTTACTTACTACTAAACGATCAGAAACTCATTGTAATTGAAAGTATCACACCTTCAATTACAATGAGTTTCTGCTAATTAATTGAATAGCTGGTAATGGTAGTTTACATTTGCTTGGACTGTAGATCTAGGTTTACCATTGAGGTGCAATTCACTCAATAAGTATAGACCTACAACAATACAGGCATAACAATACAATGATGCTCCATCATTCTGCATATGAACAGCCTACCAAACAATGATTTAAAGGTGTGCACTGAATGAATGAATGAATGAATGAATGGATGGATGGATGGATGGATGGATGGATGGATGGATGGATGAATGAATGAATGAATGAATGAATGAATGAATGAATGAATGGATGAATGGATGGATGGATGGATGGATGGATGAATGGATGAATGGATGAATGAATGGAATTTTCATTAACAGAAATGAGAGTTACAGCACTGTCACAAAACTGAATAGAGATTGGAGAATTTCAGTGCAGTTCAAGTACAACTACAGCAAATCCAAAAAACGGATTGGATACACTAGTTAAGAATACACTTGTTTACAATAGAGGCCAACTTGTTCATTTCAATTAGACATTCAAATACATACAAAATAGTTACTTCAGTAAAGTCAGAAGCAGTAAATCATGGAGGTAAAATCATATTGAAGGTAAAAAGGGAAAAGACACAACGGCGTAAAAAAAGTATTTCTTGTTCTTGATAAGGCCCATAATTTTCATTTCATCAAAACATTTAGAAATGAAAATATACAGTAGAGCATATGTTTAATTACTAATCACTTACTCTGGGGGATTGAACAAAGGCAAATTGTATTTGGTATTGTTTATATGCTATAGGCCTACTGTACATATTATGACATACATAACTACTGTTACTTTGTAATTTTAGTAGCTCCAAACTTTTTTCATGAAGACCACCTTCATGAAACAATGTGTTACTCATGTTATAATGTAGAGAAGAAAAAGTATAAAATGTTTATTTTTAGTTTGTTATACATATATATCTTGCGTTAAACATCTCAATGTGAACAAAATTATACAAATTTTAAAATTTTACAATGTTTTTATTTGTGTATTTGCATTAATAATCATTCATTTTGCAGATCATTCATTTCAATGTTGTTTGCCACACTGCCACGCAAAACTAAGGTGGTGTAAATCCGACGAATTCCGTACAAATCCTTCTGCAAATTCATATGTCTGGTATGTGTCCTCAATTGTTGTTGTTTTTTAATTTACTAGTTATAGTAAAGTGTTTGGCACAATTACAGTACAGTACAGCTCTAAGGCTTTTCTCCTGTATGAATCATCATGTGTTTGTTAAAATTACCCTTTTGAACAAAGCCTTTATCACAAACAGTACAGCTGTAGGGCTTTTCCCCTGTATGAATCATCATGTGATCCTTCAAGTGTCGATTCAACTTAAAGCCCTTACCACAAACATTACAACTAAAGGGCCTTTCCCCTGTATGAATCATCATGTGATCCTTCAAGTGTCGATTCAACTTAAAGCCCTTGCCGCAAACATTGCAACTAAAGGGCCTTTCACCTGTATGAATCCTCATGTGTCTCCTGAGATCATTATATTGTACAAAGTCTTTGCCACAAACTTTGCAATTGTGTGGTCTTTCCCCGGTATGAAACATCATGTGTATCCTTAAGCTATGATTACAATTAAAAGCCTTGCCACAAACTTTACAGCCATTGTGGTCCTCCCCATTGCCAATCATCATGGCTGTTTGTCCCGATAATTCATTTGACAACGTGTGGCTCTTGTGTGATTTCTGTAGTTTTAAATCTGGCTGATCTTCCATATTCTCCTCGCAACAATTGGAAGAAAGGACATGTAGACCAATAGATTGATGAACTAACCCACTGATCTCTAAACCAGCTTGTGTTTTCATGTGTTCAAAGATGCTGGTTAGGAGCTCTGTCTCTCTGTACATTTTTTCGTCATCAGAATCTTCATGTTTCACTGATATTAACATGTGTGGTGACCCATAAGCATCATCCTCATGCTCCTCTTTCGTCTGTGGAGGCTCATCTTCTCTCTTCACTGCTGCTAATGCCTGTGGTGACCCTTCAGCATCCTCTGGTTGTTGGTGTACATCCTCCTGCTCCTCTTTAATGTGTGGAGTCTCTGGTACCTCCTGCACCACACTGGAGCTCCACTCCTGATGTTCAGGGTAAACCTCCTGTAGCACAGCAAGATGGAAGAAATCTACAAGACACAATAAGACATTAGTTTAGTGAATGAAGTTCAAGTATATTGAAACATAACAAAACAATTTCAGCATGTATTTTCATTTACCAACCTGCTCTGGGTAATTCAGGGTGTGGTTGTTGGCGGTCAATCTCTTGCTTGAAGCGGACAGCTTGGTCTTCATAATCTGTTATAATT
>CM076975.1:1702051-1959551 GCA_039105355.1 Benthosema pterotum
TGTTTGCACAGAAATGACTCAGAGAGTTTTCTGTTTGCAATGATGAAAAGCTGTTGGTTTGGTGGTGCCACGGCTGTAGTTAGTACAGTAATGACTCAGAGAGTTTTCTGTTTGCAATGATGAAATGCTGTGGTTTGGTGGTGCCACGGCTGTAGTTAGTACAGTAATGACTCAGAAGTTTTTCTGTTTGCAATGATGAAATGCTGTTGGTTTGGTGGTGCCACGGCTGTAGTTAGTACAGTAATGACTCAGAGAGTTTTTTCTGTTTGCAATGATGAAATGCTGTTGGTTTGGTGGTGCCACGTGTAGTTAGTTAGTAAGGACTCAGAGAGTTTTCTGTTGGTTTGGTGGTGCCACGGATGTAGTTAGTACAGTAATGACTCAGAGAGTTTTCTGTTTGCAATGATGAAATGCTGTTGGTTTGGTGGTGCCACGGCTGTAGTTAGTACAGTAATGACTCAGAGAGTTTTCTGTTTGCAATGATGAAATGCTGTTGGTTTGGTGGTGCCACGGCTGTAGTTAGTACAGTAATGACTCAGAGAGTTTTCTGTTGGTTTTGGTGGTGCCACGGATGTAGTTAGTACAGTAATGACTCAGAGAGTTTTCTGTTTGCAATGATGAAATGCTGTTGGTTTGGTGGTGCCACACGGCTGTAGTTAGTACAGTAATGACTCAGAGAGTTTTCTGTTTGCAATGATGAAATGCTGTTGGTTTGGTGGTGCCACGGCTGTAGTTAGTATAGTAAAGGACTCAGAGAGTTTTCTGTTGGTTTGGTGGTGCCACGGATGTAGTTAGTACAGTAATGACTCAGAGAGTTTTCTGTTTGCAATGATGAAATGCTGTTGGTTTGGTGTGCCACGGCTGTAGTTAGTACAGTAATGACTCAGAGAGTTTTCTGTTTGCAATGATGAAATGCTGTTGGTTTGGTGGTGCCACGGCTGTAGTTAGTACAGTAATGACTCAGAGAGTTTTCTGTTTGCAATGATGAAATGCTGTTGGTTTGGTGGTGCCACGGCTGTAGTTAGTACAGTAATGACTCAGAGTTTTCTGTTTGCAATGATGAAATGCTGTTGGTTTGGTGGTGCCACGGCTGTAGTTAGTTAGTACAGTAATGACTCAAGAGAGTTTTCTGTTTGCAATGATGAAATGCTGTTGGTTTGGTGGTGCCACGGCTGTAGTTAGTACAGTAATGACTCAGAGAGTTTTCTGTTTGCAATGATGAAATGCTGTTGGTTTGGTGTGCCCACGCTGTAGTTAGTACAGTAATGACTCAGAGAGTTTTCTGTTTGCAATGATGAAATGCTGTTGGTTTGGTGGTGCCACGGCTGTAGTTAGTACAGTAATGACTCAGAGAGTTTTCTGTTTGCAATGATGAAATGCTGTTGGTTTGGTGGTGCCACGGCTGTAGTTAGTACAGTAATGACTCAGAGAGTTTTCTGTTTGCAATGATGAAATGCTGTTGGTTTGGTGGTGCCACGGCTGTAGTTAGTACAGTAATGACTCAGAGAGTTTTCTGTTGGTTTGGTGGTGCCACGGCTGTAGTTAGTACAGTAATGACTCAGAGAGTTTTTCTGTTTGCAATGATGAAATGCTGTTGGTTTGGTGGTGCCACGGATGTAGTTAGTACAGTAATGACTCAGAGAGTTTTCTGTTTGCAATGATGAAATGCTGTTGGTTTGGTGGTGCCACGGCTGTAGTTAGTACAGTAATGACTCAGAGAGTTTTCTGTTTGCAATGATGAAATGCTGTTGGTTTGGTGGTGCCACGGCTGTAGTTAGTACAGTAATGACTCAGAGAGTTTTCTGTTTGCAATGATGAAATGCTGTTGGTTTGGTGGTGCCACGGCTGTAGTTAGTACAGTAATGACTCAGAGTTTTCTGTTTGCAATGATGAAATGCTGTTGGTTTGGTGGTGCCACGGCTGTAGTTAGTACAGTAATGACTCAGAGAGTTTCTGTTTGCAATGATGAAATGCTGTTGGTTTGGTGGTGCCACGGCTGTAGTTAGTACAGTAATGACTCAGAGAGTTTTCTGTTGTTTGGTGGTGCCACGGATGTAGTTAGTACAGTAATGACTCAGAGAGTTTTCTTTTGCAATGATGAAATGCTGTTGGTTTGGTGGTGCCACGGCTGTAGTTAGTACAGTAATGACTCAGAGAGTTTTCTGTTTGCAATGATGAAATGCTGTTGGTTTGGTGGTGCCACGGCTGTAGTTAGTATAGTAATGACTCAGAGAGTTTTCTGTTGGTTTGGTGGTGCCACGGATGTAGTTAGTACAGTAATGACTCAGAGAGTTTTCTGTTTGCAATGATGAAATGCTGTTGGTTTGGTGGTGCCACGGATGTAGTTAGTACAGTAATGACTCAGAGATTTTCTGTTTGCAATGATGAAATGCTGTTGGTTTGGTGGTGCCACGGATGTAGTTAGTACAGTAATGACTCAGAGAGTTTTCTGTTTGCAATGATGAAATGCTGTTGGTTTGGTGGTGCCACGGCTGTAGTTAGTACAGTAATGACTCAGAGAGTTTTCTGTTTGCAATGATGAAATGCTGTTGGTTTGGTGGTGCCACGGCTGTAGTTAGTACAGTAATGACTCAGAGAGTTTTCTGTTTGCAATGATGAAATGCTGTTGGTTTGGTGGTGCCACGGCTGTAGTTAGTACAGTAATGACTCAGAGAGTTTTCTGTTTGCAATGATGAAATGCTGTTGGTTTGGTGGTGCCACGGCTGTAGTTAGTACAGTAATGACTCAGAGAGTTTTCTGTTTGCAATGATGAAATGCTGTTGGTTTGGTGGTGCCACGGCTGTAGTTAGTACAGTAATGACTCAGAGAGTTTTCTGTTTGTTTGGTGGTGGTGGTGCCACGGCTGTAGTTAGTACAGTAATGACTCAGAGAGTTTTCTGTTTGCAATGATGAAATGCTGTTGGTTTGGTGGTGCCACGGATGTAGTTAGTACAGTAATGACTCAGAGAGTTTTCTGTTTGCAATGATGAAATGCTGTTGGTTTGGTGGTGCCACGGCTGTAGTTAGTACAGTAATGACTCAGAGAGTTTTCTGTTTGCAATGATGAAATGCTGTTGGTTTGGTGGTGCCACGGCTGTAGTTAGTACAGTAATGACTCAGAGAGTTTTCTGTTTGCAATGATGAAATGCTGTTGGTTTGGTGGTGCCACGGCTGTAGTTAGTACAGTAATGACTCAGAGAGTTTTCTGTTTGCAATGATGAAATGCTGTTGGTTTGGTGGTGCCAAGGCTGTAGTTAGTACAGTAATGACTCAGAGAGTTTTCTGTTTGCAATGATGAAATGCTGTTGGTTTGGTGGTGCCACGGCTGTAGTTAGTACAGTAATGACTCAGAGAGTTTTCTGTTGGTTTGGTGTGCCACGTTTGGTGGTGGACGAGTAGTTAGTACAGTAATGACTCAGAGAGTTTTCTGTTTGCAATGATGAAATGCTGTTGGTTTGGTGGTGCCACGGCTGTAGTTAGTACAGTAATGACTCAGAGAGTTTTCTGTTTGCAATGATGAAATGCTGTTGGTTTGGTGGTGCCACGGCTGTAGTTAGTACAGTAATGACTCAGAGAGTTTTCTGTTTGCAATGATGAAATGCTGTTGGTTTGGTGGTGCCACGGCTGTAGTTAGTATAGTAATGACTCAGAGAGTTTTCTGTTGGTGGTGGTGCCACGGATGTAGTTAGTACAGTAATGACTCAGAGAGTTTTCTGTTTGCAATGATGAAATGCTGTTGGTTTGGTGGTGCCACGGATGTAGTTAGTACAGTAATGACTCAGAGAGTTTTCTGTTTGCAATGATGAAATGCTGTTGGTTTGGTGTGCCACGGCTGTAGTTAGTACAGTAATGACTCAGAGAGTTTTCTGTTTGCAATGATGAAATGCTGTTGGTTTGGTGGTGCCACGGCTGTAGTTAGTACAGTAATGACTCAGAGAGTTTTCTGTTTGCAATGATGAAATGCTGTTGGTTTGGTGGTGCCACGGATGTAGTTAGTACAGTAATGACTCAGAGAGTTTTCTGTTTGCAATGATGAAATGCTGTTGGTTTGGTGGTGCCACGGCTGTAGTTAGTACAGTAATGACTCAGAGAGTTTTCTGTTTGCAATGATGAAATGCTGTTGGTTTGGTGGTGCCACGGCTGTAGTTAGTACAGTAATGACTCAGAGAGTTTTCTGTTTGCAATGATGAAATGCTGTTGGTTTGGTGGTGCCACGGCTGTAGTTAGTATAGTAATGACTCAGAGAGTTTTCTGTTGGTTTGGTGGTGCCACGGATGTAGTTAGTACAGTAATGACTCAGAGAGTTTTCTCTGTTTGCAATGATGAAATGCTGTTGGTTTGGTGGTGCCACGCTGTAGTTAGTATAGTAATGACTCAGAGAGTTTTCTGTTGGTTTGGTGGTGCCACGGATGTAGTTAGTACAGTAATGACTCAGAGAGTTTTCTGTTTGCAATGATGAAATGCTGTTGGTTTGGTGGTGCCACGGATGTAGTTAGTACAGTAATGACTCAGAGAGTTTTCTGTTTGCAATGATGAAATGCTGTTGGTTTGGTGGTGCCACGGATGTAGTTAGTACAGTAATGACTCAGAGAGTTTTCTGTTTGCAATGATGAAATGCTGTTGGTTTGGTGGTGCCACGGCTGTAGTTAGTACAGTAATGACTCAGAGAGTTTTCTGTTTGCAATGATGAAATGCTGTTGGTTTGGTGGTGCCACGGCTGTAGTTAGTACAGTAATGACTCAGAGAGTTTTCTGTTTGCAATGATGAAATGCTGTTGGTTTGGTGGTGCCACGGCTGTAGTTAGTACAGTAATGACTCAGAGAGTTTTCTGTTTGCAATGATGAAATGCTGTTGGTTTGGTGGTGCCACGGCTGTAGTTAGTACAGTAATGACTCAAAGAGTTTTCTGTTTGCAATGATGAAATGCTGTTGGTTTGGTGGTGCCACGGCTGTAGTTAGTATAGTAAGGACTCAGAGAGTTTTCTGTTGGTTTGGTGGTGCCACGGATGTAGTTAGTACAGTAATGACTCAGTCTAGTTCTCAATGATTTTGGCCTTGGGGTGCGGGGTGTTGTGGATCCACACGTGGAAGTGCTGTGCTCTGAATTGATCTCAGTAAGTGTTGTCATGTTTGCCGGCCCTGTATCCACATCGGCCGTCCACGGTGTTGTTGGTCTCAGTCACATCATTAGAGAGGCCCACCCCGGAAAGGTGACACTCCCCTCAAGGCCACTTTCAACGCGGGTTAGTCCAGGCTTTCGTTCTCGCGCAAGGCGAACGAAAATGAAAGCCTGGGTGTAGGCTAGTACAGTAATGACTCAGAGAGTTTTCTGTTTGCAATGATGAAATGCTGTTGGTTTGGTGGTGCCACGGATGTAGTTAGTACAGTAATGACTCAGAGAGTTTTCTGTTTGCAATGATGAAATGCTGTTGGTTTGGTGGTGCCACGGATGTAGTTAGTACAGTAATGACTCAGAGAGTTTTCTGTTTGCAATGATGAAATGCTGTTGGTTTGGTGGTGCCACGGCTGTAGTTAGTACAGTAATGACTCAGAGAGTTTTCTGTTTGCAATGATGAAATGCTGTTGTTTGGTGGTGCCACGGCTGTAGTTAATACAGTAATGACTCAGAGAGTTTTCTGTTTGCAATGATGAAATGCTGTTGGTTTGGTGGTGCCACGGCTGTAGTTAGTACAGTAATGACTCAGAGAGTTTTCTGTTTGCAATGATGAAATGCTGTTGGTTTGGTGGTGCCACGGCTGTAGTTAGTACAGTAATGACTCAGAGAGTTTTCTGTTTGCAATGATGAAATGCTGTTGGTTGGTGGTGCCACGGCTGTAGTTAGTATAGTAAGGACTCAGAGAGTTTTCTGTTGGTTTGGTGGTGCCACGGATGTAGTTAGTACAGTAATGACTCAGAGAGTTTTCTGTTTGCAATGATGAAATGCTGTTGGTTTGGTGGTGCCACGGCTGTAGTTAGTACAGTAATGACTCAGAGAGTTTTCTGTTTGCAATGATGAAATGCTGTTGGTTTGGTGGTGGTGCCACGGATGTAGTTAGTATAGTAAGGACTCAGAGAGTTTTCTGTTGGTTTGGTGGTGCCACGGATGTAGTTAGTACAGTAATGACTCAGAGAGTTTTCTGTTTGCAATGATGAAATGCTGTTGGTTTGGTGGTGCCACGGCTGTAGTTAGTACAGTAATGACTCAGAGAGTTTTCTGTTTGCAATGATGAAATGCTGTTGGTTTGGTGGTGCCACGGCTGTAGTTAGTATAGTAAGGACTCAGAGAGTTTTCTGTTGGTTTGGTGGTGCCACGGATGTAGTTAGTACAGTAATGACTCAGAGAGTTTTCTCTTTGCAATGATGAAATGCTGTTGGTTTGGTGGTGCCACGGCTGTAGTTAGTACAGTAATGACTCAGAGAGTTTTCTGTTTGCAATGATGAAATGCTGTTGGTTTGGTGGTGCCACGGCTGTAGTTAGTATAGTAAGGACTCAGAGAGTTTTCTGTTGGTTTGGTGGTGCCACGGATGTAGTTAGTACAGTAATGACTCAGAGATTTTCTGTTTGCAATGATGAAATGCTGTTGGTTTGGGGTGCCACGGATGTAGTTAGTACAGTAATGACTCAGAGAGTTTTCTGTTTGCAATGATGAAATGCTGTTGGTTTGGTGGTGCCACGGCTGTAGTTAGTACAGTAATGACTCAGAGAGTTTTCTTTTTGCAATGATGAAATGCTGTTGGTTTGGTGGTGCCACGGCTGTAGTTAGTACAGTAATGACTCAGAGAGTTTTCTGTTTGCAATGATGAAATGCTGTTGGTTTGGTGGTGCCACGGCTGTAGTTAATACAGTAATGACTCAGAGAGTTTTCTGTTTGCAATGATGAAATGCTGTTGGTTTGGTGGTGCCACGGATGTAGTTAGTACAGTAATGACTCAGAGAGTTTTCTCTTTGCAATGATGAAATGCTGTTGGTTTGGTGGTGCCACGGCTGTAGTTAGTACAGTAATGACTCAGAGAGTTTTCTGTTTGCAATGATGAAATGCTGTTGGTTTGGTGGTGCCACGGCTGTAGTTAGTACAGTAATGACTCAGAGAGTTTTCTGTTTGCAATGATGAAATGCTGTTGGTTTGGTGGTGCCACGGCTGTAGTTAGTATAGTAAGGACTCAGAGAGTTTTCTGTTGGTTTGGTGGTGCCACGGATGTAGTTAGTACAGTAATGACTCAGAGAGTTTTCTGTTTGCAATGATGAAATGCTGTTGGTTTGGTGGTGCCACGGATGTAGTTAGTACAGTAATGACTCAGAGAGTTTTCTGTTTGCAATGATGAAATGCTGTTGGTTTGGTGGTGCCACGGCTGTAGTTAGTACAGTAATGACTCAGAGAGTTTTCTGTTTGCAATGATGAAATGCTGTTGGTTTGGTGGTGCCACGGCTGTAGTTAATACAGTAATGACTCAGAGAGTTTTCTGTTTGCAATGATGAAATGCTGTTGGTTTGGTGGTGCCACGGCTGTAGTTAGTACAGTAATGACTCAGAGAGTTTTCTGTTTGCAATGATGAAATGCTGTTGGTTTGGTGGTGCCACGGCTGTAGTTAGTACAGTAATGACTCAGAGAGTTTTCTGTTTGCAATGATGAAATGCTGTTGGTTTGGTGGTGCCACGGCTGTAGTTAGTATAGTAATGACTCAGAGAGTTTTCTGTTGGTTTGGTGGTGCCACGGATGTAGTTAGTACAGTAATGACTCAGAGAGTTTTCTGTTTGCAATGATGAAATGCTGTTGGTTTGGTGGTGCCACGGATGTAGTTAGTACAGTAATGACTCAGAGAGTTTTCTGTTTGCAATGATGAAATGCTGTTGGTTTGGTGGTGCCACGGCTGTAGTTAGTACAGTAATGACTCAGAGAGTTTTCTGTTTGCAATGATGAAATGCTGTTGGTTTGGTGGTGCCACGGCTGTAGTTAGTATAGTAAGGACTCAGAGAGTTTTCTGTTTGCAATGATGAAATGCTGTTGGTTTGGTGGTGCCACGGATGTAGTTAGTACAGTAATGACTCAGAGAGTTTTCTGTTTGCAATGATGAAATGCTGTTGGTTTGGTGGTGCCAAGGCTGTAGTTAGTACAGTAAAGACTCAGAGAGTTTTCTGTTTGCAATGATGAAATGCTGTTGGTTTGGTGGTGCCACGGCTGTAGTTAGTATAGTAATGACTCAGAGAGTTTTCTGTTGGTTTGGTGGTGCCACGGATGTAGTTAGTACAGTAATGACTCAGAGAGTTTTCTGTTTGCAATGATGAAATGCTGTTGGTTTGGTGGTGCCACGGCTGTAGTTAGTACAGTAATGACTCAGAGAGTTTTCTGTTTGCAATGATGAAATGCTGTTGGTTTGGTGGTGCCACGGCTGTAGTTAGTACAGTAATGACTCAGAGAGTTTTCTGTTTGCAATGATGAAATGCTGTTGGTTTGGTGGTGCCACGGCTGTAGTTAGTATAGTAATGACTCAGAGAGTTTTCTGTTGCGTTGGTGGTGCCACGGCTGTAGTTAGTACAGTAATGACTCAGAGAGTTTTCTGTTTGCAATGATGAAATGCTGTTGGTTTGGTGGTGCCACGGATGTAGTTAGTACAGTAATGACTCAGAGAGTTTTCTGTTTGCAATGATGAAATGCTGTTGGTTTGGTGGTGCCACGGATGTAGTTAGTACAGTAATGACTCAGAGAGTTTTCTGTTTGCAATGATGAAATGCTGTTGGTTTGGTGGTGCCACGGCTGTAGTTAGTACAGTAATGACTCAGAGAGTTTTCTGTTTGCAATGATGAAATGCTGTTGGTTTGGTGGTGCCACGGATGTAGTTAGTACAGTAATGACTCAGATAGTTTTCTGTTTGCAATGATGGAATGCTGTTGGTTTGGTGGTGCCACGGCTGTAGTTAGTACAGTAATGACTCAGAGAGTTTTCTGTTTGCAATGATGAAATGCTGTTGGTTTGGTGGTGCCACGGCTGTAGTTAGTACAGTAATGACTCAGAGAGTTTTCTGTTTGCAATGATGAAATGCTGTTGGTTTGGTGGTGCCACGGCTGTAGTTAGTATAGTAATGACTCAGAGAGTTTTCTGTTGGTTTGGTGGTGCCACGGATGTAGTTAGTACAGTAATGACTCAGAGAGTTTTCTGTTTGCAATGATGAAATGCTGTTGGTTTGGTGGTGCCACGGCTGTAGTTAGTATAGTAATGACTCAGAGAGTTTTCTGTTGGTTTGGTGGTGCCACGGATGTAGTTAGTACAGTAATGACTCAGAGAGTTTTCTGTTTGCAATGATGAAATGCTGTTGGTTTGGTGGTGCCACGGATGTAGTTAGTACAGTAATGACTCAGAGAGTTTTCTGTTTGCAATGATGAAATGCTGTTGGTTTGGTGGTGCCACGGCTGTAGTTAGTATAGTAATGACTCAGAGAGTTTTCTGTTGGTTTGGTGGTGCCACGGATGTAGTTAGTACAGTAATGACTCAGAGAGTTTTCTGTTTGCAATGATGAAATGCTGTTGGTTTGGTGGTGCCACGGATGTAGTTAGTACAGTAATGACTCAGAGAGTTTTCTGTTTGCAATGATGAAATGCTGTTGGTTTGGTGGTGCCACGGATGTAGTTAGTACAGTAATGACTCAGAGAGTTTTCTGTTTGCAATGATGAAATGCTGTTGGTTTGGTGGTGCCACGGCTGTAGTTAGTACAGTAATGACTCAGAGAGTTTTCTGTTTGCAATGATGAAATGCTGTTGGTTTGGTGGTGCCACGGCTGTAGTTAGTACAGTAATGACTCAGAGAGTTTTCTGTTTGCAATGATGAAATGCTGTTGGTTTGGTGGTGCCACGGCTGTAGTTAGTACAGTAATGACTCAGAGAGTTTTCTGTTTGCAATGATGAAATGCTGTTGGTTTGGTGGTGCCACGGCTGTAGTTAGTACAGTAATGACTCAAAGAGTTTTCTGTTTGCAATGATGAAATGCTGTTGGTTTGGTGGTGCCACGGATGTAGTTAGTACAGTAATGACTCAGAGAGTTTTCTGTTTGCAATGATGAAATGCTGTTGGTTTGGTGGTGCCACGGCTGTAGTTAGTACAGTAATGACTCAGAGAGTTTTCTGTTTGCAATGATGAAATGCTGTTGGTTTGGTGGTGCCACGGCTGTAGTTAGTATAGTAAGGACTCAGAGAGTTTTCTGTTGGTTTGGTGGTGCCACGGATGTAGTTAGTACAGTAATGACTCAGAGATTTTTCTGTTTGCAATGATGAAATGCTGTTGGTTTGGTGGTGCCACGGATGTAGTTAGTACAGTAATGACTCAGAGAGTTTTCTGTTTGCAATGATGAAATGCTGTTGGTTTGGTGGTGCCACGGATGTAGTTAGTACAGTAATGACTCAGAGAGTTTTCTGTTTGCAATGATGAAATGCTGTTGGTTTGGTGGTGCCACGGCTGTAGTTAGTACAGTAATGACTCAGAGAGTTTTCTGTTTGCAATGATGAAATGCTGTTGGTTTGGTGGTGCCACGGCTGTAGTTAGTACAGTAATGACTCAGAGAGTTTTCTGTTTGCAATGATGAAATGCTGTTGGTTTGGTGGTGCCACGGCTGTAGTTAGTACAGTAATGACTCAGAGAGTTTTCTGTTTGCAATGATGAAATGCTGTTGGTTTGGTGGTGCCACGGCTGTAGTTAGTACAGTAATGACTCAGAGAGTTTTCTGTTTGCAATGATGAAATGCTGTTGGTTTGGTGGTGCCAAGGCTGTAGTTAGTATAGTAAGGACTCAGAGAGTTTTCTGTTGGTTTGGTGGTGCCACGGATGTAGTTAGTACAGTAATGACTCAGAGAGTTTTCTGTTTGCAATGATGAAATGCTGTTGGTTTGGTGGTGCCACGGATGTAGTTAGTACAGTAATGACTCAGAGAGTTTTCTGTTTGCAATGATGAAATGCTGTTGGTTTGGTGGTGCCACGGCTGTAGTTAGTACAGTAATGACTCAGAGAGTTTTCTGTTTGCAATGATGAAATGCTGTTGGTTTGGTGGTGCCACGGCTGTAGTTAGTATAGTAAGGACTCAGAGAGTTTTCTGTTTGCAATGATGAAATGCTGTTGGTTTGGTGGTGCCACGGATGTAGTTAGTACAGTAATGACTCAGAGAGTTTTCTGTTTGCAATGATGAAATGCTGTTGGTTTGGTGGTGCCACGGCTGTAGTTAGTACAGTAATGACTCAGAGAGTTTTCTGTTTGCAATGATGAAATGCTGTTGGTTTGGTGGTGCCACGGCTGTAGTTAATACAGTAATGACTCAGAGAGTTTTCTGTTTGCAATGATGAAATGCTGTTGGTTTGGTGGTGCCACGGCTGTAGTTAGTACAGTAATGACTCAGAGAGTTTTCTGTTTGCAATGATGAAATGCTGTTGGTTTGGTGGTGCCACGGCTGTAGTTAGTACAATAATGACTCAGAGAGTTTTCTGTTTGCAATGATGAAATGCTGTTGGTTTGGTGGTGCCAAGGCTGTAGTTAGTATAGTAAGGACTCAGAGAGTTTTCTGTTGGTTTGGTGGTGCCACGGATGTAGTTAGTACAGTAATGACTCAGAGAGTTTTCTGTTTGCAATGATGAAATGCTGTTGGTTTGGTGGTGCCACGGATGTAGTTAGTACAGTAATGACTCAGAGAGTTTTCTGTTTGCAATGATGAAATGCTGTTGGTTTGGTGGTGCCACGGCTGTAGTTAGTACAGTAATGACTCAGAGAGTTTTCTGTTTGCAATGATGAAATGCTGTTGGTTTGGTGGTGCCACGGCTGTAGTTAGTATAGTAAGGACTCAGAGAGTTTTCTGTTTGCAATGATGAAATGCTGTTGGTTTGGTGGTGCCACGGCTGTAGTTAGTACAGTAATGACTCAGAGAGTTTTCTGTTTGCAATGATGAAATGCTGTTGGTTTGGTGGTGCCACGGCTGTAGTTAATACAGTAATGACTCAGAGAGTTTTCTGTTTGCAATGATGAAATGCTGTTGGTTTGGTGGTGCCACGGCTGTAGTTAATACAGTAATGACTCAGAGAGTTTTCTGTTTGCAATGATGAAATGCTGTTGGTTTGGTGGTGCCACGGCTGTAGTTAGTACAGTAATGACTCAGAGAGTTTTCTGTTTGCAATGATGAAATGCTGTTGGTTTGGTGGTGCCACGGCTGTAGTTAGTACAGTAATGACTCAGAGAGTTTTCTGTTTGCAATGATGAAATGCTGTTGGTTTGGTGGTGCCACGGCTGTAGTTAGTATAGTAAGGACTCAGAGAGTTTTCTGTTGGTTTGGTGGTGCCACGGATGTAGTTAGTACAGTAATGACTCAGAGAGTTTTCTGTTTGCAATGATGAAATGCTGTTGGTTTGGTGGTGCCACGGATGTAGTTAGTACAGTAATGACTCAGAGAGTTTTCTGTTTGCAATGATGAAATGCTGTTGGTTTGGTGGTGCCACGGCTGTAGTTAGTACAGTAATGACTCAGAGAGTTTTCTGTTTGCAATGATGAAATGCTGTTGGTTTGGTGGTGCCACGGCTGTAGTTAGTATAGTAATGACTCAGAGAGTTTTCTGTTTGCAATGATGAAATGCTGTTGGTTTGGTGGTGCCACGAATGTAGTTAGTACAGTAATGACTCAGAGAGTTTTCTGTTTGCAATGATGAAATGCTGTTGGTTTGGTGGTGCCAAGGCTGTAGTTAGTACAGTAATGACTCAGAGAGTTTTCTGTTTGCAATGATGAAATGCTGTTGGTTTGGTGGTGCCACGGCTGTAGTTAGTATAGTAATGACTCAGAGAGTTTTCTGTTGGTTTGGTGGTGCCACGGATGTAGTTAGTACAGTAATGACTCAGAGAGTTTTCTGTTTGCAATGATGAAATGCTGTTGGTTTGGTGGTGCCACGGCTGTAGTTAGTACAGTAATGACTCAGAGAGTTTTCTGTTTGCAATGATGAAATGCTGTTGGTTTGGTGGTGCCACGGCTGTAGTTAGTACAGTAATGACTCAGAGAGTTTTCTGTTTGCAATGATGAAATGCTGTTGGTTTGGTGGTGCCACGGCTGTAGTTAGTATAGTAATGACTCAGAGAGTTTTCTGTTGCGTTGGTGGTGCCACGGCTGTAGTTAGTACAGTAATGACTCAGAGAGTTTTCTGTTTGCAATGATGAAATGCTGTTGGTTTGGTGGTGCCACGGATGTAGTTAGTACAGTAATGACTCAGAGAGTTTTCTGTTTGCAATGATGAAATGCTGTTGGTTTGGTGGTGCCACGGATGTAGTTAGTACAGTAATGACTCAGAGAGTTTTCTGTTTGCAATGATGAAATGCTGTTGGTTTGGTGGTGCCACGGCTGTAGTTAGTACAGTAATGACTCAGAGAGTTTTCTGTTTGCAATGATGAAATGCTGTTGGTTTGGTGGTGCCACGGATGTAGTTAGTACAGTAATGACTCAGATAGTTTTCTGTTTGCAATGATGGAATGCTGTTGGTTTGGTGGTGCCACGGCTGTAGTTAGTACAGTAATGACTCAGAGAGTTTTCTGTTTGCAATGATGAAATGCTATTGGTTTGGTGGTGCCACGGCTGTAGTTAGTACAGTAATGACTCAGAGAGTTTTCTGTTTGCAATGATGAAATGCTGTTGGTTTGGTTGTGCCACGGCTGTAGTTAGTATAGTAATGACTCAGAGAGTTTTCTGTTGGTTTGGTGGTGCCACGGATGTAGTTAGTACAGTAATGACTCAGAGAGTTTTCTGTTTGCAATGATGAAATGCTGTTGGTTTGGTGGTGCCACGGCTGTAGTTAGTATAGTAATGACTCAGAGAGTTTTCTGTTGGTTTGGTGGTGCCACGGATGTAGTTAGTACAGTAATGACTCAGAGAGTTTTCTGTTTGCAATGATGAAATGCTGTTGGTTTGGTGGTGCCACGGATGTAGTTAGTACAGTAATGACTCAGAGAGTTTTCTGTTTGCAATGATGAAATGCTGTTGGTTTGGTGGTGCCACGGATGTAGTTAGTACAGTAATGACTCAGAGAGTTTTCTGTTTGCAATGATGAAATGCTGTTGGTTTGGTGGTGCCACGGCTGTAGTTAATACAGTAATGACTCAGAGAGTTTTCTGTTTGCAATGATGAAATGCTGTTGGTTTGGTGGTGCCACGGCTGTAGTTAGTACAGTAATGACTCAAAGAGTTTTCTGTTTGCAATGATGAAATGCTGTTGGTTTGGTGGTGCCACGGATGTAGTTAGTACAGTAATGACTCAGAGAGTTTTCTCTTTGCAATGATGAAATGCTGTTGGTTTGGTGGTGCCACGGCTGTAGTTAGTACAGTAATGACTCAGAGAGTTTTCTGTTTGCAATGATGAAATGCTGTTGGTTTGGTGGTGCCACGGCTGTAGTTAGTATAGTAAGGACTCAGAGAGTTTTCTGTTGGTTTGGTGGTGCCACGGATGTAGTTAGTACAGTAATGACTCAGAGAGTTTTCTGTTTGCAATGATGAAATGCTGTTGGTTTGGTGGTGCCACGGATGTAGTTAGTACAGTAATGACTCAGAGAGTTTTCTGTTTGCAATGATGAAATGCTGTTGGTTTGGTGGTGCCACGGATGTAGTTAGTACAGTAATGACTCAGAGAGTTTTCTGTTTGCAATGATGAAATGCTGTTGGTTTGGTGGTGCCACGGCTGTAGTTAGTACAGTAATGACTCAGAGAGTTTTCTGTTTGCAATGATGAAATGCTGTTGGTTTGGTGGTGCCACGGCTGTAGTTAATACAGTAATGACTCAGAGAGTTTTCTGTTTGCAATGATGAAATGCTGTTGGTTTGGTGGTGCCACGGCTGTAGTTAGTACAGTAATGACTCAGAGAGTTTTCTGTTTGCAATGATGAAATGCTGTTGGTTTGGTGGTGCCACGGCTGTAGTTAGTACAGTAATGACTCAGAGAGTTTTCTGTTTGCAATGATGAAATGCTGTTGGTTTGGTGGTGCCAAGGCTGTAGTTAGTATAGTAAGGACTCAGAGAGTTTTCTGTTGGTTTGGTGGTGCCACGGATGTAGTTAGTACAGTAATGACTCAGAGAGTTTTCTGTTTGCAATGATGAAATGCTGTTGGTTTGGTGGTGCCACGGATGTAGTTAGTACAGTAATGACTCAGAGAGTTTTCTGTTTGCAATGATGAAATGCTGTTGGTTTGGTGGTGCCACGGCTGTAGTTAGTACAGTAATGACTCAGAGAGTTTTCTGTTTGCAATGATGAAATGCTGTTGGTTTGGTGGTGCCACGGCTGTAGTTAGTATAGTAAGGACTCAGAGAGTTTTCTGTTTGCAATGATGAAATGCTGTTGGTTTGGTGGTGCCACGAATGTAGTTAGTACAGTAATGACTCAGAGAGTTTTCTGTTTGCAATGATGAAATGCTGTTGGTTTGGTGGTGCCAAGGCTGTAGTTAGTACAGTAATGACTCAGAGAGTTTTCTGTTTGCAATGATGAAATGCTGTTGGTTTGGTGGTGCCACGGCTGTAGTTAGTATAGTAATGACTCAGAGAGTTTTCTGTTGGTTTGGTGGTGCCACGGATGTAGTTAGTACAGTAATGACTCAGAGAGTTTTCTGTTTGCAATGATGAAATGCTGTTGGTTTGGTGGTGCCACGGCTGTAGTTAGTACAGTAATGACTCAGAGAGTTTTCTGTTTGCAATGATGAAATGCTGTTGGTTTGGTGGTGCCACGGCTGTAGTCAGTACAGTAATGACTCAGAGAGTTTTCTGTTTGCAATGATGAAATGCTGTTGGTTTGGTGGTGCCACGGCTGTAGTTAGTATAGTAATGACTCAGAGAGTTTTCTGTTGCGTTGGTGGTGCCACGGCTGTAGTTAGTACAGTAATGACTCAGAGAGTTTTCTGTTTGCAATGATGAAATGCTGTTGGTTTGGTGGTGCCACGGATGTAGTTAGTACAGTAATGACTCAGAGAGTTTTCTGTTTGCAATGATGAAATGCTGTTGGTTTGGTGGTGCCACGGATGTAGTTAGTACAGTAATGACTCAGAGAGTTTTCTGTTTGCAATGATGAAATGCTGTTGGTTTGGTGGTGCCACGGCTGTAGTTAGTACAGTAATGACTCAGAGAGTTTTCTGTTTGCAATGATGAAATGCTGTTGGTTTGGTGGTGCCACGGATGTAGTTAGTACAGTAATGACTCAGATAGTTTTCTGTTTGCAATGATGGAATGCTGTTGGTTTGGTGGTGCCACGGCTGTAGTTAGTACAGTAATGACTCAGAGAGTTTTCTGTTTGCAATGATGAAATGCTATTGGTTTGGTGGTGCCACGGCTGTAGTTAGTACAGTAATGACTCAGAGAGTTTTCTGTTTGCAATGATGAAATGCTGTTGGTTTGGTGGTGCCACGGCTGTAGTTAGTATAGTAATGACTCAGAGAGTTTTCTGTTGGTTTGGTGGTGCCACGGATGTAGTTAGTATAGTAATGACTCAGAGAGTTTTCTGTTTGCAATGATGAAATGCTGTTGGTTTGGTGGTGCCACGGATGTAGTTAGTACAGTAATGACTCAGAGAGTTTTCTGTTTGCAATGATGAAATGCTGTTGGTTTGGTGGTGCCACGGCTGTAGTTAGTACAGTAATGGCTCAAAGAGTTTTCTGTTTGCAATGATGAAACGCTGTTGGTTTGGTGGTGCCACGGCTGTAGTTAGTACAGTAATGACTCAGAGAGTTTTCTGTTTGCAATGATGAAATGCTGTTGGTTTGGTGGTGCCACGGCTGTAGTTAGTACAGTAATGACTCAGAGAGTTTTCTGTTTGCAATGATGAAATGCTGTTGGTTTGGTGGTGCCACGGCTGTAGTTAGTATTGTAATGACTCAGAGAGTTTTCTGTTGGTTTGGTGGTGCCACGGATGTAGTTAGTACAGTAATGACTCAGAGAGTTTTCTGTTTGCAATGATGAAATGCTGTTGGTTTGGTGGTGCCACGGATGTAGTTAGTACAGTAATGACTCAGAGAGTTTTCTGTTTGCAATGATGAAATGCTGTTGGTTTGGTGGTGCCACGGATGTAGTTAGTACAGTAATGACTCAGAGAGTTTTCTGTTTGCAATGATGAAATGCTGTTGGTTTGGTGGTGCCACGGCTGTAGTTAGTACAGTAATGACTCAGAGAGTTTTCTGTTTGCAATGATGAAATGCTGTTGGTTTGGTGGTGCCACGGCTGTAGTTAGTATTGTAATGACTCAGAGAGTTTTCTGTTGGTTTGGTGGTGCCACGGATGTAGTTAGTACAGTAATGACTCAGAGAGTTTTCTGTTTGCAATGATGAAATGCTGTTGGTTTGGTGGTGCCACGGATGTAGTTAGTACAGTAATGACTCAGAGAGTTTTCTGTTTGCAATGATGAAATGCTGTTGGTTTGGTGGTGCCACGGATGTACTTAGTACAGTAATGACTCAGGGAGTTTTCTGTTTGCAATGATGAAATGCTGTTGGTTTGGTGGTGCCACGGATGTAGTTAGTATAGTAATGACTCAGAGAGTTTTCTGTTGGTTTGGTGGTGCCACGGCTGTTGTTAGTACAGTAATGACTCAGAGAGTTTTCTGTTTGCAATGATGAAATGCTGTTGGTTTGGTGGTGCCACGGCTGTAGTTAGTACAGTAATGACTCAGAGAGTTTTCTGTTTGCAATGATGAAATGCTGTTGGTTTGGTGGTGCCACGGATGTAGTTAGTACAGTAATGACTCAGAGAGTTTTCTGTTTGCAATGATGAAATGCTGTTGGTTTGGTGGTGCCACGGCTGTAGTTAGTATAGTAAGGACTCAGAGAGTTTTCTGTTGGTTTGGTGGTGCCACGGATGTAGTTAGTACAGTAATGACTCAGAGAGTTTTCTGTTTGCAATGATGAAATGCTGTTGGTTTGGTGGTGCCACGGATGTAGTTAGTACAGTAATGACTCAGAGAGTTTTCTGTTTGCAATGATGAAATGCTGTTGGTTTGGTGGTGCCACGGCTGTAGTTAGTACAGTAATGACTCAGAGAGTTTTCTGTTTGCAATGATGAAATGCTGTTGGTTTGGTGGTGCCACGGCTGTAGTTAGTACAGTAATGACTCAGAGAGTTTTCTGTTTGCAATGATGAAATGCTGTTGGTTTGGTGGTGCCACGGCTGTAGTTAGTACAGTAATGACTCAGAGAGTTTTCTGTTTGCAATGATGAAATGCTGTTGGTTTGGTGGTGCCACGGCTGTAGTTAGTATAGTAAGGACTCAGAGAGTTTTCTGTTGGTTTGGTGGTGCCACGGATGTAGTTAGTACAGTAATGACTCAGAGAGTTTTCTGTTTGCAATGATGAAATGCTGTTGGTTTGGTGGTGCCACGGCTGTAGTTAGTACAGTAATGACTCAGAGAGTTTTCTGTTTGCAATGATGAAATGCTGTTGGTTTGGTGGTGCCACGGCTGTAGTTAGTATAGTAAGGACTCAGAGAGTTTTCTGTTGGTTTGGTGGTGCCACAGATATAGTTAGTACAGTAATGACTCAGAGAGTTTTCTCTTTGCAATGATGAAATGCTGTTGGTTTGGTGGTGCCACGGCTGTAGTTAGTACAGTAATGACTCAGAGAGTTTTCTGTTTGCAATGATGAAATGCTGTTGGTTTGGTGGTGCCACGGCTGTAGTTAGTATAGTAAGGACTCAGAGAGTTTTCTGTTGGTTTGGTGGTGCCACGGATGTAGTTAGTACAGTAATGACTCAGAGAGTTTTCTGTTTGCAATGATGAAATGCTGTTGGTTTGGTGGTGCCACGGATGTAGTTAGTACAGTAATGACTCAGAGAGTTTTCTGTTTGCAATGATGAAATGCTGTTGGTTTGGTGGTGCCACGGCTGTAGTTAGTACAGTAATGACTCAGAGAGTTTTCTGTTTGCAATGATGAAATGCTGTTGGTTTGGTGGTGCCACGGCTGTAGTTAGTACAGTAATGACTCAGAGAGTTTTCTGTTTGCAATGATGAAATGCTGTTGGTTTGGTGGTGCCACGGCTGTAGTTAGTACAGTAATGACTCAGAGAGTTTTCTGTTTGCAATGATGAAATGCTGTTGGTTTGGTGGTGCCACGGCTGTAGTTAGTACAGTAATGACTCAGAGAGTTTTCTGTGAATGATAACTGTTGGTTTGGTGGTGCCAAAGTATAGTAAGGACTCAGAGAGTTTTCTGTTGGTTTGGTGGTGCCACGGATGTAGTTAGTACAGTAATGACTCAGAGAGTTTTCTGTTTGCAATGATGAAATGCTGTTGGTTTGGTGGTGCCACGGCTGTAGTTAGTACAGTAATGACTCAGAGAGTTTTCTGTTTGCAATGATGAAATGCTGTTGGTTTGGTGGTGCCACGGCTGTAGTTAGTATAGTAAGGACTCAGAGAGTTTTCTGTTGGTTTGGTGGTGCCACGGATGTAGTTAGTACAGTAATGACTCAGAGAGTTTTCTCTTTGCAATGATGAAATGCTGTTGGTTTGGTGGTGCCACGGCTGTAGTTAGTACAGTAATGACTCAGAGAGTTTTCTGTTTGCAATGATGAAATGCTGTTGGTTTGGTGGTGCCACGGCTGTAGTTAGTATAGTAAGGACTCAGAGAGTTTTCTGTTGGTTTGGTGGTGCCACGGATGTAGTTAGTACAGTAATGACTCAGAGAGTTTTCTGTTTGCAATGATGAAATGCTGTTGGTTTGGTGGTGCCACGGATGTAGTTAGTACAGTAATGACTCAGAGAGTTTTCTGTTTGCAATGATGAAATGCTGTTGGTTTGGTGGTGCCACGGCTGTAGTTAGTACAGTAATGACTCAGAGAGTTTTCTGTTTGCAATGATGAAATGCTGTTGGTTTGGTGGTGCCACGGCTGTAGTTAGTACAGTAATGACTCAGAGAGTTTTCTGTTTGCAATGATGAAATGCTGTTGGTTTGGTGGTGCCACGGCTGTAGTTAGTACAGTAATGACTCAGAGAGTTTTCTGTTTGCAATGATGAAATGCTGTTGGTTTGGTGGTGCCACGGATGTAGTTAGTATAGTAGGGACTCAGAGAGTTTTCTGTTGGTTTGGTGGTGCCACGGATGTAGTTAGTACAGTAATGACTCAGAGAGTTTTCTGTTTGCAATGATGAAATGCTGTTGGTTTGGTGGTGCCACGGCTGTAGTTAGTACAGTAATGACTCGAGAGTTTTCTGTTTGCAATGATGAAATGCTGTTGGTTTGGTGGTGCCACGGCTGTAGTTAGTATAGTAAGGACTCAGAGAGTTTTCTGTTGGTTTGGTGGTGCCACGGATGTAGTTAGTACAGTAATGACTCAGAGAGTTTTCTCTTTGCAATGATGAAATGCTGTTGGTTTGGTGGTGCCACGGCTGTAGTTAGTACAGTAATGACTCAGAGAGTTTTCTGTTTGCAATGATGAAATGCTGTTGGTTTGGTGGTGCCACGGCTGTAGTTAGTATAGTAAGGACTCAGAGAGTTTTCTGTTGGTTTGGTGGTGCCACGGATGTAGTTAGTACAGTAATGACTCAGAGATTTTTCTGTTTGCAATGATGAAATGCTGTTGGTTTGGTGGTGCCACGGATGTAGTTAGTACAGTAATGACTCAGAGAGTTTTCTGTTTGCAATGATGAAATGCTGTTGGTTTGGTGGTGCCACGGCTGTAGTTAGTACAGTAATGACTCAGAGAGTTTTCTTTTGCAATGATGAAATGCTGTTGGTTTGGTGGTGCCACGGCTGTAGTTAGTACAGTAATGACTCAGAGAGTTTTCTGTTTGCAATGATGAAATGCTGTTGGTTTGGTGGTGCCACGGCTGTAGTTAGTACAGTAATGACTCAGAGAGTTTTCTGTTTGCAATGATGAAATGCTGTTGGTTTGGTGGTGCCACGGCTGTAGTTAGTACAGTAATGACTCAGAGAGTTTTCTGTTTGCAATGATGAAATGCTGTTGGTTTGGTGGTGCCACGGCTGTAGTTAGTACAGTAATGACTCAGAGAGTTTTCTGTTTGCAATGATGAAATGCTGTTGGTTTGGTGGTGCCACGGATGTAGTTAGTACAGTAATGACTCAGAGAGTTTTCTGTTTGCAATGATGAAATGCTGTTGGTTTGGTGGTGCCACGGCTGTAGTTAGTACAGTAATGACTCAGAGAGTTTTCTGTTTGCAATGATGAAATGCTGTTGGTTTGGTGGTGCCACGGCTGTAGTTAGTACAGTAATGACTCAGAGAGTTTTCTGTTTGCAATGATGAAATGCTGTTGGTTTGGTGGTGCCACGGATGTAGTTAGTACAGTAATGACTCAGAGAGTTTTCTCTTTGCAATGATGAAATGCTGTTGGTTTGGTGGTGCCACGGCTGTAGTTAGTACAGTAATGACTCAGAGAGTTTTCTGTTTGCAATGATGAAATGCTGTTGGTTTGGTGGTGCCACGGCTGTAGTTAGTATAGTAAGGACTCAGAGAGTTTTCTGTTGGTTTGGTGGTGCCACGGATGTAGTTAGTACAGTAATGACTCAGAGAGTTTTCTGTTTGCAATGATGAAATGCTGTTGGTTTGGTGGTGCCACGGATGTAGTTAGTACAGTAATGACTCAGAGAGTTTTCTGTTTGCAATGATGAAATGCTGTTGGTTTGGTGGTGCCACGGCTGTAGTTAGTACAGTAATGACTCAGAGAGTTTTCTGTTTGCAATGATGAAATGCTGTTGGTTTGGTGGTGCCACGGCTGTAGTTAGTACAGTAATGACTCAGAGAGTTTTCTGTTTGCAATGATGAAATGCTGTTGGTTTGGTGGTGCCACGGCTGTAGTTAGTACAGTAATGACTCAGAGAGTTTTCTGTTTGCAATGATGAAATGCTGTTGGTTTGGTGGTGCCACGGATGTAGTTAGTATAGTAGGGACTCAGAGAGTTTTCTGTTGGTTTGGTGGTGCCACGGATGTAGTTAGTACAGTAATGACTCAGAGAGTTTTCTGTTTGCAATGATGAAATGCTGTTGGTTTGGTGGTGCCACGGCTGTAGTTAGTACAGTAATGACTCAGAGAGTTTTCTGTTTGCAATGATGAAATGCTGTTGGTTTGGTGGTGCCACGGCTGTAGTTAGTATAGTAAGGACTCAGAGAGTTTTCTGTTGGTTTGGTGGTGCCACGGATGTAGTTAGTACAGTAATGACTCAGAGAGTTTTCTCTTTGCAATGATGAAATGCTGTTGGTTTGGTGGTGCCACGGCTGTAGTTAGTACAGTAATGACTCAGAGAGTTTTCTGTTTGCAATGATGAAATGCTGTTGGTTTGGTGGTGCCACGGCTGTAGTTAGTATAGTAAGGACTCAGAGAGTTTTCTGTTGGTTTGGTGGTGCCACGGATGTAGTTAGTACAGTAATGACTCAGAGATTTTTCTGTTTGCAATGATGAAATGCTGTTGGTTTGGTGGTGCCACGGATGTAGTTAGTACAGTAATGACTCAGAGAGTTTTCTGTTTGCAATGATGAAATGCTGTTGGTTTGGTGGTGCCACGGCTGTAGTTAGTACAGTAATGACTCAGAGAGTTTTCTTTTTGCAATGATGAAATGCTGTTGGTTTGGTGGTGCCACGGCTGTAGTTAGTACAGTAATGACTCAGAGAGTTTTCTGTTTGCAATGATGAAATGCTGTTGGTTTGGTGGTGCCACGGCTGTAGTTAGTACAGTAATGACTCAGAGAGTTTTCTGTTTGCAATGATGAAATGCTGTTGGTTTGGTGGTGCCACGGCTGTAGTTAATACAGTAATGACTCAGAGAGTTTTCTGTTTGCAATGATGAAATGCTGTTGGTTTGGTGGTGCCACGGCTGTAGTTAGTACAGTAATGACTCAGAGAGTTTTCTGTTTGCAATGATGAAATGCTGTTGGTTTGGTGGTGCCACGGATGTAGTTAGTACAGTAATGACTCAGAGAGTTTTCTGTTTGCAATGATGAAATGCTGTTGGTTTGGTGGTGCCACGGCTGTAGTTAGTACAGTAATGACTCAGAGAGTTTTCTGTTTGCAATGATGAAATGCTGTTGGTTTGGTGGTGCCACGGCTGTAGTTAGTACAGTAATGACTCAGAGAGTTTTCTGTTTGCAATGATGAAATGCTGTTGGTTTGGTGGTGCCACGGATGTAGTTAGTACAGTAATGACTCAGAGAGTTTTCTCTTTGCAATGATGAAATGCTGTTGGTTTGGTGGTGCCACGGCTGTAGTTAGTACAGTAATGACTCAGAGAGTTTTCTGTTTGCAATGATGAAATGCTGTTGGTTTGGTGGTGCCACGGCTGTAGTTAGTACAGTAATGACTCAGAGAGTTTTCTGTTTGCAATGATGAAATGCTGTTGGTTTGGTGGTGCCACGGCTGTAGTTAGTACAGTAATGACTCAGAGAGTTTTCTGTTTGCAATGATGAAATGCTGTTGGTTTGGTGGTGCCACGGCTGTAGTTAGTATAGTAAGGACTCAGAGAGTTTTCTGTTGGTTTGGTGGTGCCACGGATGTAGTTAGTACAGTAATGACTCAGAGAGTTTTCTGTTTGCAATGATGAAATGCTGTTGGTTTGGTGGTGCCACGGCTGTAGTTAGTATAGTAAGGACTCAGAGAGTTTTCTGTTGGTTTGGTGGTGCCACGGATGTAGTTAGTACAGTAATGACTCAGAGAGTTTTCTCTTTGCAATGATGAAATGCTGTTGGTTTGGTGGTGCCACGGCTGTAGTTAGTACAGTAATGACTCAGAGAGTTTTCTGTTTGCAATGATGAAATGCTGTTGGTTTGGTGGTGCCACGGCTGTAGTTAGTATAGTAAGGACTCAGAGAGTTTTCTGTTGGTTTGGTGGTGCCACGGATGTAGTTAGTACAGTAATGACTCAGAGATTTTTCTGTTTGCAATGATGAAATGCTGTTGGTTTGGTGGTGCCACGGATGTAGTTAGTACAGTAATGACTCAGAGAGTTTTCTGTTTGCAATGATGAAATGCTGTTGGTTTGGTGGTGCCACGGCTGTAGTTAGTACAGTAATGACTCAGAGAGTTTTCTTTTTGCAATGATGAAATGCTGTTGGTTTGGTGGTGCCACGGCTGTAGTTAGTACAGTAATGACTCAGAGAGTTTTCTGTTTGCAATGATGAAATGCTGTTGGTTTGGTGGTGCCACGGCTGTAGTTAGTACAGTAATGACTCAGAGAGTTTTCTGTTTGCAATGATGAAATGCTGTTGGTTTGGTGGTGCCACGGCTGTAGTTAGTACAGTAATGACTCAGAGAGTTTTCTGTTTGCAATGATGAAATGCTGTTGGTTTGGTGGTGCCACGGCTGTAGTTAGTACAGTAATGACTCAGAGAGTTTTCTGTTTGCAATGATGAAATGCTGTTGGTTTGGTGGTGCCACGGATGTAGTTAGTACAGTAATGACTCAGAGAGTTTTCTCTTTGCAATGATGAAATGCTGTTGGTTTGGTGGTGCCACGGCTGTAGTTAGTACAGTAATGACTCAGAGAGTTTTCTGTTTGCAATGATGAAATGCTGTTGGTTTGGTGGTGCCACGGCTGTAGTTAGTACAGTAATGACTCAGAGAGTTTTCTGTTTGCAATGATGAAATGCTGTTGGTTTGGTGGTGCCACGGATGTAGTTAGTACAGTAATGACTCAGAGAGTTTTCTTTTGCAATGATGAAATGCTGTTGGTTTGGTGGTGCCACGGCTGTAGTTAGTACAGTAATGACTCAGAGAGTTTTCTGTTTGCAATGATGAAATGCTGTTGGTTTGGTGGTGCCACGGCTGTAGTTAGTACAGTAATGACTCAGAGAGTTTTCTGTTTGCAATGATGAAATGCTGTTGGTTTGGTGGTGCCACGGCTGTAGTTAGTACAGTAATGACTCAGAGAGTTTTCTGTTTGCAATGATGAAATGCTGTTGGTTTGGTGGTGCCACGGCTGTAGTTAGTATAGTAAGGACTCAGAGAGTTTTCTGTTGGTTTGGTGGTGCCACGGATGTAGTTAGTACAGTAATGACTCAGAGAGTTTTCTGTTTGCAATGATGAAATGCTGTTGGTTTGGTGGTGCCACGGCTGTAGTTAGTACAGTAATGACTCAGAGAGTTTTCTGTTTGCAATGATGAAATGCTGTTGGTTTGGTGGTGCCACGGCTGTAGTTAGTATAGTAAGGACTCAGAGAGTTTTCTGTTGGTTTGGTGGTGCCACAGATGTAGTTAGTACAGTAATGACTCAGAGAGTTTTCTCTTTGCAATGATGAAATGCTGTTGGTTTGGTGGTGCCACGGCTGTAGTTAGTACAGTAATGACTCAGAGAGTTTTCTGTTTGCAATGATGAAATGCTGTTGGTTTGGTGGTGCCACGGCTGTAGTTAGTATAGTAAGGACTCAGAGAGTTTTCTGTTGGTTTGGTGGTGCCACGGATGTAGTTAGTACAGTAATGACTCAGAGAGTTTTCTGTTTGCAATGATGAAATGCTGTTGGTTTGGTGGTGCCACGGATGTAGTTAGTACAGTAATGACTCAGAGAGTTTTCTGTTTGCAATGATGAAATGCTGTTGGTTTGGTGGTGCCACGGCTGTAGTTAGTACAGTAATGACTCAGAGAGTTTTCTGTTTGCAATGATGAAATGCTGTTGGTTTGGTGGTGCCACGGCTGTAGTTAGTACAGTAATGACTCAGAGAGTTTTCTGTTTGCAATGATGAAATGCTGTTGGTTTGGTGGTGCCACGGCTGTAGTTAGTACAGTAATGACTCAGAGAGTTTTCTGTTTGCAATGATGAAATGCTGTTGGTTTGGTGGTGCCACGGATGTAGTTAGTATAGTAGGGACTCAGAGAGTTTTCTGTTGGTTTGGTGGTGCCACGGATGTAGTTAGTACAGTAATGACTCAGAGAGTTTTCTGTTTGCAATGATGAAATGCTGTTGGTTTGGTGGTGCCACGGCTGTAGTTAGTACAGTAATGACTCAGAGAGTTTTCTGTTTGCAATGATGAAATGCTGTTGGTTTGGTGGTGCCACGGCTGTAGTTAGTATAGTAAGGACTCAGAGAGTTTTCTGTTGGTTTGGTGGTGCCACGGATGTAGTTAGTACAGTAATGACTCAGAGAGTTTTCTCTTTGCAATGATGAAATGCTGTTGGTTTGGTGGTGCCACGGCTGTAGTTAGTACAGTAATGACTCAGAGAGTTTTCTGTTTGCAATGATGAAATGCTGTTGGTTTGGTGGTGCCACGGCTGTAGTTAGTATAGTAAGGACTCAGAGAGTTTTCTGTTGGTTTGGTGGTGCCACGGATGTAGTTAGTACAGTAATGACTCAGAGATTTTTCTGTTTGCAATGATGAAATGCTGTTGGTTTGGTGGTGCCACGGATGTAGTTAGTACAGTAATGACTCAGAGAGTTTTCTTTTTGCAATGATGAAATGCTGTTGGTTTGGTGGTGCCACGGCTGTAGTTAGTACAGTAATGACTCAGAGAGTTTTCTGTTTGCAATGATGAAATGCTGTTGGTTTGGTGGTGCCACGGCTGTAGTTAGTACAGTAATGACTCAGAGAGTTTTCTGTTTGCAATGATGAAATGCTGTTGGTTTGGTGGTGCCACGGCTGTAGTTAGTACAGTAATGACTCAGAGAGTTTTCTGTTTGCAATGATGAAATGCTGTTGGTTTGGTGGTGCCACGGCTGTAGTTAGTACAGTAATGACTCAGAGAGTTTTCTGTTTGCAATGATGAAATGCTGTTGGTTTGGTGGTGCCACGGATGTAGTTAGTACAGTAATGACTCAGAGAGTTTTCTGTTTGCAATGATGAAATGCTGTTGGTTTGGTGGTGCCACGGCTGTAGTTAGTACAGTAATGACTCAGAGAGTTTTCTGTTTGCAATGATGAAATGCTGTTGGTTTGGTGGTGCCACGGCTGTAGTTAGTACAGTAATGACTCAGAGAGTTTTCTGTTTGCAATGATGAAATGCTGTTGGTTTGGTGGTGCCACGGATGTAGTTAGTACAGTAATGACTCAGAGAGTTTTCTGTTTGCAATGATGAAATGCTGTTGGTTTGGTGGTGCCACGGCTGTAGTTAGTACAGTAATGACTCAGAGAGTTTTCTGTTTGCAATGATGAAATGCTGTTTGTTTGGTGGTGCCACGGCTGTAGTTAGTATAGTAAGGACTCAGAGAGTTTTCTGTTGGTTTGGTGGTGCCACGGATGTAGTTAGTACAGTAATGACTCAGAGAGTTTTCTGTTTGCAATGATGAAATGCTGTTGGTTTGGTGGTGCCACGGCTGTAGTTAGTATAGTAATGACTCAGAGAGTTTTCTGTTGGTTTGGTGGTGCCACGGATGTAGTTAGTACAGTAATGACTCAGAGAGTTTTCTGTTTGCAATGATGAAATGCTGTTGGTTTGGTGGTGCCACGGCTGTAGTTAGTACAGTAATGACTCAGAGAGTTTTCTGTTGGTTTGGTGGTGCCACGGATGTAGTTAGTACAGTAATGACTCAGAGAGTTTTCTGTTTGCAATGATGAAATGCTGTTGGTTTGGTGGTGCCACGGATGTAGTTAGTACAGTAATGACTCAGAGAGTTTTCTGTTTGCAATGATGAAATGCTGTTGGTTTGGTGGTGCCACGGATGTAGTTAGTACAGTAATGACTCAGAGAGTTTTCTGTTTGCAATGATGAAATGCTGTTGGTTTGGTGGTGCCACGGCTGTAGTTAGTATAGTAAGGACTCAGAGAGTTTTCTGTTGGTTTGGTGGTGCCACGGATGTAGTTAGTACAGTAATGACTCAGAGAGTTTTCTCTTTGCAATGATGAAATGCTGTTGGTTTGGTGGTGCCACGGCTGTAGTTAGTACAGTAATGACTCAGAGAGTTTTCTGTTTGCAATGATGAAATGCTGTTGGTTTGGTGGTGCCACGGCTGTAGTTAGTATAGTAAGACTCAGAGAGTTTTCTGTTGGTTTGGTGGTGCCACGGATGTAGTTAGTACAGTAATGACTCAGAGAGTTTTCTGTTTGCAATGATGAAATGCTGTTGGTTTGGTGGTGCCACGGATGTAGTTAGTACAGTAATGACTCAGAGAGTTTTCTGTTTGCAATGATGAAATGCTGTTGGTTTGGTGGTGCCACGGCTGTAGTTAGTACAGTAATGACTCAGAGAGTTTTCTGTTTGCAATGATGAAATGCTGTTGGTTTGGTGGTGCCACGGCTGTAGTTAGTACAGTAATGACTCAGAGAGTTTTCTGTTTGCAATGATGAAATGCTGTTGGTTTGGTGGTGCCACGGCTGTAGTTAGTACAGTAATGACTCAGAGAGTTTTCTGTTTGCAATGATGAAATGCTGTTGGTTTGGTGGTGCCACGGCTGTAGTTAGTACAGTAATGACTCAGAGAGTTTTCTGTTTGCAATGATGAAATGCTGTTGGTTTGGTGGTGCCACGGCTGTAGTTAGTATAGTAAGGACTCAGAGAGTTTTCTGTTGGTTTGGTGGTGCCACGGATGTAGTTAGTACAGTAATGACTCAGAGAGTTTTCTGTTTGCAATGATGAAATGCTGTTGGTTTGGTGGTGCCACGGCTGTAGTTAGTACAGTAATGACTCAGAGAGTTTTCTGTTTGCAATGATGAAATGCTGTTGGTTTGGTGGTGCCACGGCTGTAGTTAGTATAGTAAGGACTCAGAGAGTTTTCTGTTGGTTTGGTGGTGCCACGGATGTAGTTAGTACAGTAATGACTCAGAGAGTTTTCTCTTTGCAATGATGAAATGCTGTTGGTTTGGTGGTGCCACGGCTGTAGTTAGTACAGTAATGACTCAGAGAGTTTTCTGTTTGCAATGATGAAATGCTGTTGGTTTGGTGGTGCCACGGCTGTAGTTAGTATAGTAAGGACTCAGAGAGTTTTCTGTTGGTTTGGTGGTGCCACGGATGTAGTTAGTACAGTAATGACTCAGAGAGTTTTCTGTTTGCAATGATGAAATGCTGTTGGTTTGGTGGTGCCACGGATGTAGTTAGTACAGTAATGACTCAGAGAGTTTTCTGTTTGCAATGATGAAATGCTGTTGGTTTGGTGGTGCCACGGCTGTAGTTAGTACAGTAATGACTCAGAGAGTTTTCTGTTTGCAATGATGAAATGCTGTTGGTTTGGTGGTGCCACGGCTGTAGTTAGTACAGTAATGACTCAGAGAGTTTTCTGTTTGCAATGATGAAATGCTGTTGGTTTGGTGGTGCCACGGCTGTAGTTAGTACAGTAATGACTCAGAGAGTTTTCTGTTTGCAATGATGAAATGCTGTTGGTTTGGTGGTGCCACGGATGTAGTTAGTATAGTAAGGACTCAGAGAGTTTTCTGTTGGTTTGGTGGTGCCACGGATGTAGTTAGTACAGTAATGACTCAGAGAGTTTTCTGTTTGCAATGATGAAATGCTGTTGGTTTGGTGGTGCCACGGCTGTAGTTAGTACAGTAATGACTCAGAGAGTTTTCTGTTTGCAATGATGAAATGCTGTTGGTTTGGTGGTGCCACGGCTGTAGTTAGTATAGTAAGGACTCAGAGAGTTTTCTGTTGGTTTGGTGGTGCCACGGATGTAGTTAGTACAGTAATGACTCAGAGAGTTTTCTCTTTGCAATGATGAAATGCTGTTGGTTTGGTGGTGCCACGGCTGTAGTTAGTACAGTAATGACTCAGAGAGTTTTCTGTTTGCAATGATGAAATGCTGTTGGTTTGGTGGTGCCACGGCTGTAGTTAGTATAGTAAGGACTCAGAGAGTTTTCTGTTGGTTTGGTGGTGCCACGGATGTAGTTAGTACAGTAATGACTCAGAGATTTTTCTGTTTGCAATGATGAAATGCTGTTGGTTTGGTGGTGCCACGGATGTAGTTAGTACAGTAATGACTCAGAGAGTTTTCTGTTTGCAATGATGAAATGCTGTTGGTTTGGTGGTGCCACGGCTGTAGTTAGTACAGTAATGACTCAGAGAGTTTTCTTTTTGCAATGATGAAATGCTGTTGGTTTGGTGGTGCCACGGCTGTAGTTAGTACAGTAATGACTCAGAGAGTTTTCTGTTTGCAATGATGAAATGCTGTTGGTTTGGTGGTGCCACGGCTGTAGTTAGTATAGTAAGGACTCAGAGAGTTTTCTGTTGGTTTGGTGGTGCCACGGATGTAGTTAGTACAGTAATGACTCAGAGAGTTTTCTCTTTGCAATGATGAAATGCTGTTGGTTTGGTGGTGCCACGGCTGTAGTTAGTACAGTAATGACTCAGAGAGTTTTCTGTTTGCAATGATGAAATGCTGTTGGTTTGGTGGTGCCACGGCTGTAGTTAGTATAGTAAGGACTCAGAGAGTTTTCTGTTGGTTTGGTGGTGCCACGGATGTAGTTAGTACAGTAATGACTCAGAGATTTTTCTGTTTGCAATGATGAAATGCTGTTGGTTTGGTGGTGCCACGGATGTAGTTAGTACAGTAATGACTCAGAGAGTTTTCTGTTTGCAATGATGAAATGCTGTTGGTTTGGTGGTGCCACGGCTGTAGTTAGTACAGTAATGACTCAGAGAGTTTTCTTTTTGCAATGATGAAATGCTGTTGGTTTGGTGGTGCCACGGCTGTAGTTAGTACAGTAATGACTCAGAGAGTTTTCTGTTTGCAATGATGAAATGCTGTTGGTTTGGTGGTGCCACGGCTGTAGTTAGTACAGTAATGACTCAGAGAGTTTTCTGTTTGCAATGATGAAATGCTGTTGGTTTGGTGGTGCCACGGCTGTAGTTAGTATAGTAAGGACTCAGAGAGTTTTCTGTTGGTTTGGTGGTGCCACGGATGTAGTTAGTACAGTAATGACTCAGAGAGTTTTCTGTTTGCAATGATGAAATGCTGTTGGTTTGGTGGTGCCACGGATGTAGTTAGTACAGTAATGACTCAGAGAGTTTTCTGTTTGCAATGATGAAATGCTGTTGGTTTGGTGGTGCCACGGCTGTAGTTAGTACAGTAATGACTCAGAGAGTTTTCTGTTTGCAATGATGAAATGCTGTTGGTTTGGTGGTGCCACGGCTGTAGTTAGTACAGTAATGACTCAGAGAGTTTTCTGTTTGCAATGATGAAATGCTGTTGGTTTGGTGGTGCCACGGCTGTAGTTAGTACAGTAATGACTCAGAGAGTTTTCTGTTTGCAATGATGAAATGCTGTTGGTTTGGTGGTGCCACGGCTGTAGTTAGTATAGTAAGGACTCAGAGAGTTTTCTGTTGGTTTGGTGGTGCCACGGATGTAGTTAGTACAGTAATGACTCAGAGAGTTTTCTCTTTGCAATGATGAAATGCTGTTGGTTTGGTGGTGCCACGGCTGTAGTTAGTACAGTAATGACTCAGAGAGTTTTCTGTTTGCAATGATGAAATGCTGTTGGTTTGGTGGTGCCACGGCTGTAGTTAGTATAGTAAGGACTCAGAGAGTTTTCTGTTGGTTTGGTGGTGCCACGGATGTAGTTAGTACAGTAATGACTCAGAGAGTTTTCTGTTTGCAATGATGAAATGCTGTTGGTTTGGTGGTGCCACGGATGTAGTTAGTACAGTAATGACTCAGAGAGTTTTCTGTTTGCAATGATGAAATGCTGTTGGTTTGGTGGTGCCACGGCTGTAGTTAGTACAGTAATGACTCAGAGAGTTTTCTGTTTGCAATGATGAAATGCTGTTGGTTTGGTGGTGCCACGGCTGTAGTTAGTACAGTAATGACTCAGAGAGTTTTCTGTTTGCAATGATGAAATGCTGTTGGTTTGGTGGTGCCACGGCTGTAGTTAGTACAGTAATGACTCAGAGAGTTTTCTGTTTGCAATGATGAAATGCTGTTGGTTTGGTGGTGCCACGGCTGTAGTTAGTATAGTAATGACTCAGAGAGTTTTCTGTTGGTTTGGTGGTGCCACGGATGTAGTTAGTACAGTAATGACTCAGAGAGTTTTCTGTTTGCAATGATGAAATGCTGTTGGTTTGGTGGTGCCACGGCTGTAGTTAGTACAGTAATGACTCAGAGAGTTTTCTGTTTGCAATGATGAAATGCTGTTGGTTTGGTGGTGCCACGGCTGTAGTTAGTACAGTAATGACTCAGAGAGTTTTCTGTTGGTTTGGTGGTGCCACGGATGTAGTTAGTACAGTAATGACTCAGAGAGTTTTCTCTTTGCAATGATGAAATGCTGTTGGTTTGGTGGTGCCACGGCTGTAGTTAGTACAGTAATGACTCAGAGAGTTTTCTGTTTGCAATGATGAAATGCTGTTGGTTTGGTGGTGCCACGGCTGTAGTTAGTATAGTAAGGACTCAGAGAGTTTTCTGTTGGTTTGGTGGTGCCACGGATGTAGTTAGTACAGTAATGACTCAGAGAGTTTTCTGTTTGCAATGATGAAATGCTGTTGGTTTGGTGGTGCCACGGCTGTAGTTAGTACAGTAATGACTCAGAGAGTTTTCTGTTTGCAATGATGAAATGCTGTTGGTTTGGTGGTGCCACGGCTGTAGTTAGTACAGTAATGACTCAGAGAGTTTTCTTTTGCAATGATGAAATGCTGTTGGTTTGGTGGTGCCACGGCTGTAGTTAGTACAGTAATGACTCAGAGAGTTTTCTGTTTGCAATGATGAAATGCTGTTGGTTTGGTGGTGCCACGGCTGTAGTTAGTACAGTAATGACTCAGAGAGTTTTCTGTTTGCAATGATGAAATGCTGTTGGTTTGGTGGTGCCACGGCTGTAGTTAGTACAGTAATGACTCAGAGAGTTTTCTGTTTGCAATGATGAAATGCTGTTGGTTTGGTGGTGCCACGGCTGTAGTTAGTACAGTAATGACTCAGAGAGTTTTCTGTTTGCAATGATGAAATGCTGTTGGTTTGGTGGTGCCACGGCTGTAGTTAGTACAGTAATGACTCAGAGAGTTTTCTGTTTGCAATGATGAAATGCTGTTGGTTTGGTGGTGCCACGGCTGTAGTTAGTACAGTAATGACTCAGAGAGTTTTCTGTTTGCAATGATGAAATGCTGTTGGTTTGGTGGTGCCACGGCTGTAGTTAGTACAGTAATGACTCAGAGAGTTTTCTGTTTGCAATGATGAAATGCTGTTGGTTTGGTGGTGCCACGGCTGTAGTTAGTATAGTAAGGACTCAGAGAGTTTTCTGTTGGTTTGGTGGTGCCACGGATGTAGTTAGTACAGTAATGACTCAGAGAGTTTTCTGTTTGCAATGATGAAATGCTGTTGGTTTGGTGGTGCCACGGCTGTAGTTAGTATAGTAATGACTCAGAGAGTTTTCTGTTGGTTTGGTGGTGCCACGGATGTAGTTAGTACAGTAATGACTCAGAGAGTTTTCTGTTTGCAATGATGAAATGCTGTTGGTTTGGTGGTGCCACGGCTGTAGTTAGTATAGTAATGACTCAGAGAGTTTTCTGTTGGTTTGGTGGTGCCACGGATGTAGTTAGTACAGTAATGACTCAGAGAGTTTTCTGTTTGCAATGATGAAATGCTGTTGGTTTGGTGGTGCCACGGATGTAGTTAGTACAGTAATGACTCAGAGAGTTTTCTGTTTGCAATGATGAAATGCTGTTGGTTTGGTGGTGCCACGGCTGTAGTTAGTACAGTAATGACTCAGAGAGTTTTCTGTTTGCAATGATGAAATGCTGTTGGTTTGGTGGTGCCACGGCTGTAGTTAGTACAGTAATGACTCAGAGAGTTTTCTGTTTGCAATGATGAAATGCTGTTGGTTTGGTGGTGCCACGGCTGTAGTTAGTACAGTAATGACTCAGAGAGTTTTCTGTTTGCAATGATGAAATGCTGTTGGTTTGGTGGTGCCACGGCTGTAGTTAGTACAGTAATGACTCAGAGAGTTTTCTGTTTGCAATGATGAAATGCTGTTGGTTTGGTGGTGCCACGGATGTAGTTAGTACAGTAATGACTCAGAGAGTTTTCTGTTTGCAATGATGAAATGCTGTTGGTTTGGTGGTGCCACGGCTGTAGTTAGTACAGTAATGACTCAGAGAGTTTTCTGTTTGCAATGATGAAATGCTGTTGGTTTGGTGGTGCCACGGCTGTAGTTAGTACAGTAATGACTCAGAGAGTTTTCTGTTGGTTTGGTGGTGCCACGGATGTAGTTAGTACAGTAATGACTCAGAGAGTTTTCTGTTTGCAATGATGAAATGCTGTTGGTTTGGTGGTGCCACGGCTGTAGTTAGTACAGTAATGACTCAGAGAGTTTTCTGTTTGCAATGATGAAATGCTGTTGGTTTGGTGGTGCCACGGCTGTAGTTAGTACAGTAATGACTCAGAGAGTTTTCTGTTTGCAATGATGAAATGCTGTTGGTTTGGTGGTGCCACGGCTGTAGTTAGTACAGTAATGACTCAGAGAGTTTTCTGTTTGCAATGATGAAATGCTGTTGGTTTGGTGGTGCCACGAATGTAGTTAGTACAGTAATGACTCAGAGAGTTTTCTGTTTGCAATGATGAAATGCTGTTGGTTTGGTGGTGCCACGGCTGTAGTTAGTACAGTAATGACTCAGAGAGTTTTCTGTTTGCAATGATGAAATGCTGTTGGTTTGGTGGTGCCACGGCTGTAGTTAGTATAGTAATGACTCAGAGAGTTTTCTGTTGGTTTGGTGGTGCCACGGATGTAGTTAGTACAGTAATGACTCAGAGAGTTTTCTGTTTGCAATGATGAAATGCTGTTGGTTTGGTGGTGCCACGGCTAGTTAGTACAGTAATGACTCAGAGAGTTTTCTGTTTGCAATGATGAAATGCTGTTGGTTTGGTGGTGCCACGGCTGTAGTTAGTACAGTAATGACTCAGAGAGTTTTCTGTTTGCAATGATGAAATGCTGTTGGTTTGGTGGTGCCACGGCTGTAGTTAGTACAGTAATGACTCAGAGAGTTTTCTGTTTGCAATGATGAAATGCTGTTGGTTTGGTGGTGCCACGGATGTACTTAGTACAGTAATGACTCAGAGAGTTTTCTGTTTGCAATGATGAAATGCTGTTGGTTTGGTGGTGCCACGGATGTAATTAGTACAGTAATGACTCAGAGAGTTTTCTGTTTGCAATGATGAAATGCTGTTGGTTTGGTGGTGCCACGGCTGTAGTTAGTACAGTAATGAATCAGAGAGTTTTCTGTTTGCAATGATGAAATGCTGTTGGTTTGGTGGTGCCACGGCTGTAGTTAGTACAGTAATGACTCAGAGAGTTTTCTGTTTGCAATGATGAAATGCTGTTGGTTTGGTGGTGCCACGGCTGTAGTTCTGTGTGCCTGCCAGTATGGCAGAAGCACACAGGTTGTGATTCGTCAACTTAATCCATAATCATCACTCGTATTTATATCCGAAATTTTGACCGCTATGGCCAGCCGCACGGTTTGCACAATCCCTGCAATATATACATCGAAACGTGCGGCTCGGCCGGGAAAGATGTGCTTGTGCTTTTCTTTCCGATACGCGTTACCGTGCCCAGGCGCGTTATTTTTGTGGGGGCTCAGGGGCCCGAGCCCCCATGAGAATGGAAGACTTAAGGGGCTCTGGGGCTCGGGTAGCCCTACTGTGTACAGGCACATGCGGGGCTGGTGTTGTTGTTTTTTTTTTTTTTTTTCAGCCCCCATGAGCACGGACACAGGATAACGCCCCTGACCGTGCCAACGTAATTCGCAATAAACAACGCAAAAAATCCCCATTCGAAATGCATGGGGGCACACCGAAAAAATCAGAAAAAGAAGCGCTTATTTGGAGCCACATTACTCTGGCACACTGTGGCGTAGAAACACAATTTTAACTTTAAACAGCAGACGTGGCTCTCGACTTCGTCACGGTTCAGACGGTAATCGAATATGTTGCACGGTTTGTCCGCCATCGCAGTTCAAAGTGTGCATGGTTCAAGAATTTAGCGGAGCTTAGAGGCTCGCTCGCCCAGTGAGCGAGTGAAAACAGAGTGCGAGATGCAGTGTCTCGGGGTTCCGGTCATGACCGAACAAATCGTCCTCACGGCCACAATATTCACTTTACATGCGTGGTTTTCGGACATTTTGTAGACAAACTTCTCGCCTTTCACCCAATGTGACCACCAAAGCCCAGTCAGGTACAGAACCGGTGCTACGGGCCTCAGAGCGAGGTGACGTATGCTCCCGTGTCCCTATCAATTACATTGTAATCTGCTGCATTTTGGCGTTTGACATTTCTTATCCAACACTGATTCTTAAATCGCTCCCATGACCACGTCTTTTATCGTACCAATACCACGATCGCACACATGATACCTGATCGAGTCGGGATGCCCACGTCGAAAAAAGTAATGGCTTACGAGTTTTCGATTTCACGTGAGAGGCATTTGTTTGTGGCAAGTCCCGCCCATTTACTCCCAAACTACCTGCACTGATGCAGGTACAACAGGTGTAACAGATTAACCTCTAATTAGATGGCTGCCACTAGAGTTATAAGACCTCAATGAGTTGGTCTGTAAGACCTTGTGAGCTTGTAGATCTGCAAAATCTACAAATAGGCTTTATACACAACAACAAACCCGGAAGGGTCCATTTGGCATCAATAGCATAAACCCCACCCCCTCTGTCTTCCTATTGGCTGGTCTTTACACAGCTATAACTTGAGTTTGGAGAATGCTACCACCACAATATTTGGTAAATGGGCGTCTTGGACCAATAGGAAGGAGTTGTACTGCATAAGCCCGCCCCCTCTGTATTCTTATTGGCTGGCCTTTACACAGCTATAACTTGGGTTTGGAGCATGCTACCGCCTCGATATTTGATAGATGAACGTACTGAGCCAATAGGAACAAGTTGAACTGCTTAAGCCCCACCCCCTCTGTCTTCCTATTGGCTGGCCTTTACACTGCAGGGGACTCCCATATGGAAACCCCCTTTCACAATCAATACAGCGAAATATGTAATGCTTATCCACCTGGCAAGCATGTTAGCATACCATGTTAGCATGAGGTTATGTTAGCATAGCATTAGCATATTAGCATGCTATGTTAGCATAGCCTGTTAGCATGCTAACTGCCGCAAAAGGTTAGACAGGCTTGGCGAGTGGCAGGCACACAGTAAAATTTCTTAGAAAATTTGTTTCTAGTTAGAGAATGCTAACACTGATCTAGTGCTTCAATGAGTGTAACACCTACTGGTTACATACTTCTATTTAACTATTTGAACATTTTAACTGTAACATATTATAAACAGCTGATAAACAGCTGTGTCGCACCATTTCTAGTTCTAACACCTTCACTGGGTGTTTCTCACATTCTGTGCACGTGCTGTTCGTTATGCAGTAACAGTGCCGTGGGAGGATGGAGGTATTTTTTTTTTTTTTTTTACTTTTAGTTTTAGCACCAGAGCAGGAAACCCCAGAACAAACACACAGACTATACCCTGCCAATTAGATTGGTTTCACTATGAATAATATATGTACAGTATATAAGCCAGGGGAGGATTATCCAATGGGTAGGTTGAGCCCCAGGCCCAGGGGCCCATGAAAAAGAGGCAACAGTGAATAACAGTGGCGCACACAGTCGTTCTCACTGTTATTAACAACAGGCTTATTAATTTTCTCAATAAAATAACCCCAAAAGTCCTAAACCATCATGATATAGTACAGGGGTTTTCAACCTTTTTTTTTAATCCCAGGGCCCACCATTTATTCAGAATTTGAGCCACGGACCACCATTTGATGACACTTTAACCCCACAGACCCCATAACTAAAGATTTCTTTTGCTTCTCACCATGCCTATTAATCTTATAATTGTGTAAATTTTGGACTAATTCACGTGATGAATATTTTAACTCTTGAGAGTGTAAAAATGAAACCAAATGGACACTCCTCTCCTCTCTACACCTCTACAACCCTCTCAAGGACCACTGGTGGTCCCCAGAGCACTGGTTGAAAACCCCTGATATAGCACATTACCGAAAGTGTCAGAAAGGAAGAAAAATCTCCAGTGTAGCACCTTAGCACCTTCACACCACTTCATGCTGTTACAGTTGCACATTACTTGGATGTAATCAAAACGCCACTGAGCGACTTATATTTAAACGAACGGCAAGCGGGCGGGGGCTATGGCTCCATTTAAGGCTGTGTGTGTGTGTGTGTGTGTGTGTGTGTGTGTGTGTGTGTGTGTGTGTGTGTGTGTGTGTGTGTGTGTGTTGTAGTTCCGGAGACATTGCCTTGAGAACCGAGAAGAACTTTTTTCGTCGTTCTGGTCTTCTTCCCTGCATACTGTATCTGTAGTGGTGCTGAAAGGACAGCTCCCTGCATACTGTATCTGTAGTGGTGCTAAAAGGAAGCTCCCTGAATACTGTGTCTGTAGTGGTGCTGAAAGGACAGCTCCCTGAATACTGTATCTGTAGTGGTGCTGAAAGGAAAGCTCCCTGAATACTGTATCTGTAGTGGTGCTGAAAGGACAGCTCCCTGCATACTGTATCTGTAGTGGTGCTGAAAGGACAGCTCCCCACATACTGCATCTACAGTTGTGCTGAAAGGACAGCTCCCTGCATACTGCAGTGGTGCTGAAAGGACAGCTCCCCACATACTGCATCTACAGTTGTGCTGAAAGGACAGCTCCCTGCATACTGTAGTGGTGCTGAAAGGACAGCTCCCTGCATACTGTAGTGGTGCTGAAAGGACAGCTCCCTGCATACTGTAGTGGTGCTGAAAGGACAGCTCCCTGCATGCTGTATCTGTAGTGGTGCTGAAAGGACAGAATGAATGAATGAATGAATGAATGAATGAATGAATGAATGAATGAATGAATGAATGAATGAATGAATGAATGAATGAATGAATGAAATCACACCCATGTGAAGTGGGAGGTGCTCTAATCATCACACATCATCCTACGCCTGCCAATCACCTCCCCAGCTTTCTGTCTTCACTTGTCTCAGCCAATCAAATCGTCATAATATGCATGAGCGATCAGCCAATCACAATTTAATGTTTGTGATTGCACACCTGTTCATGGCAAAACACATCATTATATGATATATTTCCTGCTCATTTATGACCGATTCTAACTGAGGAGTCATTGGAGAAAGACTAACTGTTCATAAGATAGGGAAAAAAAACATTTAATTTAATTTTTATGCAAAATGAGTAAATATCAAAGTAAGAAATAAATATCACAGCTGAATTTATTTATTTATTTTTTTAACATGTAGCTAAATAGTTGGGTCGTTTCCGACCGCTCTGTGACCGTGGAGAGCGAAGGTCCATTTCTCAATGGGATTATCATCTAAGAGGGTTATTAATTCTGGAACAAGAGGAGGAAATTAAAAATAATGAATAATAAAATGAAAACAAACAGACGAACAAACAAAACATGTGATCCACATGCAGATCGGACACAACAAACATTTGGAAATCACCTGTTTCTCCCAAATATGCGGTGGTCCGATATACACTGCTCCGTGGTTGCGGCTAGGTTAGGTTGTCGGTCTAATAGTCAGACCAATAGTAGCCAAGAGCATGTAGCAGTTTTGTAACATTTTATTAGCCATTTACCTAAGATGTAGGTAATCAGTCAGTCGGTCATTCATTTCAACGTTTGTCACAGTCTGCATAATTAAAGTGGTTTCAATTGTATAAATCCTTTAGCCCCACAGACCCCATAACTAAAGATTTCTTTTGCTTCTCACCATGCCTATTAATCTTATAATTGTGTAAATTTTGGACTAATTCACGTGATGAATATTTTAACTCTTGAGAGTGTAAAAATGAAACCAAATGGACACTCCTCTCCTCTCTACACCTCTACAACCCTCTCAAGGACCATATAGCACATTACCGAAAGTGTCAGAAAGGAAGAAAAATCTCCAGTGTAGCACCTTAGCACCTTCACACCACTTCATGCTGTTACAGTTGCACATTACTTGGATATAATCAAAACGCCACTGAGCGACTTATATTTAAACAAACGGCACGCGGGCGGGGGCTATGGCTCCATTTAAGGCTGTGTGTGTGTGTGTGTGTGTGTGTGTGTGTGTGTGTGTGTGTGTGTGTGTGTGTGTGTGTGTGTGTGTTGTAGTTCCGGAGACATTGCCTTGAGAACTGAGAAGAACTTTTTTCGTCGTTCTGGTCTTCTTCCCTGCATACTGTATCTGTAGTGGTGCTGAAAGGACAGCTCCCTGCATACTGTATTTGTAGTGGTGCTAAAAGGACAGCTCCCTGCATACTGTATCTGTAGTGGTGCTGAAAGGACAGCTCCCTGAATACTGTATCTGTAGTGGTGCTGAAAGGACAGCTCCCTGAATACTGTATCTGTAGTGGTGCTGAAAGGACAGCTCCCTGCATACTGTATCTGTAGTGGTGCTGAAAGGACAGCTCCCTGCATACTGTATCTGTAGTGGTGCTGAAAGGACAGCTCCCCACATACTGCATCTACAGTTGTGCTGAAAGGACAGCTCCCTGCATACTGTAGTGGTGCTGAAAGGACAGCTCCCTGCATACTGTAGTGGTGCTGAAAGGACAGCTCCCCACATACTGCATCTACAGTTGTGCTGAAAGGACAGCTCCCTGCATACTGTAGTGGTGCTGAAAGGACAGCTCCCTGCATACTGTAGTGGTGCTGAAAGGACAGCTCCCTGCATACTGTATCTGTAGTGGTGCTGAAAGGACAGCTGCCTGCATGCTGTATCTGTAGTGGTGCTGAAAGGACAGAATGGATGAATGAATGAATGAATGAATGAATGAATGAATGAATGAATGAATGAATGAATGAATGAATGAATGAATGAATGAATGAACGAATGAACGAATGAATGAATGAATGAATGAATGAAATCACACCCATGTGAAGTGGGAGGTGCTCTAATCATCGCACATCATCCTACGCCTGCCAATCACCTCCCCAGCTTTCTGTCTTCACTTGTCTCAGCCAATCAAATCGTCATAATATGCATGAGCGATCAGCCAATCACAATTTAATGTTTGTGATTGCACACCTGTTCATGGCAAAACGCATCATTATATGATATATTTCCTGCTCATTTATGACTGATTCTAACTGAGGAGTCATTGGAGAAAGACTAACTGTTCATAAGATAGGGAAAAAAAACATTTAATTTATTTTTTATGCAAAATGAGTAAATATCAAAGTAAGAAATAAATATCACAGCTGAATTTATTTTTTATTTTTTTAACATGTAGCTAAATAGTTGGGTCGTTTCCGACCGCTCTGTGACCGTGGAGAGCGAAGGTCCATTTCTCAATGGGATTATCATCTAAGAGGGTTATTAATTCTGGAACAAGAGGAGGAAATTAAAAATAATGAATAATAAAATAAAAACAAACAGACGAACAAACAAAACATGTGATCCACATGCAGATCGGACACAACAAACATTTGGAAATCACCTGTTTCTCCCAAATATGCGGTGGTCCGATATACACTGCTCCGTGGTTGCGGCTAGGTTAGGTTGTCGGTCTAATAGTCAGACCAATAGTACCCAAGAGCATGTAGCAGTTTTGTAACATTTTATTAGCCATTTACCTAGGATGTAGGTAATCAGTCAGTCGGTCATTCATTTCAACGTTTGTCACAGTCTGCATAATTAAAGTGGTTTCAATTGTATAAATCCTTGAGTGCCTTTTGTGCAACTATCATTCTCTACAAATTGTACATCCCCATAGTGACAGGGTGTGTGGACTTGGGAGAGAAACATACTTAAGATTTTGATCTTCAACTATTGCCTTACCTAGTATGAGTCCTCATGTGTGACATGATTGTATTACTACGATTAAAGCCTTTGCCACAAACTTTACAACTGCATGTTGTTTCCCATGTATGAATGCTCACATGCAACTTCATTTTATCATTACGATAGGACTGACTGACTGACTGAATGAATGAATGAATGAATGAATGAATGAATGAATGAATGAATGGATGAATGGATGGATGGATGGATGGATGGATGGATGGATGGATGGATTTTTTTTTAACAGAAACAGCAACTCAGTATCCCCAAACTGCTGTTCGGGAATGTCTTTTTTTTAACAGTACAAGTCAAGTACACACTCTTACAAAACTGAATACAGCTTGGACAATTACAGTACAATTCAAGTACAACTACAGCAAATCTGAAAAACTGATTGGACACACTAGTTAAGAGTACACTTGTTTGCAATACTGGCCAACTTGTTCATTTCATTAAGACGTTCAAATATGTACAAAATATGTACTCCAGTAAAGTCAGAAGCAGTAAACCATGGTGGTAAAATCATAGTAAAGGTAAAAAGTAAAAAGAGACGACCGTATGAAAGCATTTCACTTGTTCTCAATAAGTCCCAACATTTCCATTACATGAAACAATTTAGGGAAAAATATACAATTAAAAAAGACACACTATTTAAGACTTCAACTTAGACAAGATTGTGTAGTCTACTAGAGCATAATTTTATTTTGATTACTAATCACTTTTACTCTGGAGAGATTAAAAAAAATGTATAGTTTATATGCTGTTCAGTACATATTATGACATACTGCACATAACAAATTGTGTACATTTTTTTTTTAGAAAAAGATTTTAGTAGCTCCAAACTTTTTTAGGAGGGAGCGAAGACCACCTTCATGAAACACTGTGTTACTCATGTTATAATGTAGGGAAGATGAAGTATACCATGTTTATTTTTAGTTTTTATATATATCTCGTGTTAATCTCATCTCAATGTGAACAAAATTATTCACCCAAATTACAGAATGGAGGATGGAGTAAAGACAATTCTGTTCATGTTGTAAATGTTTTTATTTGTCTATTTGCATTAGTCATCATTCATTTTACAGATCATGCATTTCAATGTTTGCTACAGTCTGCATAAGTGTTTTTCAATTGTATACATCTTTTGGGTGCCTTTTGAGCGACTATCATTCTGTGCAAATTGTACCATTCACAGTATGCAAATTCATAAATGTCTTGTATATGTCCTCAAGTGTTTTTTCGCCAATTTACTAGTTGTAGTAAAGCATTTGGCACGAACAGTACAATGCTAAGGCTTTTCCCCTGTATGTATCATCATGTGTTTCTTAAGATTACTCTTTTGAACAAAGCCTTTAGCGCAAACAGTACAGCTGTAGGGCTTTTCACCTGTATGAACCATCATGTGATCCTTCAAGTATCGATTCAACTTAAATCCCTTGCCGCAAACAGTACAACTAAAGGGCCTTTCCCCTGTATGAGTCATCATGTGTGTCTTCAGACTTGCATTAAAATTAAAGCCTTTGCCACAAACTTTGCAACTGTATGGGTTTTCCCCTGTATGAATTTGCATATGTTTTGTCAGATTGCCATTAAGGTGAAAGCCCTTGCCACAAACATTGCAACTAAAGGGCCTTTCACCTGTATGAATCCTCATGTGTCTCTTGAGATCATTATTTTGTACAAAGCCTTTGCCACAAACTTTGCAATTGTGAGGTCTTTCCCCTGTATGAATCATCATGTGTATCCTTAAGCTGTAATTACAATTAAAAGCCTTGCCACAAACTTTACAGCTAATGTGGTCATCCCCATTGCCAATCATCACGGCTGTTTGTCTTGATAATTCATTTGATGTGTGGCTCTTGTGTGATTTCTGTAGGTTTAAATCTGGCTGATCTTCCATATTCTCCTCCCATCCATCACTGTCTTCTGTGTCAGGTTCAGAACAACAAGGAGAAAGGACATGTATACCAATAGATTGATGAACTAACCCACTGATCTCTGGACCAGCTTGTGTTTTCACATGTTCAAACGAAATGCTTGTTAGAAGCCCTGTCTCTTTTTCTTCTTCAGAATCTTCATGTTTTGCTGATATTAACAGGTGTGGTGACCCATAAGCATCATCCTCATGCTCCTCTTTTATCTGTGGAGGCTCATCTTCTCTCTTCACTGCTGCTAATGCCTGTGGTGACCCTTCAGCATCCTCTGGTTGTTGGTGTACATCATCCTGTTCCTCTTTAATGTGTGCTGACGCATAAGCATCGTCCTCATGCTCCTCTTTCATCTCTGGAGGCTCATCTTCTCTCTTCACTGCTGTTAATGCCTGTGGTGACCCTTCAGCATCCTCTGGTTGTTGGTGTACATCCTCCTGTTCCTCTTTAATGTGTGGAGTCTCTGGTACCTCCTGCACCACACTGGAGCTCCACTGCTGATTTTCAGGGTAAACCTCCTGTAGCACAGCAAGATGGAATAAATCTACAAGACAGAATAAGACATTAGATTATGAATTTAGTAATAGAAGTTAAGGGATAGTATAGGCATAGCACTGCAAAACAATCCAGAAAACATATTATGAAGGATGTTATGTTAAGCATTTTACCAACCTGCTCTGTGTAATTCAGCATCTGGTTGTTGGCGTTGGCGGTCAATCTCTTGCTTGAAACGAACAGCTTGGTCTTCATAATCTGTTATAATTCTTCCAACGATCCCAAGTATTTCATCGACAGCAGCTGCAGTTAGTAGCTTGTTTACCAGGGAATTCAGTGTTTGCAGTAAAGCTATATAGTGATCCATGTTGTCAGCTCTTTGTGTTCTTGATCCAAGTAAACCAACAATCGGTGGAAATCACCCTCTCCAAACTCTCCAAATCCCGTATACAATACGTATCAGGGCAAAAATAGCTGTCTACTTCACCTAGCAGGCTACTGCAGAGAGAAGTTCTGCTCTCACCAAGTTACACAGAATAGTGTGTCAACAAACAAAGCAGAACTCTGTTAAATACTCACTGATGAGCCTGATGGACCAATCAGAGCGGGGTGGGGGTGGGCAGGACAAATGAGGCAACGACTGATTGTTGATGACAATGCAGATGATCTCCACTTAGCCAATTCAGGCCCATAACCATGTAATAGTGTGACCCTGGGTACCTTACTGTTAAAAAATCAAATAGTCATTTGTATTTATTCTGATTACAAATTATTACTCTCCTCATAAATAAACACCAAATGTCACTTTCTGGTGGATACACAATGCAACATTTAAAAGTTACATGTAGGGTATCAAAGCATCTCCAGAGAATGTTCTGAATCTGATAGGGAAGACCAGTCATGTTTGAAAATAGTGATATCAGGCTTAGACAAACCAGATTCCCATTAGCTGTACAATTTGTGGCAAGGGCTTAAATTTCCATAGCACGTTGAGGGACATATAATTTATGAAGTAAAGCCCCTAGTAAATTCCTAAATTGCATGGGTCCTCATGTGTGACTTCATTGTATCACAAGGATTAAAGCCTTTGTCACCGACTTTACAACTGCACAGTGTTTCCCCTGTATAAATCCTCATGTGTAACTTCATTTCATCATTACGATGAAAGCCTTTGCCACACACTTTGCAACTGTAGGGAGTTTCACCAGTATGAATTAGCATGTGACACCTATGCAAAGCCTCTGTTTGCATAGGTGTCAGCATAAACAAGCAGAAACTCATTGAATTGAAAGTATCACACTTTCAATTCCACCTTCAAGTTTCTGCTAATTATTTGACTTGCTGGTAATGGTGTTGTTTTCCCAGTAAGGAGTAGTAGTGTGTAATGGTGGTTGAGTCATTTACATTTGCTTGGACTGTAGATTACCGTTGAGATGCAATTCACTCAGTAAGTATCGATGTACAACAACACAGGCCTAACAATACAATGGTGCTCTATCATTCTGCATATGAACAGGCTACCAAACAATGATTTAAGTGTTTGCAGAATCACAGTACAAATTATAGCAGCACAACATTTTACAACGTTAACTGTGAGTGGACTAAATAAATGAATGGAATGGAAAGAGTGGAGAATTAAAGTACATTTCAAGTACAACTACCATTTGTGGCAACTACAGCAAAAACGGATTGGACACACTAGTTAAGAATACACTTGTTTACAATACTGACCAACTTGTTCATTTCAAATATGTAAAAAATAGTTAGTTCACTAAAGTCAGAAGCAGTAAATCATGGAGGTAAAATCATAGTCTATGCATCCACATGCTTCACAACAGAAACATGTGCATCCACATGCTTCACACCAGACGCATGTGGGTGAAGAGCAATTGGGTTTGAGGCAAAAGCAGTTTGCAACTAATAACACATTATAGTATTAGCTGTACAATTTGTGACAATAAATTCCATAGCATGTTGAAGAGACGCATGGTAATTTATGAAGTAAAGCCCCACAGTTGTACCATTTGCTTTTAATATGAATGGACATGTGACTACACATATACTGATTCATGCACTAGTGGACACCATTCTCTGGTAAACATTCCATACCTTTACGCCACTGGCAGGTATGCACATATTTTTCCATTACCAAGCAGTTTGAAATTTGTTCTTTCCCTGAACAAAATCTGAACATGCTAGGCAGTGCATTGCAATGTATGCCTTGCCTTATGGGTGATTTGTGCTGTTTTTAAATTTACAGTAGGCCTAGGCATACAGGGGGAATACATTTCCTTATTTGCTTAGATACAAAATAGTTTCAAGTCTCTAACAAACTCTATCATATTTTGTTCAACAGTATTTGTCAACACATTCAAAATATGTTGTTTTTGCCTGCTCTAAGTAGAAAAAACTCTTTACGAACTGATTATGCACTAATGAGGTTTGCTGTCTCCAAAGACGAGCCTTGAAAACTCTCAAGGACATTTTACACCCAGCCATCACCTGTTCGAGACCCTGCCCTCAGGCAGACTGAAGGTAGCCTCGACACCCAGGCTTTCATTTTCGTCCGCCTTGCGCGAAAACGGAAAGCCTGGACTAACGCGCGTTGGAAAGTGGCCTTGAGGGGCGTGTCAACCTTCCGGGGTGGGCGTCGCTCTAAATGATGTGACGTAGAACAGCAGTGGACGAGCGTGGGAGGGGCCGGAGATGACGACACGTTAGTGAGATCAAATCAGAGCGCAGCACTTCCGCCGTGGGGATCCCACGACACCCCCGCCCCCCAAGGCCAAAATCATTGAGGGCTAGACCAGGCTAGACTGAAGGTACCTAGAACCAGGACAAACCGGCTGCCCAACAGCTTATTCAGCATGGATAAGCATGATTTATTCAGCATTTGACCCAGAGACCACCATTTAGCAACATTTTCACCCCACCGACCCACAACTAAAGATTTTGGTGGATTTCCGCAAAGAAAACAGATAGATCAAAATATACATATAGACATACAGATCAAAATAGTCACATTCTCTAATTCTGTAAATTCTGTATTTCTGAAATGTAATGTTTTGTTGACACATACATTAATTTTGTGTGTTTTGTTACCTTTTAAAAATGGTATTCAGGACTAGTAATGACAGGTTGTAACTTATGACACATGGCATCTTTGACACTGTTTGCATTCCTGTCTCTCAAATATAGGTTGAAGATGATTTGTAAATCATTGTATTATTTTTATTTTTATTCATGTAATTCATTCATTTTGGAATCTATACAATTTGGTGTAGCAAAAGCAGTTGTCCAATATGACCTGTAATGACAAACTATTATCCAACAATTAATTGGTTCACAAATGAATCAAATTATTAAATTTATTTATTTGTTTCAAACAACCTTCCATCTGTTCTATCACATGATGTACAATAGTATGTAGACCAGACAATTAAATTAAGTAAAAGGTTTAGCGCTATAGAGAATACTCCAGGCTGATGAAGAAAGTCGAATCTGAAAACCAACCAGAGAGAAACCCTTTAGTTGTGAGCAATGTTGGAAACATGTAATATTTTAATGGTGCATGGTGTTTGGTGTGTCCACCAGACAGTGCCATTTGTTAAGTTTATTTATGCTGGGAGTAAAATGCAACCCCTTATGGAAATTTGGTAATTTTTATGGTGAAAAATATGATTTCAAAAGACACATGAGGATTCATTCAGGTGTTGCAATGTTTGTGGCATGGGCTTTAAATTGAATCAAAGGATCACATGATGCGTCATACAGGGGGGGGGGGGGGGGGGGGCTACAGCCTTACTGTTTGCTTTAAAGGCTATGTTCAAAAGAGTAATCTTAAGAAATACATGGTGCTTCATACAGGGGAAATGCCTTAGAGTTGTAATTTTTGTGCCAAATACTGTACTGCAACTAGTACAAAACAAACAGCACTTGAGGACACATACAAGACATTTATGATTTCTCTGGGGTTGGATGTGACACCGTATTGATTATTCTTTTACAGAGATTTGAATGTCCCAGCACACATTTAAATTGAAGGTGTGATTTACATAGACTGTAGAACATTGATTTATGAAATGTCTTCACTCAATCCTCAACCCTCCTGTCATATTGTTTTACCATGGTATTATTATTACCTCTAACTGTATAATAAACTATGATCTAGTATTTCTTCATTCATCCCCTTTCTATTATAGTGAAATTTCTGTCCAACAACTACAAAGTACAAAGCCAACCAGTATATTTACTGGTTGGCTAACTATGACATATTAAGTATACAGGTTTTACTGGTTGGATAACTATTACACTATGGTATAACATAACAGAGATTTTGTTATTCCATAAATGTAATAGTTATTGTTGGGGATGGGATGAATAGAATGATAACACTGTTCTAGTGCTTCAATGAGTGTAACACCTACTGGTTACATACTTCCATTTAATATGATTCACCAAATGACTATTTGAACATTTTAAGTTAACTGTAACATATTATAGCCCATAAGTACCCAGGGTCACTCTATGACATGATTATAGGCCTGAAGAGGCTAAGTGGAGGCCAGCTGCCGCCAAACAATCAGTCGTTGACTCTTTTTCTCCTGCCCACCCCCACCCTGCTCTGATTGGTCCATCAGGCTCAACAGTGAGTATTTAACAGAGTCATGCTTTGTTTGTTGACACACTATTCTGTGTAACTTGGTGAGAGCAGAACTTCTCTCTGCAGTAACCTACTAGGTGAAGTAGACAGGTATCTCTGCCCTGATACTTCCTGAATATTGGATTTGGAGTTTTTGAGCCAGCATGGATCACTATATGGCTTTACAGCGAACACTGAATTCCCTGGTGAACAAGCTACTATCTACAGCTGCTGTCGATGAGATACTTGGGATTGTTAGAAGAATTATAACAGATTATGAAGACCAAACTGTCCGCTTCAAGCAAGAGATTGACCGCCAACAACCACACCCTGAATTACCCAGAGCAGGTTGGTAAATGAAAATACATGCTGAAATTGTTTTGTTATGTTTCAATATACTTGAACTTCATTCACTAAACTAATGTCTTATTGTGTCTTGTAGATTTCTTCCATCTTGCTGTGCTACAGGAGGTTTACCCTGAACATCAGGAGTGGAGCTCCAGTGTGGTGCAGGAGGTACCAGAGACTCCACACATTAAAGAGGAGCAGGAGGATGTACACCAACAACCAGAGGATGCTGAAGGGTCACCACAGGCATTAGCAGCAGTGAAGAGAGAAGATGAGCCTCCACAGACGAAAGAGGAGCATGAGGATGATGCTTATGGGTCACCACACATGTTAATATCAGTGAAACATGAAGATTCTGATGACGAAAAAATGTACAGAGAGACAGAGCTCCTAACCAGCATCTTTGAACACATGAAAACACAAGCTGGTTTAGAGATCAGTGGGTTAGTTCATCAATCTATTGGTCTACATGTCCTTTCGTCCAATTGTTGCGAGGAGAATATGGAAGATCAGCCAGATTTAAAACTACAGAAATCACACAAGAGCCACACGTTGTCAAATGAATTATCGAGACAAACAGCCATGATGATTGGCAATGGGGAGGACCACAATGGCTGTAAAGTTTGTGGCAAGGCTTTTAATTGTAATCATAGCTTAAGGATACACATGATGTTTCATACCGGGGAAAGACCACACAATTGCAAAGTTTGTGGCAAAGACTTTGTACAATATAATGATCTCAGGAGACACATGAGGATTCATACAGGTGAAAGGCCCTTTAGTTGCAATGTTTGCGGCAAGGGCTTTAAGTTGAATCGACACTTGAAGGATCACATGATGATTCATACAGGGGAAAGGCCCTTTAGTTGTAATGTTTGTGGTAAGGGCTTTAAGTTGAATCGACACTTGAAGGATCACATGATGATTCATACAGGGGAAAAGCCCTACAGCTGTACTGTTTGTAATAAAGGCTTTGTTCAAAAGGGTAATTTTAACAAACACATGATGATTCATACAGGAGAAAAGCCTTAGAGCTGTACTGTACTGTAATTGTGCCAAACACTTTACTATAACTAGTAAATTAAAAAACAACAACAATTGAGGACACATACCAGACATATGAATTTGCAGAAGGATTTGTACGGAATTCGTCGGATTTACACCACCTTAGTTTTGCGTGGCAGTGTGGCAAACAACATTGAAATGAATGATCTGCAAAATGAATGATTATTAATGCAAATACACAAATAAAAACATTGTAAAATTTTAAAATTTGTATAATTTTGTTCACATTGAGATGTTTAACACAAGATATATACGTATAACAAACTAAAAATAAACATTTTATACTTTTTCTTCTCTACATTATAACATGAGTAACACGTTGTTTCATGAAGGTGGTCTTCATGAAAAAAGTTTGGAGCTACTAAAATTACAAAGTAACAGTAGTTATGTATGTCATAATATGTACAGTATAGCATATAAACAATACCAAATACAATTTGCCTTTGTTCAATCCCCCCAGAGTAAAAGCGATTAGTAATTAAAACATATGCTCTACTGTATATTTTCATTTCTAAATGTTTTGATGAAATGAAAATTGTGGGCCTTATCAAGAACAAGAAATACTTTTTTTTTACGCCGTTGTGTCTTTTCCCTTTGTACCTTCAATATGATTTTACCTCCATGATTTACTGCTTCTGACTTTACTGAAGTAACTATTTTGTATGTATTTGAATGTCTAATTGAAATGAACAAGTTGGCCTCTATTGTAAACAAGTGTATTCTTAACTAGTGTATCCAATCCGTTTTTCGGATTTGCTGTAGTTGTACTTGAACTGCACTGAAATTCTCCAATCTCTATTCAGTTTTGTGACAGTGCTGTAACTCTCATTTCTGTTAATGAAAATTCCATTCATTCATTCATTCATTCATTCATTCATTCATTCATTCATCCATCCATTCATTCATTCATTCATTCATTCATTCATTCATTCATTCATCCATCCATCCATCCATCCATCCATTCATTCATTCATTCATTCATTCATTCATTCATTCATTCAGTGCACACCTTTAAATCATTGTTTGGTAGGCTGTTCATATGCAGAATGATGGAGCATCATTGTATTGTTATGCCTGTATTGTTGTAGGTCTATACTTATTGAGTGAATTGCACCTCAATGGTAAACCTAGATCTATAGTCGAAGCAAATGTAAACTACCATTACCAGCTATTCAATTAATTAGCAGAAACTCATTGTAATTGAAGGTGTGATACTTTCAATTACAATGAGTTTCTGATCGTTTAGTAGTAAGTAAGCCTTGCCTAGCCATGATGTCATGAGACTAGGCCGAGCTATGAGGCCCATAGTTTAGGCTGACAACTATACAAACAGAGGTTTTGCTAAAAATAATTATCTCAAAAGACACATGCTAATTCATACTGGAGGAACCACCCTACAATTGCAAAGTGTGTGGCAAAGGTTTTAATCATAGTGATACAATGAAGTCACACACGAGGACTCATACAGGTAAGACCACAGCTAAAGATCAGAATCTCCATACACAATGCCACTACGGGGATGCAAATCACCTGATGATTCATATTTTGGCAAAGACCCACAGTTGTGTTTTTTTTTTTTTTTTAGTTGAAACCATTCTGAATGTATAGGGTCCAGTGTAAATGTGAGAGTATATATCCTGCTATTTCATCTGCATGATAGTTAGGAGGTTGTGACACCTTATTGACTATTTTATGAAATGTCTTCACTCCATCCTCAACCCTCCTGCTGTATTATTTTACCATAGTAGTATTATTAACTCTAATTGTATAATATATAAGTATTTTATGTTGTGTTCCTGGAGAAACATATGAACCTGTTTTTAGTAAATACTTTGACATGCATAAGGCTATGTTCAAAAGAGTAATCTTAAGAAATACATGGTGCTTCATACAGGGGAAATTCCTTAGAGTTGTACTTTTTGTGCCAAATACTGTACTGCAACTAGTACAAAACAAACAACACTTGAGGACACATACAAGACATTTATGATTTCTCTGGGGTTGGATGTGACACCGTATTGATTATTCTTTTACAGAGATTTGAATGTCCCAGCACACATTCAAATTGAAGGTGTGATTTACATAGACTGTAGAGCAAAAAGGTATAGTTTATATGCTGATCAGTACATATTATGACATACTGCACATTTTTTTAGAAAAAGATTTTAGTAGCTCCAAACTTGTTTTAGGGGGAGCGAAGACCACCTTCATGAAACACTGTGTTACTCATGTTATAATGTAGGGAAGATGAAGTATACCATGTGTATTTTTAGTTTTTTATATATCTTGTGTTAAACATATCAATGTGAACAACATTATTCACCCAAATTACAGAATGGAGGATGGAGTGAAGACAATTCTGTTCATGTTGTAAATGTTTTTATTTGTCTATTTGCATTAGTCATCATTCATTTTACACATCATGCATTTCAATGTTTGCTACAGTCTGCATAAGTGTTTTTCAATTGTATACATCTTTTGCGTGCCTTTTGAGCGACTATCATTCTGTGCAAATTGGACCATTCACAGTATGCAAATTCATAAATGTCTTGTATGTGTCCTCAAGTGTTTTTTCGTCAATTTACTAGTTGTAGTAAAGCATTTGGCACAAACAGTACAATGCTAAGGCTTTTCCCTGTATGTATCATCATGTGTTTCTTAAGATTACTCTTTTGAACAAAGCCTTTAGCGCAAACAATACAGCTGTAGGGCTTTTCACCTGTATGAAGCATCATGTGATCCTTCAAGTATCGATTCAACTTAAATCCCTTGCCGCAAACAGTACAATTAAAGGGCCTTTCCCCTGTATGAGTCATCATGTGTGTCTTCAGACTTGCATTAAAATTAAAGCCTTTGCCACAAACTTTGCAATTGTATGGGTTTTCCCCTGTATGAATTTGCATATGTTTTGTCAGATTTCCATTAAGATGAAAGCCCTTTCCACAAACATTGCAACTAAAGGGCCTTTCACCTGTATGAATCCTCATGTGTCTCTTGAGATCATTATTTTGTACAAAGCCTTTGCCACAAACTTTGCAATTGTGAGGTCTTTCCCCTGTATGAATCATCATGTGTATCCTTAAGCTATTATTACAATTAAAAGCCTTGCCACAAACTTTACACCTAATGTGGTCGTCCCCATTGCCAATCATCATGGCTGTTTGTCCCGATAATTCATTTGACAATGTGTGGCTCTTGTTTGATTTCTGTAGGTTTAAATCTGGCCGATCTTCCATATTCTCCTCCCATCCATCACTGTCTTCTGTGTCAGGTTCAGAACAACGAGAAGAAAGGACATGTAGACCAATAGATTGATGAACTAACCCACTGATCTCTAGACCAGCTTGTGTTTTCATGTGTTCAAACGAAATGCTGGTTAGGAGCTCTGTCTCCTTTTCTTCTTTAGAATCTTCACGTTTCACTGATATTAACATGTGGGGTGACCCATAAGCATCATCCTCATGCTCCTCTTCCATCTGTGGAGGCTCATCTTCTCTCTTCACTGCTGCTAATGCCTGTGGTGACCCTTCAGCATCCTCTGGTTGTTGGTGTACATCCTCCTGTTCCTCTTTAATGTGTGGTGCCCCATAAGCATCAGCCTCATGCTCCTCTTTCATCTGTGGAGGCTCATCTTCTCTCTTCACTGCTGCTAATGCCTGTGGTGACCCTTCAGCATCCTCTGGTTGTTGGTGTACATCCTCCTGTTCCTCTTTAATGTGTGGAGTCTCTGGTACCTCCTGCACCACACTGGAGCTCCACTGCTGATGTTCAGGGTAAACCTCCTGCAGCACAGCAGGATGGAATAAATCTACAAGACAGAATAAGACATTAGATTATAAGTTTAGTAATAGAAGTTCAGTTATATTGAAACATAGCACTGCAAAACAATTCAGAAAACATATATTATGAAGGATGTTATGTTAAGCATTTTACAAACCTGCTCTGTGTAATTCAGCATCTGGTTGTTGGCGTTGGCGGTCAATCTCTTGCTTGTAACAGACAACTTGGTCTTCATAATCTGTTATAATTCTTCCAATGATCCCAAGTATCTCATCGACAGCAGCTGCAGATAGTAGCTTGTTTACCAGGGAATTCAGTGTTTGCAGTAAAGCTATATAGTGATCCATGTTGTCAGCTCTTTGTGTTTGTTTTCCAAGTAAACCAACAATCGGTGGAAATCACCCTCTCCAAACTCTCCAAATCCAGTATACAATAAGTATCAGGGCAAAAAAATAGCTGTCTACTTCACCTAGCAGGCTACTGCAGAGAGACGTTCTGCTCCCAGCAAGTTACACAGATTAGTGTGTCAACAAACAAAGCAGAACTCTGTTAAATACTCACTGATGAGCCTGATGGACCAATCAGAGCGTGGTGGGGGTTGGGCACGAAAAATGAGGCAACGGCTGATTGTTTAGCAGCAGATGACCTCCACTTAGCCAGTTCAGGCCCATAACCTTGTCATAGTGTGACCCTGGATACCTTACTGTTAAAAATTCAAATAGTCATTTGCATTTATTCTGATTACAAATGATCATATTTCCATATTGTTCTGCAACACTCTCCTCATAAATAAACAACAAATGTCACTTTCTGGTGGATACACAAGGCAACATTTAAAAGTTACATGTATGGTATCAAAGCATCTCCAGAGAATGTTCTGAATCTGATAGGGAAGACCAGTCATGTTTGAAAATAGTGATATCAGGCTTAGACAAACCAGATTCAGACACACTGCAATGGCACCAGAAGCATGTGAATGAAGAGCAACTGGGTTTGAAGCACAAGCAGTTAGCAACCAATAATGTTATATGGTGGATCCCATTAGCTGTACAATTTGTGGCAAGGGCTTTAATTTCCATAGCATGTTGAGGGACATATTATAATTTAAAGCCCCTAGTAAATTCCTGATTGCATCCCCATAGTGGCAGGGTGTATGGACTTAAGAGTGAAAGATAATTAACTGATCTTTAATCTGATCTTCAACTATGGTCTTACCTTGTATGAGTCTTCATGTGTAACTTCATTGTATCACAAGGATTAAAGCCACCAACTTTACAACTGCATGGTGTTTCCCCTGTATAAATCCCACGTGTAACTTCATTTCATCATTACGATGAAAGCCTTTGCCACACATTTTGCAACTGTAGGGCATTTCACCAGTATGAATTAGCAGTATCTCTTGATTTTTTTTTTTTTTTTTTTTTTTTTTTAGCAAAGCCTCTGTTTGCATAGGTGTCAGTATAAAAAAGCAGAAACTCATTGTAATTGAAAGTATCACACGTTCAATTCCTACCTTCACCTTCAAGTTTCTGCTAATTATTTGATTGGGTGGTAATGGTGTTGTTTTTCCAGTAAGGAGTAGTAGTGTGTAATGGTGGTTGGGTCATTTACATTTGCTTGGACTGTAGATTACCGTTGAGATGCAATTCACTCAGTAAGTATCGATGTATAACAACACCACAGGCCAAACAATACAATGGTGCTTATAATTCTGCATATGAACAGGCTACCAAACAATGATTTAAGTGTTTGCAGAATCACAGTACTAATTATAGCAGCACAACATTTTACAATGTTAACTGTGAGTGGACTAAATAAATGAATGGATTTTTTGTATTAACAGAAATGAGAGTTACAGTACAAGTCAAGTACACACTGCTACAAAACTGATAGCAGTGTGGAGAATTAAAGTACAATTCAAGTACAACTACCATTTGTGGCAACTACAGCAAAAACACTAGTTAAGAATACACTTGTTTACAATACTGGACAATTCAAGTTCATTTCAAATATGTACAAAATACGTACAAAATAGTTACTTCACTAAAGTCAGAAGCAGTAAATCATGGAGGTAAAATCATAGTCCATGCATCCACATGCTTCACAACAGAAACATGTGCATCCACATGCTTCATACCAGATGCATGTGGATGAAGAGCAGTTGGGTTTGAGGCAAAAGCAGTTAGCAACTAATAACACATTATAGGGTTAGCTGTACAATTTGTGGCAAGGGCTTTAAATTTCATAGCATGTTGAAGAGACGCATGATCAAAGCCCCACAGTTGTACCATTTGTGGCAATGCTTTTAACACAAATGGACATGACACACCTTTACGCCACTGGCAGGTATGCACATATTTTTCTGTTACCAAGCTGTTTGAAATTTGTTCTTTCCATGAACAAAATCTGAATATGCTAGGCAGTGCATTGCAATGTATGCCTTGCCTTATGGGTGATTTGTGCTGTTTTAAATTTACAGTAGGCCTCGGCATACAGTGGGAAAGGAAATGTACAATGTACATTTTTGTTTGGGCTACGCACACACACACACACACACACACACACACACACACACACACACACACACACACACACACACACACACACACACACACACACACACACACACACTTTCTACTTTTTATGTTAATTATGCATTCTTACTTTAAAATGGGCCTACATACCAAAAGTAGTCTTGATTGTATTGGTATAGCGTACTGTTGTATTGTATTGGCTGGACGTGTAGGAACAAGACTGTACTCTATGCCTATCGCCTATACACTATGCCTTGCAGGTAAACGTAAGCCATGTGTTTAGCATTTAAATATCTGATGGCCCTATTGTGCCCAGACAACCACTGGCCACTAACTCCAACCCCAAACCTCGCAGCGCAGACGTGTGAAAACTTACAGTTACAGTACAATTGAATTCTCCTAAAATTCCCAGGGGCAGCCCCCACAGAGTGAGTTCACAATGGGGACAAACCATAGGGATGTGATCAGTGTGGGCACAATTTCTCAAGAAAGTCGAATCTGAAAACCCACCAGAGAGAAACCCTTTAGTTGTGAGCAATGTTGGAAACATGTAATATTTTAATGGTGCATGGTGTGTCCACCAGACAGTGCCATTTGTTAAGTTTATTTATGCTGGAAGTAAAATGCAACCCCTTATGGAAATTTGGTGATTTTTATGGTGAAAAATATGATTTCAAAAGACAAATGAGGATTCATTCAGGTGTTGCAATGTTTGTGGCAGGGGCTTTAAGTTGAATCAAAGGATCGCATGATGCTTCATACAGGGGAAAAGACCTACAGTCGTACTGAACATAGCACTAAAGGCTATGTTCAAAAGAGTAGTCTTAAGAGATACATGAAGCTTCATACAGGGGAAATGCCTTAGAGTTCTACTTTTTGTGCCAAATACTGTACTGCAACTAGTACAAAACAAACAACACTTGAGGACACATACAAGACATTTATGATTTCTATGGGGTTGGATGTGACACCGTATTGATTATATATTCAAATTGAAGGTGCGATTTAGATAGACTGTAGAACATTGTTTTATGAAATGTCTTCACTCCATCCTCAACCCCCCTGTCGTATTGTTTTATTATATTACCTCTAACTGTATAATAAACTATGATATACTATTTCTTCATTCATTCTATTATAGTGGAATTTCTGTCCAACAACTACAAAGTATTTCATGTTGTGTTCCTGGAGAAACATATAAACCCGTTTGAGTAAATAATTTGACATGAACTTAAGTTTTTACTTTAGTACTTTTACTGGTTGGCTAACTATTACATATTAAGTATACAGGTTTTACTGGTTGGCTAACTATTACACTTATGGTATAACATAACAAAGATTTTGTTATTCCATACATGTAATAGTTATTGTTAGAGAATGCTAACACCGATCTAGTGCTTCAATGAGTGTAACACCTACTGGTTACATACTTCTATTTAACTATTTGAACATTTGAACATTTTAACTGTAACATATTATAGCCCATAAGTACCCAGGGTCACTCTATGACATAGTTATAGGCCTGAAGAGGCTAAGTGGAGGTCAGCTGCCGCCAAACAATCAGTCGTTTCCTCATTTTGTCCTGCCCCCCCACTCTGCTCTGATTGGTCCATCAGGCTCAACAGTGAGTATTTAAGAGAGTCATGCTTTGTTTGTTGACACACTATTCTGTGTAACTTGGTGAGAGCAGAACTCCTCTCTGCAGTAACCTACTAGGTGAAGTAGACAGGTATCTCTGCCTTGATACTTATTGAATATTGGATTTGGGGTTTTTGAGCCAGCATGGATCACTATATGGCTTTACTGCAAACACTGAATTCCCTGGTGAACAAGCTACTATCTACAGCTGCTGTCGATGAGATACTTGGGATCGTTGGAAGAATTATAACAGATTATGAAGACCAAGCTGTCCGCTTCAAGCAAGAGATTGACCACCAACAACCACACCCTGAATTACCCAGAGCAGGTCGGTAAATGAAAATACATGCTGAAATTGTTTTATGTTTCAATATACTTGAACTTCATTCACTAAACTAATGTCTTATTCTGTCTTGTAGATTTCTTCCATCTCGCTGTGCTACAGGTTTACCCTGAACATCAGGAGAGGAGCTCCAGTGTGGTGCAGGAGGTACCAGAGACGCCACACATTAAAGAGGAACAGGAGGATGCTGAAGGGTCACCACAGGCATTAGCAGCAGTGAAGAGAGAAGATGAGCCTCCACAGATGAAAGAGGAGCATGAGGATGATGCTTATGGGTCAACACACATTAAAGAGGAACAGGAGGATGTACACCAACAACCAGAGGATGCTGAAGGGTCACCACAGGCATTAGCAGCAGTGAAGAGAGAAGATGAGCCTCCACAGATGAAAGAGGAGCATGAGGATGATGCTTATGGGTCACCACAGATGTTAATATCAGTGAAACATGAATACTCTGAAGACGAAAAAATGTACAGAGAGTCAGAGCTCCTAACCAGCATCTCATTTGAACACATGAAAACACAAGCTGGTGTAGAGAACAGTGGGTTAGTTAATCAATCTATTGTTCAACCTGTCTTCTCTTCTAATTGTTCTGAACCTGACACAGAAGACAGTGATGGGTGGGTGGAGAATATGGAAGATCAGCCAGATTTAAACCTACAGAAATCATATAATAGCAACACAATGTCAACTGAATTATCGAGGCACACAGCCCAGATGATTGGCAATGGGGAGGACCCCAATAGCTGTAAAGTTTGTGGCAAGGCTTTTAATTGTAATAATAACTTAAGGGTACACATGATGGTTCATACAGGGGAAAGACCACACAATTGCAAAGGTTTTTGTACATCATTGTGAGCTCAAGAGACACATGAGTTTTCATACAGGGGAAAAACCCTACAGTTGTACTGTTTGCACTAAAGGCTTTGTTCAAAAAAGTGATCTCAAGAGACACATGATAATTCATACTGGGGAAACGCCATACAGTTGCAAAGTTTGTGGCAAAGGCTTTCATCGTAATGATAACATGAAGTTACACATGAGGATTCATACAGGGGAAACACCATACAGTTGTAAAGTTTGTGGCAAAGGTTTTAATCGTAGTGATGCAATGAAGGTACACATGAGGACTCATACTGGTAAAGGCCATAGTTGAAGATCAGAATCTTAATTATCTGTCTCTCTCAAGTCCATACATTTTGCCACTATGGGGATGCAATTCAGGGTTTGTCACTTGACGAGACACCTGATGATTAATACAGTGGTAAAAGTTATACCGTTCTGTTTCTGTTTACAGATCAATCTTTTTGCAGTTTAAATGATTCTGAGAATATATATATAGATCCAGTCTAAATATAAGTATGTATATAATGCTATTTCCCCTGCATTATAGTTACGGGTTGTGACTCCTTATTATATATTCACATAAAAGGAGTGATTTACATGGTCTGTAGAACATTGTTTTATAAAATGTCTTTACTCCATCCTCAACCCTCCTGTTGTATTGTTTTACCATAGTATTATTATCACCTCTAACTGTACAATAAACTATGATCTACTATATCACATTCTCCATTGATTCACATTCTATTACACTGGAATCTCTGTCCAACAACTACAGAGCATTTCATGTTGTGTTCTGTTGAGTAAATCATTTGTTTGTTTTGTTTTATTGTTGGTGATGTGATAACACATCTCCAGAGGGACAGAGCTTCACCCTATAGAGAAACCCTATGGATGTGAATACTGTGGAAGCACTTCTCTCAGTTGTGCACCCTTAAAAGACGCCACACAGTTTACCAGAGATCTTTTTTATATAATCCCCATAGGGCCTACATAACAAAAGTTGTCTTCATTGTATTGTTATAGCCTACTGTTGTATCGACTTGGCCCTGTTTCGCCCAGCCGACCATCGGCCACCTACCTGACCCCAGACATGTGAAAACTTACAGTTACAGTACAATTGAATTTTCATGAGATTCCCAGGGGGCTGCAGCCCCACGGCCCTCACACAATGAGTTCACAATGGGGACAAACCATGGGGATGTGATCAGTGTGGACTCAATTTCTCAAGAAAGTTGAATCTGAAAACCCACCATAGAGAAACTAGGTGCAGTGTGGGAGACAATTTCCTGAATCATCCAGCCTAAAAAAAACCCAGAAACTTCACACCAGAGAGAAACCCTATGGATGTGATCAGCATGGAATACACTTTTCTCACATGACTAGCTGTAAATACCACCAGAGAATCCATACATTGCAGTGGAAGTCAGTTAGACGGTCACAGATAAAATAAGATAAGATCTTGATTGTCATTGTACAATGTATAATGAAACATTAGTTCGGTGCATCAGCCAACAGTATAAATTGAAAGGAAACACTAATTAACACAATAAATGAGCATTAAAATGTCAGGTCATTCAGTCAGTCAATAAATGAATAAGTGAAAGAAACACAAACATTTAGAAGGAAGTAAGGGGGCTCATAAAACAAAGAGCATATTGTGTGTATACATATATTGCACGTCCCAACAGTCCATATATTATTGCATTATACATTATTGCAATCGCTCAATGGTCCACAACAACATGCTGCTGTCAAGGACAGGGAAAGAGATCATATTTAGAGATCATATCTGTGTAGACAGCAAACAGCATTATAGAGCATAATCAGTTTTTCTACTTCAAGCATCCAAAAATGACCCATACTGTTGAACTGTTGAAAATATGATGGAGTTTGTCAGAGACTTAAACTATTTCTTAACTATTTTAACTAATTTATTGTTCATTTATATAAACAAAAATGTACATTGTACATTTCCTTTCCCACTGTATGCCTAAGCCTATTGCAAATATTAAACAGCACAAATCACCCATAAGGCAAGGCATACATTGCAATGTAGCATATTCAGGTTTTGTTCATGGAAAGAACACATTTCAGACAGCTTGGTAACTGAAAAATATGTGCATATCTGCCAGTGGCGTAAAGGTATGGAATGTTTACCAGAGAGAAAGCAATGCAGTTTTCTCCAATATGAATCAATATATGGGTATTCACATGTCCATTCGTATTAAAAGCTTTGACACAAATGGTACAACCATGGGGCTTTTCTTCATAAATGATCATATGTCTCTTCAACATGCTATGGAAATTAAAGCCTGTTTGTACAGCTAACTATAACGCAAGTGTAGGCAACCATAGGCACAGGTGCCAACATTGGCACAGTGAAGCGTGATCACTGGCACACTGGCATACATATGAGGAAGGATGTTTCCTTTTAAATCATAAATTAGGCTGGGGAGATAGACAGGTGTGATTTTCCTAAAGATGATTTCAATATCCTGATAGATAGAAAGAAAACAGTCCAGAAGAAGAAAGAGATGCTTATATGTTCTGTTCTGATATTCATATCTGAATTCAAACTAATGTTGACATGGCACACTGACTATCAGGTTGCTGATCCCTGCTATAATGTGTTATTACACTCAACAAAAATATAAACGCAACACTTTTGTTTTTGCTCCCATTTTTCAGGGGATGGACTTAAAGCCCTAAAATTCATTCCAGATATACAATATAACCATTTCTCTCAAACACTGTTCACAAATTTGCCTAAATGTGTGATATTGAGCACTTCTGCTTTGTTAAGATAATCCATCCCACCTCACAGGTGTGCCACATTAAGATGCAGGTGTGACATCATGATTAGTGCACAGGTGTACCCCAGACTCTCCACAACAAAAAGACACCCTGAAATGTGCAATTTTCTTTTGCCTTATTGGGTGTATGGGCCTCCGAACCAGTCAGTATCTGGTGTGACCACCATTTGCCTCATAAAGTGCAACACATCTTCTTCGCATAGAGTTTATCAGATTGTCAATTGTGGCCTGTGGAATGTTGGTCCACTCCTCTTCAATGGCTATGTGAAGTTGCTGGATATTAGTGGGAACTGTTACACACTGTAAAAATGGTAATAACACAATATTACCAAATTATTACCATTTCGACAGCGCATCCGACTTTAGTGAAGTAACTATTTTGTACGTATTTTGTACATATTTGAAATGAACAAGTTGGCCAGTATTGTAAACAAATGTATTCTTAACTTAACAGTTTTTGCTGTAGTTGCCACAAATGGTAGTTATAGTTCTACCTCAATTGTTCTGTAATTCTCCACGCTGTTATCCGTTTTGTAGCAGTGTGTACTTGACTTGTACTGTAACTCTCATTTCTAAAACATCCATTCATTCATTCAGTCCACTCACAGTTAACATTGTATAGTGTTGTACTGCTGTAATTAGTACTGTGATTCTGCAAACACTTAAATCATTGTTTGGTAGTCTGTTCATAAGCAGAATGATAAAGCACCATTGTATTGTTGGGCCTGTATTGTTGTACGGCTACGCTTACTGAGTGAATTGCAATTTAATGGTAATCTACAGTTCAAGCAAATGTAAATGACCCATCCACCATTACACACTAATACTCCTTACTGGGAAAACAACACTTACCAGCTAGTCAATTAAATAGCAGAAACTCATTGTAATTGAAGGAGTGATACTTTCAATTACAACGAGTTTCTGCTTTTTATGCTGACACCTATACAAACAGAGGCTTTGATAAAAGAATGATTTCAAGAGACACATGCTAATTCGCACTGGTGAAACGCCCTACAGTTGCAAAGTGTGTGGCAAAGGCTTTCATCATAATGATAAAATCAAGTTACACATGAGGACTAAGGCCATAGTTGAAGATCAGAATCTTAATTATGTTTCTCTCCGAAGTCCATAGACCCCACTAGGGATGCAATATAGGAATTGTCACTTGAAGAGACACCTGATGATTCATATATTGGAGAGAAATGGTAAAATCTGGAATGAATTTTAGGTATTTAAGTCTATCCCCTAAAAAATGGAAGCAAAAAAGTCTTGCGTTTATATATATAATATATATATAAACGCAAGACTTTTTTGCATATATATATATATATATATATATATATATATATATATATATATATATATATATATATATATATATATATATAACTAAAAATAAAACTACTAAAATATGTTTCTAAATTATTTTGTGCACAATTTGTTATGGATGTTACCTACAGTACAGGATACAATACCAACCTGGGCTCCTACTATGAGCCCAATGCCTTACTGTCTATTTTGTCAGAAGTTTAAACAATGATAGATGAGGAAGTGTATGTTATTAGTAACTATAGTTTAAAAGACGTGGACCCTAGTAAAAAAAAACCTATGGGATTCCAACGGAAAAATCCTTTCAGATTTTGGAACAATCCTATTACATTTCCAAGAGGAATCCATTAGGATTCCAATAGAATCCTATAAGAATTTCTTGAACAATACGTTGGAATGAAAACATCCTTCGACGTTCAAAGTGTATTAATTATGGAGTAAAAACAAAAAAAACATTTGAGATCTTATGTAGGCATTCAATATCAATGTTTATTTTGAGCACAATAAAAGTATGCAAAAATTGTGGCATATGGGTAAAAACATGACAGTATAAGGGCCTACAGTAAACATCCACAGCATCTTGTTTAATATAACTACTAATACAAAAAACACTAAAATACTAATAATGCGAATACAATATCTAATAAAAGTGTCTTTCTCATGCCTCTGTAGCAGATTGATGATTTATATCATCACTGGTTAAAAAGCTCTTGTTCGTCCTGGGACCTTTCTTCTTCTGGCGTGGAGTTAAACCATTCTCCTTGTAGTGATTCACAAGGGCTTGGAGAAGGCTTTTGCTGATCCTGGACAAAACGACATGAACAGTCTTACAAACTAAGGCAACAAATTTCATCAAAAAAAGCATTTTCATCTCCCTGTTCTACATGAGCTACACAAAGAGCGTTTGCACACTGTATTACACAGTGTATAGTAACACTAGGTAATAATTGCCACACCAATTGTAACACCAATGTTACAATTACAATTGTAACATTCATAGTATGAATGAATATCATAGATTAGAAGGCAACTCACCCATAGACAAAGAGAAATGTTGCACGGCAGACGACGATCGTGTTGACCATGTATGTAGAACGGTGGTGCTCTCGTTTTCTGTTTAATTTTTTTGTGCTCTGTGTGAGCTCGGAGTCATTCATACACGTCTTTATAATTCCCAGGAGAATCATGTCTTTATGGTCCCTCGACAATGCTGCCATTTCCATCCGTGTGTCACAGACCATGTCTGGGTCCAGTTGTTGACTGCAAGACACAGGCTGGCGATCGGAATTCTCTTTACGTCTTTCTTGGCATCTGCAATCAAAGTTTCGTACCTTCTCCATTTCTGCTGCTCTGTCGCTTGTAGTAGTGTCCATCTCGAGTTGACAGCGTGACAAAGTGTTTTAGAACACACAGAAACACATTGTATTTATGGGTGGTGCTCAAAGCATGAGAGCTGAAGACAATAGCATTCCATGACCAATCAGAATCATGTATGCAAATCGCTGAGTTGCTCCTCTCCACCCCCAAAAGAGACTTAAACATACTGAAAATAACTCCCTACTTTGGCAAATAAATACAGACATTTCTCTAGAGATGCTTTGATTTGGCAATTGTTGTTTATTTATGCTGTGAGTAAATTGCAACACAATATGGAGATATGGTAATCTGGAATTATAATAAATACAAATGACTATTTGAACATTTTAACTGTAACTACCAGTATGAACTAACAGGGTATATAGACTGGAGATAGAGTGCATAATAATAAACATAATTAAGATTCCCTCATGTGTGACTTAAATGTATCATTACAATTTAAAGCTTTGCCACAAACTCTGCAACTATATGGTCTTTCCCCTGTATGAATCCCCATGTGTTTCTTCAGATCTCCATTGTGAGCAACATCTTTGCTACAAACTGTACAACTATATGGTCTTGTCTATGGCTGTAGGGATCACCACGTGTTTCATCAGATTGAAGCCTTTGCCATAAGCCTTGCAACTGTAGGGCCTTTCCATTGTGTGAATCATTATGTGATGATGCTTTTGCATAACTTGGTTTTATATACCCATGTTTTAATCCCTTTGTTTATCTACTGCCTTAAAAGCAAAGGCCAGAAAACAAACATTGTCTTCTGCCATTTTCATATTACATATTTTACACAACTAGTGTAAAAAAAAAAAAAAAAAAAAAAAAAAAAAAAATATATATATATATATATATATATATATATATATATATATATATATATATATATATATATATATATATATATATATATATATATATATATATAAAACTGGTTTCCTACATGAGTAACACAGTGTTTGTATTTGTTCAATCTCTCCAGGGTAAAAGTGATTAGTAAATAAAATATATGCTCTACTAGGCTATATAATCTTGTCTAAATTGACGTCTTAGTTATTTTTTGTCTTTTTTTAATAATTGTATATTTTCTGTCCAATCAGTTTTTCAGATTTGCTGTAGTTCTTGAATTGTACAGTAATTACCCAGGCTGTATTCAATTTTGTAGCAGTGTGTAGTTGACTTGTACTGTAACTCTCATTTCTGTTTATAAAAATCCATTTATTCATTCAATCTAAGCACAATTAACATTGTATAGTCTGCTCCAATTACTACTGTAATTCTGCAAACACTTCTGTTCATATGCTGAATAATAGAGCACCCCTGTATTGTTAGGCCTGTGTTGTTGTAGGTCTCAATGATACATCTCAATGATACACCTACAGTCAAAGCAAATGTAAATGACCCAACCACCAATACTTTTCCTTACTGGAAAAACAACACTGTTACCACCAGTCAATTAAATAGCAGGAACACATTGTAATTGAAGGTTTGATACTTTCAATTACAACGAGGTTCTGCTCTTTTAAGCTGACAACTACACAACCTTTGCTAAAAGAATGATCTCAAGAGACACATGCTAATTAATTCTGGGGAAATACCCTACAAATGTTGCAAAGGCTTTCATCATAATGATACAATGAAGTTACACATGAGGATTCATATACGATAAGGCCATAGTTTAAGAAACTTTATTTTTCTCTCTCAAGTCCATACATCCTGCCACTCGGGATGCAACTGATGAATTGTCACTTGATGAGACACCTGATGGTTAATACAGTGGTAAAGACCAACAGTCATACGGTTCTGTTTCTGTTTACAGATCAGTTGAAATAAGTCTGAATGTGCATATTTAGGTCCAGTGTAACTATAAGTGTATATATCTTGGATTTTTCCATTGCATTATAGTTAGGGGGTTGTGGCACCCTATTGATTATATATTCAAACAAGGGTGCACATGATGATTCATACAGGGGAAAGACCACACAGTTGCAAAGTTTGTGGCAAAGGCTTTGTACAAAATAATGATCTCAAGAAACACATGAGGATTCACACAGGTGAAAGACCCTTTAGTTGTAATGTCTGTGGCAAAGGATTTAATCTGAACGGAAATCTGAAAAAACACATGCAGATTCATACAAGGGAAAGCAATACAGTTGTAATGTTTGTGGCAGAGGCTTTAGGTTGAATCAATCCTTCAAGGATCACATGATGATTCATTCAGGGGAAAAGCCCTACAGTTGTACTGTTTGCAGTAAAGGCTTTGTTCAAAGCGGTGATCTTAAGAAACATGCGATGGTTCATACAGGGGAAAAGCCCTACAGTTGTACTGTTTGTACCAGATGCTTCACTACAAATAGTAAATTAAAAAAACACATGATGACACATACAAGGCATTTATGAATTTATGCAGACTGTGAATGTACAATTTATACAGAATGATAGATAGTTGCACTCAAGGATTTTTACAATTAAAACCACTTTAGTTATGCAGACTGTGGCAAATAACGTTCAAATGAATGATCTGTAAAATGAATGATTAATGCAAATACACAAATAAAACATTCTAAAAATAAACATGAACAGAACTGTGTTCACTCCATTCTGAACATAACTTGTCTGCGGTGGAATATTATGGCACACAAGCTTTGCATATCGAAAGAGGATAATTCAAGCTTTCTCCACGGCTGCAAAGTTGGTGAGTTTGCCGTTGTTTAATGCAAGCAGAGCACAGATGAAATCACAGACTGATACATATAATTAATGTAAGTTTATAACCTTTCATACATTAGAACGTTCTATTAATAACTGCAATGAATGTAACTGCATAGCCCTTTAGACATTAGAACATTTTATTAATAACTATAATTAATGTAAGTTTATAACCTTCAAAGAGAGGCCGCTTGACATCGAACCTTAATGCAGTATTCCTCAACTTTTTTTGTACCAATTAAGGCACACTTTTCTCAAACTCAATGCATATCATACGCACCATAAATATGATGATCATGAATCCACACAACATCCTACTGTTCTCCACAGGCACACATATGTAGAGTAACCCCTTCAATTACAATGAGTTTTGGTCTGATTGTCTGAATTACATCTGAATAGCAAAGCTATTTGCTGAACATTGATGAGGTTTCTCCATGACAATGTACCAACATCAGACAAACACGTGTGACATACCAGGCATAAGAATAGCATCTAAAATGTATTTTGCATGCCTGGTGTCACCACAAAGACATCACATCATTAAACTATCTTTAACAATGAGTTCAAAATCAGTGCTACACTTGCATATATTCTTACAGATGAATATAAAACAAGTCACCCTTCTTTCAACAGTTTTTGTTAAGCTGTTTAATCTCCTGGTTTCTTGTCAACATACACAAACTTCATCTCCTCACCAGTTGCAATGGGTTAAATTTAGGGATGTCCTGATACCACAATTTCTGTTAGCCGATACCAATACAAGATACAGATACCAAAAATAATAATAGAAAATAATAAAAAAAAAACAATACACAATAGTCCACCAAACAGGAATAGCAGATTTCTCACTCAAACATGCACTTGGTCAACTCCATACCAAATTCCACATGACCCAGTTCATATTTTACAAACTGCCATAGTGTCAACCTGATCACTGGTTAGACTGGCATATATCTGCCAATGGTGATGCAACCTGATAATGTTAAATCAGGGCAGATACTGATACTTTTCTGAAACCAATACAGTATAAGGACATCCCAGGAACAAATGTGTTGCATCAATTGCACACTTAGGGCGATGTAGTATGAGATCATGGTGGCTACAGGCAGATCAATAAAGCATAACATCTGCCTGGTTTCCATTGTCACATACAATAATCAAATAAAATCAATTCGCAATAACACAACAACAAACTACAAAACCAAAGTGTTTTAAAAGACTCTTAGATTAGATTAGATTCCACAGCCTAGGCAGCCACAGGAAAGGCACAATGGTTCCTACTTCTTAGGTTTGTAACAGGAACCTTCAGTAGCAGTTTAAGCTTTCTGGTGCTATGCTGAGTGCTAAGTAATTGCTATTGGTATAATTATGCTCAAATACATTTAGGTGTTAATTAATACCCAGACAGTCTAATTGTCTGATTGTAAATACAAATGCAGTGTTCATAGTCTTTGTTTATAACTTTGCATGTGTGGTAGGGTGGTGTAATTTGGTCCGACTACGCCACCTAGGGAATTGCGCCCCAGGAAATAATTACTGTGATACACTGAACACCCAGAACACATGAGTGAATCCTCAACACAAGTTCGTTTACTATAAATAGGCAGGCAGGGACGTAAGTATGGGAATACAAATCTATTTTATTTAATAATAATATTCAATAAAAATGGTAATTATATTTTAACAGTTGCAGTGCAGTATGTAACAATAAAATGTGATCCAAATCAATCTTCAGCATAGATAAAATAAGCGTGACGCGAACAGGATAAAACACATGCCAGTGTAGGCTACTTATTGCACTGGTCCCGGTTATGTCTCACAGGGTGAGGAAGGCGGCGGGCAGGCTGACGAGCCCACAGTGTGGCAACCCCATAACAAAATACACAGCAAATAGAAAATAATAGAAAACACAGCAAATCATGAACACACAAAATAGTAAAACAAAGCAAACAAGGGGTCACACCTACTGACCAGCTATCCCCTAAACCCACACAACCCACTCCCCCTCAGGACAAGTCCTAGAGTACAGGTACAATGCGCACTATGTGGCGAATGTGGTTCAAACAGTACTCACGCTTCTCATAGCTGTTCAACTGGACATACCCCTGGTAGAGCCAGCGGGACTAACAGTCTATATACCCTGAGTCCGTGCTGCGGACGGGTTGGCAGCACTGGCAAGTTGGCAACACTTGCGGATTGACAGCACCGTCAGGTTGGCGACACTGCCGGGTTGGCAACACTGTGGGCTCGTCAGCCTGCCCGCCGCCTTCCTCACCCTGTGAGACATAACCGGGACCAGTGCAATAAGTAGCCTACACTGGCATGTGTTTTATCCTGTTCGTGTCACGCTTATTTTATCTATGCTGAAGATTGATTTGGATTACATTTTATTGTTACATACTGCACTGCAACTGTTAAAATATAATTACCATTTTAATTGAATATTATTATTAAATAAAATAGATTTGTATTCCCATACTTACGTCCCTGCCTGCCTACTTATAGTAAACGAACTTGTGTTGAGGATTCACTCATGTGTTCTGGGTGTTCAGTGTATCACAGTAATTATTTCCTGGGGCGCAATTCCCTAGGTGGCGTAGTCGGACCAAATTACACCACCCTGCCACATTTGGCGTAGTCGGCAGGATTTGGAGTGCGGGTGTTATCCCCAATATACCCGTCTACGTCCTTGCGGGTCCACATGAGGGACATCACGTACGGGGGTCCGTGGTGTGAAGTGTGAAGCGCGAGGACGCGCTCCAAAAGATCAAGGGGGTGAATGTAGCACCCAGCCATGAACCAGCGACAACAACCCCGCCAATCGGGCTCAGCCTTATTGGCGCGACTTGTTGTGCGTTGGACTGGCGAGTGGGAGTCCCGGGTTCGATCCCCGCTTCCGCGTAATACTACACATGCATTTTATCCACATTATTGTAATGACTGCACTTCGATCCATCATTTGCTGTGCATTCTACTACCTGACTGAATTGCATGTCAATGAACCTAGAGATCAATCATACATTCACACACCATCCTATATTGTTCCATGAAGCCTAGACATAAATAACTATGGAGAGTAAATAACACAGACAATTACAATGAATTGGTGGCGATTTAATGAATTACATCTGATTAGCATGAATGTATTTACAGTGATTAGCAGTGAATGTATTTACTGTGTTAAATAACAATGGTAAGGTTTCACACACTCCACTAAGAATGCACCAGAGTAACTTAAGACAACTTATAACTTGGGACCAGTATGAACTACCAGGGTATATGGACTTGAGAGAGAGAGTGCAAAATAATAAACTATGACCTTAGACAGTATGGATCATCATGTGTGACTTTGTCATTACAATTAAAGGCTTTGCCACAAACTGCAACTATATGGTGTTTCCCCTCTATTAATCCTCATGTGTTTCTTCAGGTCGCCACTGTGAGCAAAGTCTTTGCTACAAACTGTACAACTATCTTGCTGTTGTATGGATAACCATGTGTTTTGTCAGATTTCCATCAAGATTAAAGCCTTTGCCACAAACCTTGCACTGTAGGGCTTTTCCCTTGTATGAATCACCATGTCATGATGCCTTTCCATAATTGCTTGGTTTTATATGGCCCCATGTTTTAATGACTGTTTATCTACTCTACTGTCTTAAAAGAAATGGCCAGAAAACAAATATATTGTTTTGTGTCATGTTACATACTTTGCAGCACTTTGAGGTTATCAAGAATGCAAAGTGCATTATAAATAAAATGCATTATTAAATTAATTATTATTATTAATGCCACTCTTTAAAACAAAGCCTTTAGTGCCGAATGAATCAACATATGTGTGATGCCCATTACTATTAAACGTTTTGTTAAAAACTGTATAAATCATCATATGTCTCTTCAATGGGCTATGAATTTAAAACCCTTGCCACAAATGGTACAGCTAATGGGATCCACCCTCTAATGTGTATTAGTTGCTAACTGCTTGTGCGTCTTCATCCACATGCTTCTGGTGTCCTTGCAGTGTGTCTGAATCTGGCTTGTCTAAGCCAATGTGAAGAGATTGCATTGACATCAGTAGACTCGACATCAGGTTGTGTTGGGATTCTGACTAGCGGCTCTGTGTCTCTGGATATTCTTTGATTCCATACATGTAACTTAAATGTAATTTAAATGTTGCATTGTGTGTCTACCAGACAGTGGCATTTGTTAAGTTTATTTATGCTGAGAGTAAATTCCAACACAATATGGAAATATGGTCATTTGTCATCATAATAAATACACATTTATTTACATACTATTTGAACATTTTAACTGTAATATATCATAGCCTATAAGGTACTCAGGGTCACTCTATGACATGGTTATAGGCCTGAAGAGGCTAAGTGGAGGTCAGCTGCTGCTCTTTTTGTCCTGTCGCCCCACGACCCTGCTCTGATTGGTCCATCAGGCTCATCAGTGAGTATTTAACAGAGTTCTGCTTTGTTTGTTGACACACTATTCTGTGTAACTTGGCGAGAGCAGAACTCCTCTCTGCAGTAGCCTACTAGGTGAAGTAGACAGGTATCTTTGTCCTGATACTTATTGCATACTGGATTTGGAGTTTTTGAACCAGCATAGAGGGTGAAGTGAGCTGCTATACTTGGATCAACAACACAAAGAGCTGACAACATGGATCACTATATGGCTTTACTGCAAACACTGAATTCCCTGGTAAACAAGCTACTATCTACAGCTGCTGTCGATGAGATACTTGGGATTGTTGGAAGAATTATAACAGAATATGAATACCAAGTTGTCCATTTCAGGCAAGAGATTCACCGCCAACACCAACGGACAGATGCTGAATTAAACAGAGCAGGTTGGTAAAATGCTTAACGTAACATCCTATGTTTTAAATGAAAATACATGCTGGAATATTTTTGCAGTGTTATGTTTCAATATGCTTGAAATTCAATTACTAAACTTCCAAAAATCCAATGTATCTAATGTCTTATTCTTTCTTGCAGATTTCTTCCATGTCGCTGTGCTACAGGAGGTTTACCCTGAACATCAGCAGTGGAGCTCCAGTGTGGTGCAGGAGGTACCAGAGACTCCACACATTAAAGAGGAACAGGAGGATCTACACCAACAACCAGAGGATGCTGAAGGGTCACCACAGGCATTAGCAGCAGTGAAGAGAGAAGATGAGCCTCCAGAGATGAAAGAGGAGCATGGGGATGATGCTTATGGGTCACCACACACGCTAATGTCAGTGAAACGTGAAGTTTGTGATGAAGAAAAAATGTACAGAGAGCCAGAGCTTCTAACCGGCATCTCGTTTGAACACATAACACAAGCTGGTGTGGATAAGTGTGGATTACATCAATCTACAGGCCTACCGGTACATGTCCTCTCTTCTAATTGTTCTGAACCTGACACAGAAGACAGTGATGAGTGGGAGGAGAATATGGAAGATCAGTCAGATTTAAACCTACAGAAACCACACAAGAGCCACATATTGTCAAATGTATTATCGAGACAAACAGACATGATGATTGGCAATGGGGAGGACCATGTTAGCTGTAAGGTTTGTGGCAAGGCTTTTAATTGCAATAATAACTTAAGGGTACACATGATGATTCATACAGGGGAAAGACCACACAATTGCAAAGTTTGTAGCAAAGGCTTTGTACAGAATAATGATCTCAAGAAACACATGAGGATTCACACTGATGGAAGACCTTTTAGTTGTAATGTCTGTGGCAAAGGATTTAATCTGAACGGAAATCTGAAAAAACACATGCAGATTCATACAGGTGAAAAGCCATACAGTTGTAATGTTTGTGGCAAAGGCTTTGTACAAAATAATGATCTCAAGAAACACATGAGGATTCACACAGGTGAAAGACCTTTTAGTTGTAATGTCTGTGGAAAAGGATTTAATCTGAACGGAAATCTGAAAAAACACATGCAGATTCATACAGGGGAAAAGCCCTACAGTTGTACTGTTTGTGCCAGATGCTTCACTACAAATAGTATATTGAAAAAACACTTGATGACACATACAAGGCATTTGTGAATTCATGCAGACTGTGAATGTACAATTTATACGGAATGATAGTCGCCTAAAAGGCACTCAAGGATTTATATAATTAAAACCACTTTAGTTATGCAGACTGTAGCAAATAACGTTCAAATGAATGATCTGTAAAATTAATGAAAATACACAAATAAAAACATTCTAAAAATGAACATGAACAGAACTGTGTTTACTCCATTCTGAACATAACATGTCTACGGTGGATTATTATGGCACAAAAGCTTTGCAGATCGAAAGAGGATAATTCAAGCTTTCTCGACAGCTACAAGTTGGTGAGTTTAATGCAAGCAGAGCAAATATGAAATCACAGACTGATACATATAATTAATGTAAGTTTATAACCTTTCATACATTAGAACGTTCTATAAAACTGCAATGAATGTAACTGCATAGCCTTTTAGACATTAAAACCTTTTATGAATAACTATAATTAATGTAAGTTTATAACCTTCAAAGAGAGGCCGCTTTACATTGAACCTTAATGCAGTATTCCTCAACCTTTTTTGGCCCAATTAAGGGACACTTTTCTCAAACTCGATGCATATCATACACACCATAAATATGATGATCATGACATGACACACACCAGTCTACTGTTCCCCACAGGCACACATATGTAGAGTGACCCCTTCAATTACAATGAGTTTTGGTCTGATTGTCTGAATTACATCTGAATAGCAAAGCTATTTGCTGAACAATGAGGAGGTTTCTCCATGACAATGTACCAACATCAGACAAACACGTGTGATATACCAGGCATAAGAATAGCGTCTAAAATGTATTTTGCATGCCTTTGTCACCACAAAGACATCACATCATTCAAACTACCTTTAACAATGAGTTCAAAATCAGTGCTACACCTGCATATATTCTTAAAGATGAATATAAAACAAGTCACTCTTCTTTCAACAGTTTTTGTTAAGGGGTTAAAATTATGATGTCCTGACACCACAATTTCTTTTAGCTGATACCAATACAAGATACAGATACCAAAAATAATCAACATAAACAATACACAATAGTCCACCAACCAGGAATAGCAGATTTGTCACTCAAACATGCACTTGAGCAACTCCATACCAAATTCCACATGACCCAGTTCATATTTTACAAACTGTCATAGTGTCAACCTGATCACTGGTTAGATTGGCATATATCTGTCAATGGTGATACGACCCGATAATGTTAAATCAGGGCTGATACTGATACTTTTCTGAAACCAATACAGTATCAGGAGGACTGATACGTGTGTTAAATGACAATGGTAAGGTTTCACACACTCCACTAAGAATGCACCAGAGTAACTTAAGACAACTTGGAACTTGGGACCAAGTTGAACTACCAGGGTATATGGACTTGAGAGAGAGTGAAAAATAATAAACTATGACCTTAGACAGTATGGATCATCATGTGTGACTTCGTTGTATCATTACAATTAAAGGCTTTGCCACAAACTGCAACTATATGGTGTTTCCCCTCTATTAATCCTCATGTGTTTCTTCAGGTCGCCACTGTGAGCAAAGTCTTTGCTACAAACTGTACAACAATATGGTCTTGCTGTTGTATGGATAACCATGTGTTTTGTCAGATTTCCATCAAGATTAAAGCCTTTGCCACAAACCTTGCACTGCAGGGCTTTTCCCTTGTATGAATCACCATGTCATGATGCTTTTCCATAATTGCTTGGTTTTATATGGCCCCATGTTTTAATTACTGTTTATCTACTCTACTGTCTTAAATTGTCATGTTACATACTTTGCTGCACTTTGAGGTTCTCAAGAATGCAAAGTGCATTATAAATAAAATACATTATTAAATTAATTATTATTATTAATGCCACTCTTTAAAACAAAGCCTTTAGTGCCGAATGAATCAACATATGTGTGATGCCCATTACTATTAAAAGTTTTGCCAAAAACTGTATAAATCATCATGTCTCTTCAATGTGCTATGAATTTAAAACCCTTGCCACAAATTGTACAGCTAATGGGATCCACCCTCTAATGTGTATTAGTTGCTAACTGCTTGTGCGTCTTCATCCACATGCTTCTGGTGTCCTTGCAGTGTGTCTGAATCTGGCTTGTCTAAGCCAATGTGAAGAGATTACATTGACATCAGTAGACTCGACATCAGGTTGTGTTGGGATTCTGACTAGCGGCTCTGTGTCTCTGGAGATTATTTGATTCCATACATGTAACTTAAATGTAATTTAAATGTTGCATTGTGTGTCTACCAGACAGTGGCATTTGTTAAGTTTATTTATGCTGAGAGTAAATTCCAACACAATATGGAAATATGGTCATTTGTCATCATAATAAATACACATTTATTTACATACTATTTGAACATTTTAACTGTAATATATCATAGCCTATAAGGTACTCAGGGTCACATGGTTATAGGCCCGAAGAGGCTAAGTGGAGGTCAGCTGCTGCTCTTTTTGTCCTGTCGCCCCACCCCCCTTCTCAAACAAAGCAGAGTTCTGCTTTGTTTGTTGACACACTATTCTGTGTAACTTGGCGAGAGCAGAGCTTCTCTCTGCAGTAGCCTACTAGGTGAAGTAGACAGGTATCTTTGTCCTGATACTTATTGCATACTGGATTTGGAGTTGGAGTTTTTGAACCAGCATAGAGGGTGAAGTGAGCTGCTTTACTTGGATCAACAACACAAAGAGCTGACAACATGGATCACTATATGGCTTTACTGCAAACACTGAATTCCCTGGTAAACAAGCTACTATCTACAGCTGCTGTCGATGAGATACTTGGGATCGTTGGAAGAATTATAACAGAATATGAAGACCAAGTTGTCCATTTCAGGCAAGAGAATCACCGCCAACACCAACGGACAGATGCTGAATTAAACAGAGCAGGTTGGTAAAATGCTTAACGTAACATCCTATGTTTTAAATGAAAATACATGCTGGAATATTTTTGCAGTGTTATGTTTCAATATGCTTGAAATTCAATTACTAAACTTCCAAAAATCCAATGTATCTAATGTCTTATTCTTTCTTGCAGATTTCTTCCATGTCGCTGTGCTACAGGAGGTTTACCCTGAACATCAGCAGTGGAGCTCCAGTGTGATGCAGGAGGTACCAGAGACTCCACACATTAAAGAGGAACAGGAGGATCTACACCAACAACCAGAGGATGCTGAAGGGTCACCACAGGCATTAGCAGCAGTGAAGAGAGAAGATGAGACTCCAGAGATGAAAGAGGAGCATGAGGATAATGCTTATGGATCACCACACATGTTAATATCAGTGAAACGTGAAGACTGTGATGAAGAAAAAATGTACAGAGAGCCAGAGCTTCTAACCGGCATCTCATTTGAACACATGAAAACACAAGCTGGTGTAGAGAAGTGTGGATTAGTTCATCAATCTCCCGGCCTACCGGTACATGTCCTCTCTTCTAATTGTTCTGAACCTGACACAGAAGACAGTGACGAGTCGGAGGAGAATATGGAAGATCGGCCAGATTTAAACCTACAGAAACCACACAAGAGCCACATATTGTCAAACGTATTATCAAGACAAACAGACATGATGATAGGCAATGGGGAAGACCATGTTGTTAGCTGTAGAGTTTGTGGCAAGGCTTTTAACTGCAATAACAACTTAAGGGTACACATGATGATTCATACAGGGGAAAGACGACACAATTGCAAAGTTTGTGGCAAAGGCTTTGTACAAAATAGTGATCTCAAGAAACATATTAGGATTCACACAGGTGAAAGACCCTTTAGTTGTAATGTCTGTGGCAAGGGATTTAATCTGAATGGAAATTTGAAAAAACACATGCAGATTCATACAGGGGAAAAGCCATACATTTGTAACGTTTGCAGTAAAGGCTTTGCTCAACAGTGTGGTCTTAAGCACCATATGATCGTTCATAAAGGGGAAAAGCCCTACAGTTGTACAGTTTGTAGCAAATGCTATACTTCAGCTAGTTCATTGAAAAAACACTTGAGGACACACAAGGCATTTATGAATTCATGCAGACTGTGAATGTTCAATTTATACGGAATGATAGTCACCTAAAAGGCACTCGAGGATTTATACAATTAAAACCACTTTAGTTATGCCGATTGTGGCAAATAACATTCAAATGAAAAAATGTAAAATGAATGATTAATGCAAATACACAAATAAAAACATTCTAAAAAATAAACATGAACAGAACTGTATTCACTCCATTCTCCATTCTGAACATAACATGTCTACGGTGGATTATTATGCCACAAAAGCTTTGCGGATCGAAAGAGGATAATTCAAGCTTTCTCTACAGCTGCAAAGTTGGTGAGTTTGACGTTGTTTAATACAAGCAGATCACAGATGAAATCACAGACTGATACATATAATTAATGCAAGTTTATAACCTTTTATACATTAGAACATTCTATTAATAACTGCAATGAATGTAACTGCATAACCTTTTATACATACGGACATTTTATTTATAACTATGATTAATGTAACTTTATAACCTTCAAAGAGAGACCGCTTTACATTGAACCTTAATGCAGTCTCAACCTTTTTGTGTCCCAATTAATTAACACTTTTCTCAAACTCAATGCATATCATATGCACCATAAATATGGTGCATATGATACATCACTGAGGATACGTCCCAGTTGCATCCATGCGATGTATCTTTAAGCCTTTAGTTTCTATTTATAGTGGCTCATAGGAATAGACTATGTGACAACCAGGGAAAGACTTGGTGACCACCGGAGAGACGGGTGACAGCCGGAATGTAGACGGCACCCGGGTGAGCAGTATGGGTTAGCGCCCCAGCCTGTGTCCTCCGTGAGGAGGAAGCCCAAAAACCTTGGTGAGGCCGTTAGGAGGGCCATTACGATTCACTGCTCCTGAATGAAATGTCTGGTGCTGGGAGTCTGGTACAACGCACAGGTCCTGTGCCAACCTGGTGAGAGCAGGAGCAGACCTGGTGAGACGTAGGAGGGGTCTGGACAGGAGTCAACCCACAGAGCCTAGTCCTTCCATGTGCCAGGGTATGGTTCTCCCAGTCCCGGCAGAGTAGTTCTGGAGCAGTGGACTGTGTGGCTTTGGGTCTTTCCCTAGTGGACTGACCGAGAGTAGCTACTGGGACGTAAGTCGGGACTTGATCAACCCCGGCTGGGTCGCCTGAGTGAGGGGTATGATGTTGCGAGACCCGAAACCCCGATGACCTTGGGATACATCACTGAGGATACGTCCCAGTTGCATCCATGCGATGTATCTTTAAGCCGTCATCATGAATTCACACACCAGCCTACTGTTTCCCACAGACACAGATATGTTTACAGTAACTCCTTCAATCACAATGAGTTTTGGTCAGTCTGGTCTGAATTACATCTGAATAGTGCACCTCTGGTGCACGACACAAAATAAACCATTCATTCATTCATTCATTCATTCATTCATTCATTCATTCATTCATTCATTCATTCATTCATTCATTCATTCATTCAGTACTGCAACTCTGCAAAAAGTAACTAATTTGACATGAACTATAGGACTAGCAAGAAGTATACAGGTTTTAATGTGTTAATGTTGGAGATGTGATAATAGAATGATAATACTGATCTAGTGCTTTAATGAGTGTAACACCTACTGGTTCCATACTTCCATTTAATATGATTCACCAGTAATTCAGTCAGAAAGGGCAACTATACAATGTGTTGTAGGGAAACGGATGTCCAATATGACCAGTAATGGCAAATTATGAATCATAAATTAAACAAATGATTAACTTGATTAATCTGTTTAAAACATTCTTCATTCTCTTCTATCACATGACATACAATATTATGTAGACCAGCCAATTAAATGAACTAAAAGGTAATTTAGCACTATAGATAATACTCCAGGGCAGCTGATGAAGACGATGATGGGAACATCTCCAGAGGGACAGAGCCTAACCCTGATCATTGTGGACACAGATTCACTCTAAAGGCTCACTTCAAATCACACCAGAGAGAAACCCTATGGATGTGATCATTGTGGACACAGATTCACTCTAAGGGCTCAATTCAAATCACACCAGAGAGAAACCCTATGGATGTGATCATTGTGGACACAGATTCACTCTAAAGGCTCACTTCAAATCACACCAGAGAGAAACCCTATGGATGTGATCATTGTGGACACAGATTCACTCTAAAGGCTCACTTCAAATCACACCAGAGAGAAACCCTATGGATGTGATCATTGTGGACACAGATTCACTCTAAAGGCTCAATTCAAATCACACCAGAGAGAAACCCTATGGATGTGATCATTGTGGACACAGATTCACTCTAAAGGCTCACTTCAAATCACACCAGAGAGAAACCCTATGGATGTGATCATTGTGGACACAGATTCACTCTAAAGGCTCACTTCAAATCACACCAGAGAGAAACCCTATGGATGTGATCATTGTGGACACAGATTCACTCTAAGGGCTCACTTCAAATCACACCAGAGAGAAACCCTATGGATGTGATCATTGTGGACACAGATTCAGTCTAAAGGCTCACTTCAAATCACACCAGAGAGAAACCCTATGGATGTGATTACTGTGGACAACACTTCTCTCAGTTGTGCACCCTTAAAAGACACCATCCAGTTTATAATCCTCATGGGGGCGTGAATGATATGTTCATCGATTTTTTGGTTAAAGCCCTCGTCCCTGCTCCTGGAGAAGTTAAACTAACTTAGGCTTGTATACATATAGACCACATACTGTATGTGGGCATATATTGTATATGGGTCATTCCACGGAAACGGTATCATTTGCAGTCCCTCTGACCGTTTTAGCTGTATTTTATTGATGGAGTCACTGAAAAATATTTTTAAAAGATTTTTTAATCAATTGAAATGTTCCCTTTAATATTGTGTAAACATTACATGGATTTTAGCTTCATATCAGAAATTATCTTGTTTTCTTTCAGTAGACACCCCCTATTTTGTCCATTTTTCCATGTCCCCAGTGGCCATCGATGAAAGTGGACTTGGCATATGACTATTAAACATCAACAAAAATCCAAAAATTATGACATGAGCATATCTATCTATCTGTACTTTATTGCTGGACATGTTTAGTTTTTGAATAAATAGATGATTAATCATTTAAATGACTTTACATAGCTGTGTCCCTCAGTTGCACTCAACTCCGTTACACAAGTCATTCTTCCCTCTATAACAACAATTAACTGGCCCTTTAGTGACATCAACAATAGGAAGTAGTATTCTACAACTCTTCTGACCATCATGCTACAGAAAGTGGCAATTTAAAACCTCATTTTACACCGTTTTAGAGGCATTTTGTACTCTCACATGTGGTCGTAAATCATAACAGTTTAACTCCGTTACATGAAATAATGATATAAAACAATTCGTTATAAAGATTCTGTTTCTTATTCCAACAATATATCTGATTCTGTAACCTCAGGCATGCCAAGTCTTCTCTTCTTACTCAACTCAGTTAGAGTAGTGACTATCTTTAGTACAAAAATCACAACTCCGTTATGAACTTAATTGTCTCAACTCCGTTATCAATTAACATGTTAAAAGATATATAAAATAAATAAATTGAATGCCTGAGATGGGAAATTATGTTTTTCTTACAGCTGAAGATGTCCTTAATATTGTGGGCTATTCAGAAAAGTGAAACCTTTCGGTCAAAATTTCGGCAAAAAAGGCCAAATGATACCGTTTCCGTGGAATGACTCATATAGCCTGCCTCAGTTAAACACAACCCTCCATCCATTATCTCCACTGGCTCTCAATCTCAATGGCTCTCTCTCTCACTGTCTGTCTGTCTGTCTGCCTCTCTCTCTCTCTCTCTCTCTCTCTCTCTCTCTCTCTCTCTCTCTCTCTCTCTCTCTCTCTCTCTCTCTCTCTCTCTCCACCCCTCTCTCTATGTCTCCCTATCTCTGTCTCTCCTTTTGGTATCTCTATGTTACTTGCCTTGTGATGATGTTTTTCCATAACTTGGTTTTATATACCTCCCATAATTTAATCCTTTTGTTTATCTACTGCCTTAAAAGCAAAGGCCAGAAAACAACCATTTTCATATTACATATGTAATATCTGCGATCAAAAAACACTTTAGGTGTGCAGACTTTGGCAAACAATGTCAAAATGAATGTACTGTAAAATGAATAATTAATGCAAATACACAAATGAAAACATTCTAAAAAATGAACATGAACATAACTTTCTTCACTCCATTCTGTAATTTGGTTGGATTAATAATTCTGTTCACATTGAGATGTTTAACACAAGATAAATATAAAAAAAATAAATAAACATGTTATACTACAGCTTCCCTACATGAGTAACACAGTGTTTGTATCTTTTCAATCTCTCCAGGGTAAAGGTGATCAGTAAATAAAATATATGCTCTACTAGACTACATAATCTTGTCTAAGTTGACTTTTTAAATAATTGTATCTTTTCTTCTCTAAATGTTTTGATGAAATGGAAATGGACCTCATTATGAACAAATGAAATGCTTTTATACATCATCTCTTTTCCATTTTACCTTCACTATGATTTACTGATTACTGATTTATTGAAGTAACTGTTTTGTATGTATTTGAATGTCTTGATGAAATGAAGAAGTTGGCCTCATTATGAACAAGTATATTCTTAACTAGAGTGTCCAATCAGTTTTTCAGATTTGCTGTAGTTGTTCTTGAATTGTACAGTAATTACCCAGGCTGCATTCAATTTTGTAGCAGTGTGTAGTTGACTTGTACTGTAACTCTCATTTCTGTTTATAAGAAAAATCCATGTATTCATTCAATCTAGTCACAATTACCGCTGTATAGTCTGCTCCAATTACTACTGTAATTCTGCAAACACTTAAATCATTGTTTGGTTGGCTGTTCATATGCTGAATAATAGAGCACCATTGTATTGTTAGGCCTGTATTGTTGTAGGTCTATACTTACTGAGTGAATTGCATCTCAATGATACACCTACAGTGAAAGCAAATGTAAATGACCCAACCACCATTACACAATACTTTTCCTTACTGGAAAAACAACACCATTACCACCAGTCAATTAAATAGCAGGATTTGTAATTGAAGGTTTGATACTTTCAATTACAATGAGGTTCTGCTCTTTTAGGCTGACAACTATACAACCTTTGCTAAAACCTACAGTTGAAGAGTATATTGCAAAGGCTTTCATCATAATGATACAATGAAGTTACACATGAGGATTCATATACGGTAAGGCCATAGTTGAGGAAACTTTATTTTTCTCTCTCAAGTCAATACATCCTGCCACTAGGGATGCAACTGAGGAATTGTCACTTGATGAGACACCTGATGGTTAATACAGTGGTAAAGACCAACAGTTGTACTGTTCTGTTTACAGATCAGTTGAAATAAGTCTGAATGTGCATATTTAGGTCCGGTGTAAATATAAGTGCATATATCTTGATTTTTCCATTGCATTATAGATAGGGGGTTGTGGCACCCTATTGATTATATATTCAGACAGAAGGTGTGATTTACATGGTCTGTAAAACATTGTTTAATGAAATGTCTTCACTCCATCCTCAACCCTCTTGTTGTATTTTTTTTTACCATAGTATTATTATTAAATAAACTGTATAATAAACTATGATCTATTATATTTTTCACTCGTCCACATTCTATTATACTGGAATTTCTGTCCAACAACTACAAAGTATTTCATGTTGTGTTCCGGGAGAAACATATAAACCTGTTTTGGGTATATGAACTATAGGGCTAGTAAGAAGTATACAGGTTTTCCTGTTTGGCTAACTATTACATGTATGATATAACATCAGAGATGATGTTATTCCATACATGTAATCGTTAATGTCGGAGATTGGATAGTAGAATGATAACACTGACCTAGTGCTTTAAGGAGTGCAACACTTGATGGTTCCATGCTTCCATATAATATGATTCACCATGATTGATTGATTATTTGAACATTTTAACTGCAATATACTATAGACTATAATGTACTCAGGATCACTATGACATGGTTATAGGCCTGAAGAGGCTAAGTGGAGGTCAGCTGCTGCTGAACTATCAGTTGTTACCTCATTTTGTCCTGCCCACCCCCACCCTCTGATTGGTCCATCAGGCTCAACAGTGAGTATTTAACAGACTTCTGCTTTGTTTGTTGACACACTATTCTGTGTAACTTGGTGAGAGCAGAACTTCTCTCTGCAGTAGCCTACTAGGTGGAGGAGACAGGTATCTTTGCCCTGATACTTATTGTATGAGTTTTGAGTTTTTGAACCAGCACAGAGGGTGAAGTGATTTCCACTGATTGTTGCTTCACTGAACAACACAAATAGCTGACAACATGGATCACTATATGGCTTTACTGCAAACACTGAATTCCCTGGTAAACAAGCTACTATCTACAGCTGCTGTCGATGAGATACTTGGGATTGTTGGAAGAATTATAACAGAGTATGAAGACCAAGCTGTCCGCTTCAAGCAAGAGATTGGCCACCAACGCCAACAACCAGATGCTGAATCGCACAGAGCAGGTTGGTAAAATGCTTAACGTAATGTCCTTCATAATATAAGTTTTAAATGAAAATACATGCTGGAATTGTTTTGCAGTGTTATGTTTCAATATACTTCACTTACTAGACTTATATTCTAATGTGATATTGTCTTGTAGATTTCTTCCATGTCGCTGTGCTACAGGAGGTTTACCCTGAACATCAGGAGTGGAGCTCCAGTGTGGTGCAGGAGGTACCAGAGACTCCACACATTAAAGAGGAACAGGAGGATGTACACCAACAACCAGAGGATGCTGAAGGGTCACCACAGGCATTAGCAGCAGTGAAGAGAGAAGATGAGCCTCCATGGATGAAAGAGGAGCATGAGGATGATGCTTATCGGTCACCACACACATTAATTTCAGTGAAACGTGAAGATTCTGGTGAAGAAAAAATGTACAGAGAGACAGAGCTCCTAACCAGCATCTTGTTTGAACACGTGAAAACACGAGCTGGTGTAGAGAACAGTGGGTTAGTTCATCAATCTATTGGTCTACCTGTCCTCTCTTCCAATTGTTCTGAACCTGACACAGAAGGCAGTGATGTTTGGGAGGAGAATATGGAAGTGAAAGATCAGCCAAATTTAAACCTACAGAAATCACACATGGTGATTGGGGAGGACCACAATAGCTATAATAACTTAAGGGTACACACGATGCTTCATACAAGTCGATACAATTGCAAATTCTGTGGCAATGGCTTTGTACGAAATACTGATCTCAAGAAACACATGCAGATTCATAAAGATGAAAGGCCCTTTAGTTGCAATGTTTGTGGCAGAGGCTTTAAGTTAAAACATCACTTGAGGGATCACATGATGCTTCATACAGATGAAAGACCATACAGTTGCAAAGTTTGTGGCAAAAGCTTTGTACAAAATAGTGATCTCAAGAGACACATAAGTATTCATACAGATGAAAGGCTCTTTAGTTGCAGTGTTTGTGGCAAGGGCTTTAAACATAATGGAGGTCTGAAGAAACACATGAAGCTTCATACAGATGAAAGGCCCTTTAGTTCCAATGTTTGTGGCAAGGGCTTTAAGTTGAATCACATGATGCTTCATACAGGGGGAAAAGCCGGGGGAAAAGCCCTACAGTTGTACAGTTTGCACTAAAGGCTATATGTTAAAAAAAAGTGATCTTAAGAAACACATGATGATTCATACAGGGGGAAAGCGAGAGTTGTAATGTTGGTGCCAAATGCTTTACTACAACTAGTACCACTTGAGGACACATACAAGACATTTATGAATTTGCACACTATGAATGTACAACTTGTACAGAATGATAGTTGCCCAAGTGGATTTGTACAATCCTTTTGGGCATTTGTACAATTGAAACCACTTGAGTTATGCAGACTGTGGCAAATAACATTCAAATGAATGGTGATTAATGCAAATACACAAATAAAAACATTCTAAAAAAATAAACATGAACAGAACTGTCTTCACTCCATCCATTCTGAAATTTGGTTGAATTTAATTAATGAATTTTGTTCACATATAGATGTTTGATACAAGGTAACTATTCAGTACGTATTTGAATGGCTTAATGATATGAACAAGTTGGCCACTATTGTAAACAAGTGTATTCTTAACTAGTGTGTCCAATCACTTTTTCTTATTTGCTCTACTCTAATTGTACAGTAATTCTCCAAGCTGTATTCAGTTCTGTGGCGATGTGTACTTGACTTACTGTAACTTACTGTACTTTAACTCTCATTCCTGTTAATAAAAAATCCATTCATCCATTTGTTCAGTCCACTCATGGTGAACATTGTATATTGTTGTGCTGCTCTAATTAGTACTGCAATTCTGCAAAAAGTAATTAATTTGACATGAACTATAGGGCTAGCACGAAGTATACAGGTTACAGGTATACATGATTGCCTAACTATTTTTGTATGGTATAACATCAAAGATGATGTTATTCCATACATGTAATATGTTATTGTTGGAGATGGGACAATAGAATGATAACACTGATCTAGTGCTTCAATGAGTGTAACACCTACTGGTTCCATACTTCTATTTGATATGATTCACCAGTAATTCAGTCAGAAAGGGCAACTATACAATGTGTTGTAGGGAAACGGATGTCCAATATGACCAGTAATGGCAAACTATGATTCAATAATTAATTTGATTCACAAATGAAACAAATGATTAACTTGATCCATTTGTTTAAAACATTCTCTGATCTCTTCTATCACATGACATACAATAGTATGGAGTTCAGCCAATTAAATTAACTAAAAGGTAATTTAGCACTATAGAGAATACTCCAGGCTGTTGAAGACGATGATGGGAACATCTCCAGAGGGACAGAGCCTAACCCTATGGATGTGATCATTGTGGACACAGATTCACTCTAAAGGCTCACTTCAATATTTTTGACAACACTTCTCTTGGTTGTGCACCCTTAAAAGACTCTGTACAGTTCACTAGAGACTGAATCTTTTTTATTATCATCATGGGGGCATACCTTTCTACTTTGTATGTTAAATATAAATATGTGTTCTTGCTTTAAAATAGGCCTGCATAAAAAAGTTGTCTTGATTGTATTGGCATAGCCTACAGTTGTATTGGTTTGGCTGTAGGAGACTTCATTGTGAACGTGTAGGAACAACACTGTACTCTATGCTATACACTATACTGTGCCTTGCAGGTAAACAAAAGCCACCTGATTAGCATTTGAATATCTGATGGCCCTGTTCAGCCCAGCCGACCATCGGCCACTGACCCCGACCCTGAAACTCGCATCCCAGACATGTAAAAACTTGCAGTTAGAGTACAAACCATATGGATGTGATCAGTGTAGATGCAATTTCTCAAGAAGGTTGAAAAACCCCCAGAGAGAAAGCCTTTAGGTGTGAGCAGCGTGGGAGACAATTTTCACATTCACCCAACCTTAAAAGATCACCAGAAACTTACCCCTACTTCAGGAGCAGTTTATCAGCTGTTTTACCCGTTTTGGTGCTGGTCCAAGTGCTAAGTAATTGGTATGGGTATAATTATGGTCAAATGCATTCACTGTTAGTACCCAGACAGTCTAATTGCCTGATCATAATGACAATTATGGCGAATGCAATGTTCATAGTCTGTGTTTGTGACTTTGCGTGCATGCATTATATGCACATTAATGACTGCACTTCAGTGCAATGTCAATTTCTATTCTACGACTGAATTGCATGTCAATGATGAACCTAGAGACAAAGCAATGCATGTGAGTTCATCATAGATTCACAGACCACCCTACTGCTCCATACAGCCTATATATATGCAACATTTATAGGAATAGCAAATGTATTTACTGAACAATGGTAAGGTTTCATACACTCCCTAACAATGCAAGACTTTGGACAACTTGAACTTGAACTACTAGACATTCCAATGGACGCCATTGGTAAGGTACATGCAAAATAAACCTCAGAGTTACAGCTCTCCACCCGTGAAATACAGTATATAACAATAACAGCATCCCCAAACCAACAATCTGTTGGAAAGAAAACATCCTTCAACAATCGAAGTGTGTTAACTATGGGAAAAAAACATTTGAGATCTTATGTAGGCCTTCATAAACAATGTTTATTTTGTGCAAACATTGAACACAGAACAAATCACAATGAAAGTATGCAAAATGTGTCAGATGGGTAGGGGCCTACAGCAAACAAATGCCCATGACATCAGTGATGGGCATTTGTGTCTTCACTGGTCAAAAACATCTTGTTCATCCTGGGACCTTTCTTCTTCTGGCGTGGAGTTAAACCATTCTCCTTGTAGTGATTCACAAGGGCTTGGAGAAGGCTTTTGCTGATCCTGGAAAAAACGACATGAACAGTGTTACAAACTAGCAAAGGCAACAAATGCATTTCAATCTCCCTGTCCTACATGAGCTACACAAAGAGCGTTTGCACACTGTATTACACAGTGTATAGTAAAACACTAGGTAATAATTGCCACACCAATTGTAACACCAATGTTACAATTACAATTGTAACATTCATAGTATGAATGAATATCATAGATTAGAATGTAACTCACCCATAGACAAAGAGAAATGTTGCACGGCAGACGACGATCGTGTTGACCATGTATGTAGAACGGTGGTGCTCTCGTTTTCTGTTTAATTTTTTTGTGCTCTGTGTGAGCTCGGAGTCATTCATACACGTCTTTATAATTCCCAGGAGAATCATGTCTTTATGGTCCCTCGACAATGCTGCCATTTCCATCCGTGTGTCACAGACCATGTCTGGGTCCAGTTGTTGACTGCAAGACACAGGCTGGCGATCGGAATTCTCTTTACGCCTTTCTTGGCATCTGCAATCAAAGTTTCGTACCTTCTCCATTTCTGTTGCTCTGTCCCTTGTAGTAGTGTCCATCTCGAGTTGACAGTGTGACAAAGTGTTTTAGGACACACAGAAACACATTGTATTTATGGGTGGTGCTCAAAGCATGAGAGCTGAAGACAATAGCATTCCATGACCAATCAGAATCATGTATGCAAATCGCTGAGTTACTCCTCTCCACCCCCAGAAGAGAGTTAAACATACTGAAAATAACTCCCTACTTTGGCAAATAAATACAGACATTTCTCTAGAGATGCTTTGATTTGGCATTTGTTGTTTATTTATGCTGTGAGTAAATTGCAACACAATATGGAGATATGGTCATCTGGAATTATAATGAATACAAATGACTATTTGAACATTTACTGTAACCAGTATGAACTAACAGGGTATATACACTGGAGATAGAGTGCATAATAATAAACATAATTAAGATTCCCTCAAGTGTGACTTAAATGTAGCATTACAATTTAAAGCTTTGCCACAAACTCTGCAACCATATGGTGTTTCCCCTGTATGAATCCCCATGTCTTTCTTCAGATCTCCATTGTGAGCAACATCTTTGCTACAAACTGTACAACGATATGGTCTTGCTGCTGTAGGGATCACCATGTGTTTCATCAGATTAAAGCCTTTGCCACAAACCTTGCAACTGTAGGGCCTTTCCATTGTGTGAATCATTATGTGATGATGCTTTTACATAACTTGGTTTTATCTACTGCCTTAAAAGCAAAGCCCAGAAAACAAAAAAATGTCTTCTGCCATTTTCTTATTACATATTTTATACAACTAGTGTAAAAAACACTAGTTGTGCAGACTTTGGCAAACAACGTCAAAATGCATTAAGTGTTAGTTGAATAATTATTGCAATAAAAATAAAAACATTCTAAAAATTGAACATGAACAGAACTTTCTCTACTCCATTCTGTAATTTGGTTGATTAATAATTCTGTTAACATTGAGATTTTTAACACAGGATATATATATATATATATATATATAAACAGGATATACTTCAGCTTTCCTACATGAGTAACACAGTGTTTGCATCTTTTCAATCTCGTGATTAGTAAATAAAATATATGCTCTACTAGGCTACATAATCTTGTCTAAATTTGACGTCTTAGTTATTTTTTGTCTTTTTTAATAACTGTATATTTTCTTCTCTAAATGTTTTGATGAAATGAAAATGGACCTCATTAAGAACAAATGAAATGCTTTTATACAGTCTTCTCTTTTCCATTTTACCTTCACTATGATTTACTGCTTCTGACTTCACTGAAGTAACTATTTTGTATGTATTTGAATGTCTTGATGAAATGAAGAAGTTGGCCTCATTATGAACAAGTATATTCTTAACTAGTGTCCAATCATTTTTTTCAGATTTGCTATAGTTGTTCTTGAGTTGTACAGTAATTACCTAGTCTGTATTCAATTTTGTAGCAGTGTGTAGTTGACTTGTACTGTAACTCTCATTTCTGTTTATATATAAAAAAAAAACAATTTATTCATTCAATCTACTCACAATTAACATTGTATAGTCTGCTCCAATTACTACTGTAATTCTGCAAATGCTGAATAATAGAGCACCCTTGTATTGTTAGGCCTGTATTGTTGTAGGTCTATACTTACTGGGTGAATTACCTACAGTCAAAGCAAATGTAAATGACCCAACCACCATTACACAATACTTTTCCTTACTGGAAAAACAACACCATTACCACCAGTCAATTAAATAGCAGGAACTCATTGTAATTGAAGTTTGATATTTCAATTACAATGAGGTTCTGCTCTTTTAGGCTATACAACCTTTGCTAAAAGAATGATCTCAAGAGACACATGCTAATTAATTCTGGGGAAACACCTACAGTTGAAGAGTATGTTGCAAAGGCTTTCATCATAATGATACAATGCAGTTACACATGAGGATTTCATAGTTAATGAAACTTTATTTTTCTCTCTCAAGTCCATACATCCTGCCACTAGGGATGCAACTGAGCAATTGTCACTTGATGAGACACAAGACCAACAGTTGTACTGTTCTGTTTCTGTTTACAGATCAGTTGAAATGAGTCTGAATGTGCATACTTAGGTCCAGTGTAAATATAAGTGTATATATCTTGATTTTTCTATTGCATTATAGATAGGGGGTTGTGGCACCATATTGATTATATATTCAGACAGAAGGTGTGATTTACATAGTCTGTAAAACATTGTTTAATGAAATGTCTTCCCTCCATCCTCAACCCTCCAGTTGTATTGTTTTACCATAGTATTATTATTAAATCTAACTGTATAATGAACTATGATCAATTATATTTTTCACTCGTCCACATTCTATTATACTGGAATTTCTGTCCAACAACTACAAAGTATTTCATGTTGTGTTCCGGGAGAAACATATAAACCTGTTTTGGGTAAATGAACTATAGGGCTAGTAAGAAGTATACAGGTTTTCCTGTTTGGCTAACTATTACATGTATGATATAACATCAGAGATGATGTTATGTGCAACACTTGATGGTTCCATGTTTCCATATATTAGGATTCACCATGATTGATTGATTATTTGAACATTTTAACTGCAAACTATAGACTATAATGTACTCAGGGTCACTACACACAAAAAACTAATCGGTCAAAATTGCAACTAAACACTTCAGTCAATGGTGTTAGGTCACTTTCCTGGGTTATTTCTTGAAGCCATAACCTTTTCCTGGGTTGCAGGGATTTTATTTTGACCGAATTCATGGGTTTTTTATTTGGTTATTGGTTTTGGGTTGTTTTAATGAGAATAACCAATTTGTTAGGTCACAGACTTTGGTTGATGCCGCGGTGCACTGTGGGTATTGTAGAATTTCTCGGACAAAATGACGAAAAATGAAATTATTTATACTTTTTACAGGAACAGATAGGATACTAATGCCGAGGAATGCATCCAACACTGTAAACACAACACTGCAACGACTTTTCCTTCAGACCGGCACTCAGACCGTTACTCAGACCGGTACGGTAACCAATTTGTTAGGTCACAGACTTTGGTTGATGCCGCGGTGCACTGTGGGTATTGTAGAATTTCTCGGACAAAATGACGAAAAATGAAATTATTTATACTTTTTACAGGAACAGATAGGATACTAATGCCGAGGAATGCATCCAACACTGTAAACACAACACTGCAACGACTTTTCCTTCAGACCGGCACTCAGACCGTTACTCAGACCGGTACGGTAACCAATTTGTTAGGTCACAGACTTTGGTTGATGCCGCGGTGCACTGTGGGTATTGTAGAATTTCTCGGACAAAATGACGAAAAATGAAATTATTTATACTTTTTACAGGAACAGATAGGATACTAATGCCGAGGAATGCATCCAACACTGTAAACACAACACTGCAACGACTTTTCCTTCAGACCGGCACTCAGACCGTTACTCAGACCGGTACGGTAACCAATTTGTTAGGTCACAGACTTTGGTTGATGCCGCGGTGCACTGTGGGTATTGTAGAATTTCTCGGACAAAATGACGAAAAATGAAATTATTTATACTTTTTACAGGAACAGATAGGATACTAATGCCGAGGAATGCATCCAACACTGTAAACACAACACTGCAACGACTTTTCCTTCAGACCGGCACTCAGACCGTTACTCAGACCGGTACGGTAACCAATTTGTTAGGTCACAGACTTTGGTTGATGCCGCGGTGCACTGTGGGTATTGTAGAATTTCTCGGACAAAATGACGAAAAATGAAATTATTTATACTTTTTACAGGAACAGATAGGATACTAATGCCGAGGAATGCATCCAACACTGTAAACACAACACTGCAACGACTTTTCCTTCAGACCGGCACTCAGACCGTTACTCAGACCGGTACGGTAACCAATTTGTTAGGTCACAGACTTTGGTTGATGCCGCGGTGCACTGTGGGTATTGTAGAATTTCTCGGACAAAATGACGAAAAATGAAATTATTTATACTTTTTACAGGAACAGATAGGATACTAATGCCGAGGAATGCATCCAACACTGTAAACACAACACTGCAACGACTTTTCCTTCAGACCGGCACTCAGACCGTTACTCAGACCGGTACGGTAACCTTACCCGTCCACATACTCGCTGTAGTTTAAGTCAGTGGGACGTTCTGACCCAATGACGTCACTGGGTCAGAATCTGACAACTTGGGAAGCACGGCGCTGGAGCCACAGAATCCCAATGTTATTAATCAGGAGGCCATTAGCATGTATGCTAATGACCAACACCACACAAAGAGTGTTGAAAAGTGGCGAAGTTCCCCTTTAAATGGGTGGAATTTCCCTTTAATAAAACAAATGGGTTAACTGAATATTCTGTATCAATTCAACTGGCAGTTGGGTAATCTTGACCCTCAAAATTAGGTTATTAATGCAAGCTAATATGTTCGGTCAAATCAACTGGTACTTAGGTTATGTTGACCCTCATAATTGGGTTATTAATGTAACCAAATGCATTCGGTCAAATATAATAACACGCATTATTCGGTCAGATTGACCAAAGACCCAGTTGGTCCTTATTCAACCTCTACGTTTGGTTGAAATTTGACCGAAGTTAGGTTGTTTTTGACCATTGGTTTTTCTCTGTGTATGACATGGTTATAGGCCTGAAGAGGCTAAGTGGAGGTCAGCTGCTGCTGAACAATCAATTGTTACCTCATTTTGTCCAGCCCACCCCCCCCCCCCCCGCCACCCTCTGATTGGTCCATCAGGCTCAACAGTGAGTATTTAACAGAGTTCTGCTTTGTTTGTTGACACACTAATCTGTGTAACTCGGTGAGAGCAGAACAACTCTCTGCAGTAGCCAACTAGGTGGAGTAGACAGGTATCTTTGTCATAATACTTATTGTATACTGGATTTGGAGTTGGAGTTTTTGAACCAGCATAGAGGGTGAAGTGATTTCCACCGATTGTTGCTTCACTTGGATCAACAATACAAAGAGCTGACAACATGGATCACTTTATGTCTTTACTGCAAACACTGAATTCCCTGGTAAACAAGCTGCTATCTACAGCTGTTGTCGATGAGATACTTGGGATCGTTGGAAGAATTATAACAGAGTATGAAGACCAAGCTGTACGCTTCAAGCAAGAGATTGACCGCCAACAACAAGATGCTGAATTACACAGAGCAGGTTGGTAAAATGCTTCACATAACATCCTTTAAATGTTTTAAATGAGAATGCGTACTGGAATTGTTTTACAATATACTTACTATACATTTACCAAGCTTATAATCTAATGTCTTATTCTGTCTTGTAGATTTCTTCCATCTTGCTGTGCTACAGGAGGTTTACCCTGAACATCAGGAGTGGAGCTCCAGTGTGGTGCAAGAGGTACCAGAGACGCCACACATTAAAGAGGAACAGGAGGATGTACACCAACAACCAGAGTTTGCTGAAGGGTCACCACAGGCATTAACAGCAGTGAATAGTGAAGATGATCCTCCAGAGATGAAAGAGGAGCATGAGGATAATGCTTATGGGTCACCACACACGCTAATATCAGTGAAACATGAAGATTGTGATGAAGAAAAAATGTACAGAGAGCCAGATCTTCTCGGCATCTCGTTTGAACACATGAAAACACAAGCTGGTGTAGAGAAGTGTGGATTAGTTCATCAATCTACAGGCCTACCGGTACATGTCCTCTCTTCGAATTGTTCTGAACCTGACACAGAAGACAGTGATGAGTGGGATATGGAAGATCAGCCAGATTTAAACCTACAGAAACCACACAAGAGCCACATATTGTCAAATGTATTATCGAGACAAACAGACGTGATGATTGGCAATGGCGAAGACCATGTTAGCTGTAGAGTTTGTGGCAAGGCTTTTAATTGTAATAATAACTTAAGGGTACACATGATGATTCATACAGGGGAAAGACCACACAATTGCAAAGTTTGTGGCAAAGGCTTTGTACAAAATAATGATCTCAAGAAACACATGAGGATTCACACAGGTGAAATACCCTATAGTTGTAATGTCTGTGGCAAAGGATTTAATCTGAATGGGAATCTGAAAAAACACATGCAGATTCATACAGGGGGAAAGCCCTACAGTTGTAATGTTTGCAGTAAAGGCTTTGCTCAAAGGTGTGGTCTTAAGCAACATATGATCGTTCATAAAGGGGAAAAGCCTTACAGTTGTACGGTTTGTGCCAAATGCTATACTTCAGCTAGTTCGTTGAAAAAACACTTGAGGACACATACAAGGCATTTATGAATGTATGCAGACTGTGAATGTTCAATTTATACAGAATGATAGTCGCCTAATAAAGGGCACTCAAGGATTTATACAATTAAAACCACTTTAGTTATGCAGATTGTGGCAAATAATGTTCAAATGAAAAAAAAAAAAGAAAATGTAAAATGAATGATTAATGCAAATACACAAATAAAAACATTCTAAAAAATAAACATGAACAGAACTGTCTTTACTCCATTCTGAACATTAACATGTCTATGGTGGATTATTATGCCACAAAAGCTTTGCAGATCGAAAGAGGATAATTCAAGCTTTCTCTACAGCTGCAAAGTTGGTGAGTTTGCTGTTGTTTAATACAAGCAGATCACAGATGAAATCACAGACTGATACATATAATTAATGCAAGTTTATAACCTTTTATACATTAGAACATTCTATTAATAACTGCAATGAATGTAACTGCATAACCTTTTATGTGTAGTATTACGCGGAAGCGGGGATTGAACCCGGGACTCCCACTCGCCAGTCCAACGCACAACAAGTCACGCCAATAAGGCTGAGCCCGATTGGCGTGTTGGCTCATGGCTGGGTGCTACATTCACCCCCTTGATCTTTTGGAGCGCGTCCTCGCGCTTCACACTTCACACCACGGACCCCCGTACGTGATGTCCCTCATGTGGACCCGCAAGGACGTATACGGGTATATTGGCGATAACACCCGCACTCCAAATCCTGCCGACTACGCCAGATTGTAGTATTACGCGGAAGCGGGGATCGAACCCGGGACTCCCACTCGCCAGTCCAACGCACAACAAGTCGCGCCAATAAGGCTGAGCCCGATTGGCGGGGTTGTTGTGGCTGGCTCATGGCTGGGTGCTACATATACATACAGACATTTTAATAATAACTAACTTGTAACTTTACAACCTTCAAAGAGAGACCGCTTTACATTGAACCTTAATGCAGTCTCAACCTTTTTGTGTCCCAATTAATTAACACTTTTCTCAAACTCAATGCATATCATATGCACCATAAATATGGTCATCATGAATCCACACACCAGCCTACTGTTCCCCCCAGACACAGATATGTAGAGTAACTCCTTCAATTACAATGAGTTTTGGTCTGATTGTCTGAATTACATCTGAATAGCAAAGCTATTTGCTGACCAATGATGAGGTTTCTCCATGACAATGTACCAACATCAGACACGTGTGACATACCAGGCATAAGAATAGCGTCTAAAATGTATTTTTGCATGCCTTTGTCAACACAAAGACTTCACATTTGGTCTACCTTTAACAATGAGTTCAAAATCAGTGCTACACCTGCATATATTCTTACAGGTGCATATGAAAGAGTCACCCTCCTTTAAACTGTGTTTAATGTAAAAGGCAAAAGAATAAAAGTGTTTTTTTGAGAAGTTTAAAAGACTGTACAATATTTGCATTGTTTAGGTAAAGTGGCAGGCTATTCCACAGCCTAGGGGCAGCCACAGGAAAGGCACAGTGGTTCCTACTTCTTGGATTAGATTCCGCTATGATTTTGGCCTTGGGGGGGCGGGGTGCCGTGGGATCCACACATAATCGAGGAAAAACTTTAGGCAAACTGAGGACAAAAAAACAAAAGCAAAAATGCACTAGGCTATGCTCAGGTACAGGCCCTAGTAACACACACAAGGTGTGCACAGCTTGGCTGCTAGACATAACTGAAAAGCCCTCACAGCCTTTAGTCTCCTGAATAAACACTCAGACATTGAGACATATAAGGCTGAGATAGCAATGGTTGTGCAGTTTTTTATGGTAGTACAACCTAGTAGTAAAGTTGAAAACTTTTTTTTTTTTTTTTTTTTTTTTTTAATAGAAATAAGTCCGGGCCTAAATCTTGCTATGCATTGGGCCATGATGACGAGTTAACTTAAAGAAACCATTTCACTGAATGTTTGACATTTGTTTGTCACCTTTGTATCCACCTCAGCACTTCAGCTCCACTGCCAAAGCGCAGAGCAGAGGCAGCCATTGGCTGAAGTAGAGTGTGGAAGGTGCCAAGTGCTGTGGGGAAGGGAGGGGTGGTTGACAGACTTAAAATGATCAGTATCAGTTTAATGGACAATGTAAAGTGATGTAAATCATAGGGATGTTGACTAATCAACTAATGTCTATTGCTGTTGATTTATATTGGATGTAGTTGAGTCCAGGGAGCTTGCAGATCAGCTGCATTCGGTTAATTGAGAACCCTCTCAGTGGTGGGATCCACCCCTATATACAGTAAGTGAGACTGCTGTGAGGGCTTTTCAGTTATGTCTAGCAGCCAAGCTGTGCACACTTTGGTTACACAACGCCATTCAGAAACCCTGCCATTCCGAAGATTGACTTTCATTATTCGGAATAGCGGGGTTTTCAATATTAATAAAGACCCCGCCATTTAGAAAAAGAAAGCATCGCTATTCCGATGATTGACTTCCATTATTCGAAATGGCGGGGTGTGAACTTTTTTGATAACACCCTGCTATTCCGAATACAGCCGACGTGTTATTATAAACAATTAATAATCACGCCGTTGCTCGGTTAATCTCTCTCGAGAAATGCGCACGAGGCGAGGCGGGGCGGGGGGGGGGGGGGCTGCACGTAGCGGTTCGCATTTCATTTCAAGGCCGTAGAATTGTTAGAATTGGAATTGTTTTACCCCCTTCTTAATATTGGGATGACAGTCCTATACATATAAACTGGCTATAATAAGGTTCAAATGTATAATATCCATTCCACACCTATGAGGATCAGATGCCTATTATTGATTTAATATCGGAGGAAAGCAGAGCGCTCTCTCTCTCTCTCTCTCTCTCTCTCTGTTTCCATAAAACCTTTGAGAAAATAGGAATGTTAATTAAGTCGAAAAGATCGAATTGTCCGCATTGTCCTGTCATGCATGATGATAGGCTACAGATACTGTAAATATAGGACCTGTAGCTGTTGATGTGTGCGCACGGCCCTCGTCCGTTTTGAGCGGTTTTGTAGAAATATAACTTACATTAACAAATAACAATGCTCACATCGGCAGACCAGAACTCTTCAAATGCGCTATAATGCGTGTCCAGTGCTTTCCAATAAATAGAAAGTCTTTACTCTTTTCGCAAGCTGTTTCCATACCTCATTTGCGCATTAGACTCTTTCGCTCCAAAATACGACACCTTTCAGCGAGAAAGTATTTTTGCGCAAATGGAAACTTATTCGCATTTTGAAGTGTTTCCATTCAACATTCTCTTCGCAAGAGCAGTTTTTGCGCAAACATATGGCTTATGGAAACGTGGATACTGTCCACAATTTAGGAAATAACTGGAAAAACATTGATCAAAATAACAATTCTAGCCTAACTATTGACTTGAGAGCGCAAAGAGTTACAGATCTATAAGGGTCCATTTGGTTACCAACTGTCCACATAATGTTACAGTAGCCTACAGTATTCTACCTTATATTCAGATGTCACGACGATATCACACTGCATGAATAAGAGAGATGCTGCGCTGCATGCTGATTTACTGCAGGTTATTCTATGCATAGGCCTACTCATCTGCGTGTAGCTCTGCTGAGTGAACGTGGGTTACAAGTTAAAACAGTAGAAATCCATAAACTCCTCCATCGGTATGTGATATATTATATTAATCACTTCTCACAGTCATTCATTACTGGTTGTGGGCTATAGTAGGGATGCATCGCTCATCATTTGATTATAGGCTACAGCTTGTAGGTCTATTATTTTGGGAATATGCGTAAAGGACGCTACACTTTGGAAATAACAGGCATGGCTTTGTGAGGCTGGTTGATGTAAACATGTATAGGCTAGATGTCACGACCATATCGTTCTGTTTGCATATTTCTCTTATTAACCACTGCAGATTTCTAGGAAAAATCTTTAGCGCTGTCTTTGCAATCACAACGCTACAGGTGGAATCAATCTAGCCATTGTGTGATTAGATATCATCATGTGTTGCGCAATAACCTCCATCACCATCGTGTCGACCCCCATGAGAAACTGGAATATCTAATTATGAATCTTATGCCATAATGTCTCATAACGTAGGCAGTTTAGTGGGTTCTGTGCAGAGTACAGTCCTATAGGCTAGTACAGCTTTCTCTTATAGAAGAACGCGCTCCAAACCCGCTATCGTGCGTAATTTAATGAACATAAACGACACGTGGACGCCCGAGACATTCTCGTCTTACGGGCCGCGGACCCCTAAATGGAGATGGGCTACCCTTGTCTTTAAAATGGAACCATGATAAGTTGGGAACTTTAACAGGCCAACTTGAGTGAGTAGGCTATGCGTTGTGGTTGTGCCTTTTCTCTTGAAATACGCATTTGTTGTTGATTGTTGCTGAAACTATGCGGGCGCTTAAATGAATCTATATTAGCTGTAGCGATATGTAACTCAGCTGTAGGCTATAATATTAGACATTGGTGCATTTGGCTGTGTAGGTGATCCACTGTATTTCGGCCGTTCTATTAATTCATTAATTAACTCGTGGGCATCCCCTGTCTGGTGACGATTAATGATCCAAATACTTTTATTAAAGAACAGCATTTTGGCACCTGCGTGGAGTGCGTGCGTCCTTCACAGTATGAAGAAAATCCTATATTGATGACAACGCACCAGCGAGGAGAGTGTAATCGCATAATTCTCCAGGCAAATATTTCGCCTTTTTCTGGTTGACTTTTCACTTCGCTTCCTTAAATCTCTGGTGTACGAATTAGCCTATATTAATTTGCTATTAACTCTCACTTCGTTTGGTCTATACTTTAGGATCATAGTAGCCTACTGTTTGCAGTGTCTACGTGATATAAAGTAGGCCTATAATAAAGTGAACTAGAATTAAAAGTCGGCGATTTCACGTTAATTAAACAGAGTGTCACTTTTCCCTCTCTCACATGCAGTAGAGGGAGAGGATCGTTTCTCACTCAAATCCAAAATTTCGGAATGGCGATGTTTTCTAAGCATCCCCTTTCCGAAAATTCTATTTCGGAATAGTGGTGTTTCTAAATGGTGGGGTTTCTGAATGGAGGGGTTTCGGAATGGAGGGGTTTCGGAATGGAGGTTCGTTCCCGCACACTTTGTGTGTGTTACTAGGGCCTGTACCTGAGCATAGCCTAGTGCATTTTTTATTTTTTTTTTTTTTGTCCTTTGTCCTCAGTTTGCCTTAAGTTTTTCCTCAAGTATTTCTTTTGTGTTTTTGGCCATTTTTTTTCCCGCTGTAATATTTGCACGTGGTTCAAGACTTTTGGGTCTAATAAAAAATAAAATACGCCATCAGCCATAAACCATGTGCCACGCCCCCACCTTTTGAGACAGCTGGATTACTGATGAACCAAAAGTGAAATCTAGATAATATAGATAATTCTGGGCGTCATTGGCATGGAATATGTAAAGCATCACTGACACAGGAACCTAGTTTTTCAGCTAGCGTCAAAGACAGAATCTACCGAGAACCTAGCGTCAGTAACTAAACTCCAGTGTCAAAACCTAGAATCTAGTGTCAGAAACTAGAATCTAGTGTTAGAATCTAGTGTCAGAAACTAGAATCTAGTGTCAGAAACTAGAATCTAGTGTCAGAACCTAGAATCTGCTGTCAGTAACTAGAATTTAGTGTCATAAATTAGAATTTTGTGTCAGAAACTAGAATTTGGTGTCAGAAATGAAACATTACAATTTAAAAAGGCCTGTCAGCTCAAATGCACACTAAAAAGAAGGGGAAAAACAGGGAAGCAGTCACATCCAACGTGATGCTTGGAGAGAACCCAAAGAGACCATGGGTTGGCTTCTGACTTCACTGAAGTAACTATTTTGTATGTATTTTAATGTCTTGATGAAATGAAGAAGTTGGCCTCATTATGAACAAGTATATTCTTAACTAGTGTCCAATCATTTTTTTCAGATTTGCTATAGTTGTTCTTGAGTTGTACAGTAATTACCTAGTCTGTATTCAATTTTGTAGCAGTGTGTAGTTGACTTGTACTGTAACTCTCATTTCTGTTTATATATAAAAAAAAAACAATTTATTCATTCAATCTACTCACAATTAACATTGTATAGTCTGCTCCAATTACTACTGTAATTCTGCAAATGCTGAATAATAGAGCACCCTTGTATTGTTAGGCCTGTATTGTTGTAGGTCTATACTTACTGGGTGAATTACCTACAGTCAAAGCAAATGTAAATGACCCAACCACCATTACACAATACTTTTCCTTACTGGAAAAACAACACCATTACCACCAGTCAATTAAATAGCAGGAACTCATTGTAATTGAAGTTTGATATTTCAATTACAATGAGGTTCTGCTCTTTTAGGCTATACAACCTTTGCTAAAAGAATGATCTCAAGAGACACATGCTAATTAATTCTGGGGAAACACCTACAGTTGAAGAGTATGTTGCAAAGGCTTTCATCATAATGATACAATGCAGTTACACATGAGGATTTCATAGTTAATGAAACTTTATTTTTCTCTCTCAAGTCCATACATCCTGCCACTAGGGATGCAACTGAGCAATTGTCACTTGATGAGACACAAGACCAACAGTTGTACTGTTCTGTTTCTGTTTACAGATCAGTTGAAATGAGTCTGAATGTGCATACTTAGGTCCAGTGTAAATATAAGTGTATATATCTTGATTTTTCTATTGCATTATAGATAGGGGGTTGTGGCACCATATTGATTATATATTCAGACAGAAGGTGTGATTTACATAGTCTGTAAAACATTGTTTAATGAAATGTCTTCCCTCCATCCTCAACCCTCCAGTTGTATTGTTTTACCATAGTATTATTATTAAATCTAACTGTATAATGAACTATGATCAATTATATTTTTCACTCGTCCACATTCTATTATACTGGAATTTCTGTCCAACAACTACAAAGTATTTCATGTTGTGTTCCGGGAGAAACATATAAACCTGTTTTGGGTAAATGAACTATAGGGCTAGTAAGAAGTATACAGGTTTTCCTGTTTGGCTAACTATTACATGTATGATATAACATCAGAGATGATGTTATGTGCAACACTTGATGGTTCCATGTTTCCATATATTAGGATTCACCATGATTGATTGATTATTTGAACATTTTAACTGCAAACTATAGACTATAATGTACTCAGGGTCACTACACACAAAAAACTAATCGGTCAAAATTGCAACTAAACACTTCAGTCAATGGTGTTAGGTCACTTTCCTGGGTTATTTCTTGAAGCCATAACCTTTTCCTGGGTTGCAGGGATTTTATTTTGACCGAATTCATGGGTTGTTTTATTTGGTTATTGGTTTTGGGTTGTTTTAATGAGAATAACCAATTTGTTAGGTCACAGACTTTGGTTGATGCCGCGGTGCACTGTGGGTATTGTAGAATTTCTCGGACAAAATGACGAAAAATGAAATTATTTATACTTTTTACAGGAACAGATAGGATACTAATGCCGAGGAATGCATCCAACACTGTAAACACAACACTGCAACGACTTTTCCTTCAGACCGGCACTCAGACCGTTACTCAGACCGGTACGGTAACCAATTTGTTAGGTCACAGACTTTGGTTGATGCCGCGGTGCACTGTGGGTATTGTAGAATTTCTCGGACAAAATGACGAAAAATGAAATTATTTATACTTTTTACAGGAACAGATAGGATACTAATGCCGAGGAATGCATCCAACACTGTAAACACAACACTGCAACGACTTTTCCTTCAGACCGGCACTCAGACCGTTACTCAGACCGGTACGGTAACCAATTTGTTAGGTCACAGACTTTGGTTGATGCCGCGGTGCACTGTGGGTATTGTAGAATTTCTCGGACAAAATGACGAAAAATGAAATTATTTATACTTTTTACAGGAACAGATAGGATACTAATGCCGAGGAATGCATCCAACACTGTAAACACAACACTGCAACGACTTTTCCTTCAGACCGGCACTCAGACCGTTACTCAGACCGGTACGGTAACCAATTTGTTAGGTCACAGACTTTGGTTGATGCCGCGGTGCACTGTGGGTATTGTAGAATTTCTCGGACAAAATGACGAAAAATGAAATTATTTATACTTTTTACAGGAACAGATAGGATACTAATGCCGAGGAATGCATCCAACACTGTAAACACAACACTGCAACGACTTTTCCTTCAGACCGGCACTCAGACCGTTACTCAGACCGGTACGGTAACCAATTTGTTAGGTCACAGACTTTGGTTGATGCCGCGGTGCACTGTGGGTATTGTAGAATTTCTCGGACAAAATGACGAAAAATGAAATTATTTATACTTTTTACAGGAACAGATAGGATACTAATGCCGAGGAATGCATCCAACACTGTAAACACAACACTGCAACGACTTTTCCTTCAGACCGGCACTCAGACCGTTACTCAGACCGGTACGGTAACCAATTTGTTAGGTCACAGACTTTGGTTGATGCCGCGGTGCACTGTGGGTATTGTAGAATTTCTCGGACAAAATGACGAAAAATGAAATTATTTATACTTTTTACAGGAACAGATAGGATACTAATGCCGAGGAATGCATCCAACACTGTAAACACAACACTGCAACGACTTTTCCTTCAGACCGGCACTCAGACCGTTACTCAGACCGGTACGGTAACCTTACCCGTCCACATACTCGCTGTAGTTTAAGTCAGTGGGACGTTCTGACCCAATGACGTCACTGGGTCAGAATCTGACAACTTGGGAAGCACGGCGCTGGAGCCACAGAATCCCAATGTTATTAATCAGGAGGCCATTAGCATGTATGCTAATGACCAACACCACACAAAGAGTGTTGAAAAGTGGCGAAGTTCCCCTTTAAATGGGTGGAATTTCCCTTTAATAAAACAAATGGGTTAACTGAATATTCTGTATCAATTCAACTGGCAGTTGGGTAATCTTGACCCTCAAAATTAGGTTATTAATGCAAGCTAATATGTTCGGTCAAATCAACTGGTACTTAGGTTATGTTGACCCTCATAATTGGGTTATTAATGTAACCAAATGCATTCGGTCAAATATAATAACACGCATTATTCGGTCAGATTGACCAAAGACCCAGTTGGTCCTTATTCAACCTCTACGTTTGGTTGAAATTTGACCGAAGTTAGGTTGTTTTTGACCATTGGTTTTTCTCTGTGTATGACATGGTTATAGGCCTGAAGAGGCTAAGTGGAGGTCAGCTGCTGCTGAACAATCAATTGTTACCTCATTTTGTCCAGCCCACCCCCCCCCCCCCGCCACCCTCTGATTGGTCCATCAGGCTCAACAGTGAGTATTTAACAGAGTTCTGCTTTGTTTGTTGACACACTAATCTGTGTAACTCGGTGAGAGCAGAACAACTCTCTGCAGTAGCCAACTAGGTGGAGTAGACAGGTATCTTTGTCATAATACTTATTGTATACTGGATTTGGAGTTGGAGTTTTTGAACCAGCATAGAGGGTGAAGTGATTTCCACCGATTGTTGCTTCACTTGGATCAACAATACAAAGAGCTGACAACATGGATCACTTTATGTCTTTACTGCAAACACTGAATTCCCTGGTAAACAAGCTGCTATCTACAGCTGTTGTCGATGAGATACTTGGGATCGTTGGAAGAATTATAACAGAGTATGAAGACCAAGCTGTACGCTTCAAGCAAGAGATTGACCGCCAACAACAAGATGCTGAATTACACAGAGCAGGTTGGTAAAATGCTTCACATAACATCCTTTAAATGTTTTAAATGAGAATGCGTACTGGAATTGTTTTACAATATACTTACTATACATTTACCAAGCTTATAATCTAATGTCTTATTCTGTCTTGTAGATTTCTTCCATCTTGCTGTGCTACAGGAGGTTTACCCTGAACATCAGGAGTGGAGCTCCAGTGTGGTGCAAGAGGTACCAGAGACGCCACACATTAAAGAGGAACAGGAGGATGTACACCAACAACCAGAGTTTGCTGAAGGGTCACCACAGGCATTAACAGCAGTGAATAGTGAAGATGATCCTCCAGAGATGAAAGAGGAGCATGAGGATAATGCTTATGGGTCACCACACACGCTAATATCAGTGAAACATGAAGATTGTGATGAAGAAAAAATGTACAGAGAGCCAGATCTTCTAGCCGGCATCTCGTTTGAACACATGAAAACACAAGCTGGTGTAGAGAAGTGTGGATTAGTTCATCAATCTACAGGCCTACCGGTACATGTCCTCTCTTCGAATTGTTCTGAACCTGACACAGAAGACAGTGATGAGTGGGATATGGAAGATCAGCCAGATTTAAACCTACAGAAACCACACAAGAGCCACATATTGTCAAATGTATTATCGAGACAAACAGACGTGATGATTGGCAATGGCGAAGACCATGTTAGCTGTAGAGTTTGTGGCAAGGCTTTTAATTGTAATAATAACTTAAGGGTACACATGATGATTCATACAGGGGAAAGACCACACAATTGCAAAGTTTGTGGCAAAGGCTTTGTACAAAATAATGATCTCAAGAAACACATGAGGATTCACACAGGTGAAATACCCTATAGTTGTAATGTCTGTGGCAAAGGATTTAATCTGAATGGGAATCTGAAAAAACACATGCAGATTCATACAGGGGGAAAGCCCTACAGTTGTAATGTTTGCAGTAAAGGCTTTGCTCAAAGGTGTGGTCTTAAGCAACATATGATCGTTCATAAAGGGGAAAAGCCTTACAGTTGTACGGTTTGTGCCAAATGCTATACTTCAGCTAGTTCGTTGAAAAAACACTTGAGGACACATACAAGGCATTTATGAATGTATGCAGACTGTGAATGTTCAATTTATACAGAATGATAGTCGCCTAATAAAGGGCACTCAAGGATTTATACAATTAAAACCACTTTAGTTATGCAGATTGTGGCAAATAATGTTCAAATGAAAAAAAAAAAAGAAAATGTAAAATGAATGATTAATGCAAATACACAAATAAAAACATTCTAAAAAATAAACATGAACAGAACTGTCTTTACTCCATTCTGAACATTAACATGTCTATGGTGGATTATTATGCCACAAAAGCTTTGCAGATCGAAAGAGGATAATTCAAGCTTTCTCTACAGCTGCAAAGTTGGTGAGTTTGCTGTTGTTTAATACAAGCAGATCACAGATGAAATCACAGATTGATACATATAATTAATGCAAGTTTATAACCTTTTATACATTAGAACATTCTATTAATAACTGCAATGAATGTAACTGCATAACCTTTTATGTGTAGTATTACGCGGAAGCGGGGATTGAACCCGGGACTCCCACTCGCCAGTCCAACGCACAACAAGTCACGCCAATAAGGCTGAGCCCGATTGGCGTGTTGGCTCATGGCTGGGTGCTACATTCACCCCCTTGATCTTTTGGAGCGCGTCCTCGCGCTTCACACTTCACACCACGGACCCCCGTACGTGATGTCCCTCATGTGGACCCGCAAGGACGTATACGGGTATATTGGCGATAACACCCGCACTCCAAATCCTGCCGACTACGCCAGATTGTAGTATTACGCGGAAGCGGGGATCGAACCCGGGACTCCCACTCGCCAGTCCAACGCACAACAAGTCGCGCCAATAAGGCTGAGCCCGATTGGCGGGGTTGTTGTGGCTGGCTCATGGCTGGGTGCTACATATACATACAGACATTTTAATAATAACTAACTTGTAACTTTACAACCTTCAAAGAGAGACCGCTTTACATTGAACCTTAATGCAGTCTCAACCTTTTTGTGTCCCGATTAATTAACACTTTTCTCAAACTCAATGCATATCATATGCACCATAAATATGGTCATCATGAATCCACACACCAGCCTACTGTTCCCCCCAGACACAGATATGTAGAGTAACTCCTTCAATTACAATGAGTTTTGGTCTGATTGTCTGAATTACATCTGAATAGCAAAGCTATTTGCTGACCAATGATGAGGTTTCTCCATGACAATGTACCAACATCAGACACGTGTGACATACCAGGCATAAGAATAGCGTCTAAAATGTATTTTTGCATGCCTTTGTCAACACAAAGACTTCACATTTGGTCTACCTTTAACAATGAGTTCAAAATCAGTGCTACACCTGCATATATTCTTACAGGTGCATATGAAAGAGTCACCCTCCTTTAAACTGTGTTTAATGTAAAAGGCAAAAGAATAAAAGTGTTTTTTTGAGAAGTTTAAAAGACTGTACAATATTTGCATTGTTTAGGTAAAGTGGCAGGCTATTCCACAGCCTAGGGGCAGCCACAGGAAAGGCACAGTGGTTCCTACTTCTTGGATTAGATTCCGCTATGATTTTGGCCTTGGGGGGGCGGGGTGCCGTGGGATCCACACATAATTGAGGAAAAACTGAGGACAAAAAAACAAAAACAAAAATGCACTAGGCTATGCTCAGGTACAGGCCCTAGTAACACACACAAGGTGTGCACAGCTTGGCTGCTAGACATAACTGAAAAGCCCTCACAGCCTTTAGTCTCCTGAATAAACACTCAGACATTGAGACATACATGTATAAGGCTGAGATAGCAATGGTTGTGCAGGTTTTTTTTATGGTAGTACAACCTAGTAGTAAAGTTGAAAACTTTTTTTTTTTTTTTTTTTTTTTTTTAATAGAAATAAGTCCGGGCCTAAATCTTGCTATGCATTGGGCCATGATGACGAGTTAACTTAAAGAAACCATTTCACTGAATGTTTGACATTTGTTTGTCACCTTTGTATCCACCTCAGCACTTCAGCTCCACTGCCAAAGCGCAGAGCAGAGGCAGCCATTGGCTGAAGTAGAGTGTGGAAGGTGCCAAGTGCTGTGGGGAAGGGAGGGGTGGTTGACAGACTTAAAATGATCAGTATCAGTTTAATGGACAATGTAAAGTGATGTAAATCATAGGGATGTTGACTAATCAACTAATGTCTATTGCTGTTGATTTATATTGGATGTAGTTGAGTCCAGGGAGCTTGCAGATCAGCTGCATTCGGTTAATTGAGAACCCTCTCAGTGGTGGGATCCACCCCTATATACAGTAAGTGAGACTGCTGTGAGGGCTTTTCAGTTATGTCTAGCAGCCAAGCTGTGCACACTTTGGTTACACAACGCCATTCAGAAACCCTGCCATTCCGAAGATTGACTTTCATTATTCGGAATAGCGGGGTTTTCAATATTAATAAAGACCCCGCCATTTAGAAAAAGAAAGCATCGCTATTCCGATGATTGACTTCCATTATTCGAAATGGCGGGGTGTGAACTTTTTTGATAACACCCTGCTATTCCGAATACAGCCGACGTGTTATTATAAACAATTAATAATCACGCCGTTGCTCGGTTAATCTCTCTCGAGAAATGCGCACGAGGCGAGGCGGGGCGGGGGGGGGGGGGGCTGCACGTAGCGGTTCGCATTTCATTTCAAGGCCGTAGAATTGTTAGAATTGGAATTGTTTTACCCCCTTCTTAATATTGGGATGACAGTCCTATACATATAAACTGGCTATAATAAGGTTCAAATGTATAATATCCATTCCACACCTATGAGGATCAGATGCCTATTATTGATTTAATATCGGAGGAAAGCAGAGCGCTCTCTCTCTCTCTCTCTCTCTCTCTCTGTTTCCATAAAACCTTTGAGAAAATAGGAATGTTAATTAAGTCGAAAAGATCGAATTGTCCGCATTGTCCTGTCATGCATGATGATAGGCTACAGATACTGTAAATATAGGACCTGTAGCTGTTGATGTGTGCGCACGGCCCTCGTCCGTTTTGAGCGGTTTTGTAGAAATATAACTTACATTAACAAATAACAATGCTCACATCGGCAGACCAGAACTCTTCAAATGCGCTATAATGCGTGTCCAGTGCTTTCCAATAAATAGAAAGTCTTTACTCTTTTCGCAAGCTGTTTCCATACCTCATTTGCGCATTAGACTCTTTCGCTCCAAAATACGACACCTTTCAGCGAGAAAGTATTTTTGCGCAAATGGAAACTTATTCGCATTTTGAAGTGTTTCCATTCAACATTCTCTTCGCAAGAGCAGTTTTTGCGCAAACATATGGCTTATGGAAACGTGGATACTGTCCACAATTTAGGAAATAACTGGAAAAACATTGATCAAAATAACAATTCTAGCCTAACTATTGACTTGAGAGCGCAAAGAGTTACAGATCTATAAGGGTCCATTTGGTTACCAACTGTCCACATAATGTTACAGTAGCCTACAGTATTCTACCTTATATTCAGATGTCACGACGATATCACACTGCATGAATAAGAGAGATGCTGCGCTGCATGCTGATTTACTGCAGGTTATTCTATGCATAGGCCTACTCATCTGCGTGTAGCTCTGCTGAGTGAACGTGGGTTACAAGTTAAAACAGTAGAAATCCATAAACTCCTCCATCGGTATGTGATATATTATATTAATCACTTCTCACAGTCATTCATTACTGGTTGTGGGCTATAGTAGGGATGCATCGCTCATCATTTGATTATAGGCTACAGCTTGTAGGTCTATTATTTTGGGAATATGCGTAAAGGACGCTACACTTTGGAAATAACAGGCATGGCTTTGTGAGGCTGGTTGATGTAAACATGTATAGGCTAGATGTCACGACCATATCGTTCTGTTTGCATATTTCTCTTATTAACCACTGCAGATTTCTAGGAAAAATCTTTAGCGCTGTCTTTGCAATCACAACGCTACAGGTGGAATCAATCTAGCCATTGTGTGATTAGATATCATCATGTGTTGCGCAATAACCTCCATCACCATCGTGTCGACCCCCATGAGAAACTGGAATATCTAATTATGAATCTTATGCCATAATGTCTCATAACGTAGGCAGTTTAGTGGGTTCTGTGCAGAGTACAGTCCTATAGGCTAGTACAGCTTTCTCTTATAGAAGAACGCGCTCCAAACCCGCTATCGTGCGTAATTTAATGAACATAAACGACACGTGGACGCCCGAGACATTCTCGTCTTACGGGCCGCGGACCCCTAAATGGAGATGGGCTACCCTTGTCTTTAAAATGGAACCATGATAAGTTGGGAACTTTAACAGGCCAACTTGAGTGAGTAGGCTATGCGTTGTGGTTGTGCCTTTTCTCTTGAAATACGCATTTGTTGTTGATTGTTGCTGAAACTATGCGGGCGCTTAAATGAATCTATATTAGCTGTAGCGATATGTAACTCAGCTGTAGGCTATAATATTAGACATTGGTGCATTTGGCTGTGTAGGTGATCCACTGTATTTCGGCCGTTCTATTAATTCATTAATTAACTCGTGGGCATCCCCTGTCTGGTGACGATTAATGATCCAAATACTTTTATTAAAGAACAGCATTTTGGCACCTGCGTGGAGTGCGTGCGTCCTTCACAGTATGAAGAAAATCCTATATTGATGACAACGCACCAGCGAGGAGAGTGTAATCGCATAATTCTCCAGGCAAATATTTCGCCTTTTTCTGGTTGACTTTTCACTTCGCTTCCTTAAATCTCTGGTGTACGAATTAGCCTATATTAATTTGCTATTAACTCTCACTTCGTTTGGTCTATACTTTAGGATCATAGTAGCCTACTGTTTGCAGTGTCTACGTGATATAAAGTAGGCCTATAATAAAGTGAACTAGAATTAAAAGTCGGCGATTTCACGTTAATTAAACAGAGTGTCACTTTTCCCTCTCTCACATGCAGTAGAGGGAGAGGATCGTTTCTCACTCAAATCCAAAATTTCGGAATGGCGATGTTTTCTAAGCATCCCCTTTCCGAAAATTCTATTTCGGAATAGTGGTGTTTCTAAATGGTGGGGTTTCTGAATGGAGGGGTTTCGGAATGGAGGGGTTTCGGAATGGAGGTTCGTTCCCGCACACTTTGTGTGTGTTACTAGGGCCTGTACCTGAGCATAGCCTAGTGCATTTTTTTTTTTTTTTTTTTTTGTCCTTTGTCCTCAGTTTGCCTTAAGTTTTTCCTCAAGTATTTCTTTTGTGTTTTTGGCCATTTTTTTTCCCGCTGTAATATTTGCACGTGGTTCAAGACTTTTGGGTCTAATAAAAAATAAAATACGCCATCAGCCATAAACCATGTGCCACGCCCCCACCTTTTGAGACAGCTGGATTACTGATGAACCAAAAGTGAAATCTAGATAATATAGATAATTCTGGGCGTCATTGGCATGGAATATGTAAAGCATCACTGACACAGGAACCTAGTTTTTCAGCTAGCGTCAAAGACAGAATCTACCGAGAACCTAGCGTCAGTAACTAAACTCCAGTGTCAAAACCTAGAATCTAGTGTCAGAAACTAGAATCTAGTGTTAGAATCTAGTGTCAGAAACTAGAATCTAGTGTCAGAAACTAGAATCTAGTGTCAGAACCTAGAATCTGCTGTCAGTAACTAGAATTTAGTGTCATAAATTAGAATTTTGTGTCAGAAACTAGAATTTGGTGTCAGAAATGAAACATTACAATTTAAAAAGGCCTGTCAGCTCAAATGCACACTAAAAAGAAGGGGAAAAATAGGGAAGCAGTCACATCCAACGTGATGCTTGGAGAGAACCCAAAGAGACCATGGGTTGGTATGGCCGGGGTAGAAGAGAAGGAACTGTAGGATAAGAGAGGAAGAACAATAATTAACAAGGTCAGAATATGAGCGAACATTGGGATGAGTACAGTTTATCGTTATTTCCTCACACAAAGAAATGGCCACTTTCTTGTTTCATTCAAAATATAAACAAAAACACCCCAAAGCTAGTTTGGTGGAGCTGCCAATTATGCTTGGGGTCCTGCCACAAGCAGTCCAAAATCAGAAAGCATCACAAGATAAACAGGCAACTTCATCTAATCTAGATTATAGCTTTAACTGACTACTGAGTACTGGTTAAAAATATCATTTCCCAAAAGTGAAAAATGAACTCCATCACGCAGAAAGAGGTCTGGGTGGTCCAAGTTTGTTGGTGTTGAGCCAAGACACTCCCTCCCAAACCCCAACAAATGTTCACCCATTTTATGGCCTTGCTAATTGCCCCCGGCTTTGAAGTGCCCCAATGCCGTCTCTGGGTATGCTGGGAGAACACAATCTTCATCTGTGGGCGAAGTGCTCATTGAAGTACTGAAGATCCCCTTCATTGTGGCTAACTCGATGCTCTTCACCTTACCAATGTCGCTGCGGCCACAATGAATCACAAGGATATTCCTCTCTGCAGGGACCGATGGAAGAAGGGGAGGAATTGGCTCCATCTCAATCCCCCCCGGCCATACCACCAAACCTGGGCATCCAGTCCCATATTGGAACCCATGGCCTGCTTGGCTCTCTCCTCGCCACGCCAGATGTAACTGCTCCCCATATTCCAGATCGTCATGTCTGTGGAATAGAAAGTAATGATTTAAATCATTTACATTGTATTTCCGAGAGACACAAAAGTAGCACCATGATCACAAAATATGCTGGGCTTCATCTTATTTCCTGTGTATTGGTTCATAAATATGTGCAGATTAGCTATACTAACATTCCAGAAATATTTTTAATAGCTTTTTTTAAGTAGTTTTTTTTTTGTGTCAGGAAGTGTCAGTTTATGGCAATATCTCAGTGAGGGTGTTTATATCACGTTGTTTATAGAGTAGGTTGTTTACAGTGAGAGTAGTTGTTGTTAGAGTTGTTGTTCTCAAAATTAAAATTTCAAAATGTATTATTATTATTACTATTGGCCATTGGGGACTGAGGTATCTGCTGAGGATGACTGTCAGGCCTGTGTGAAATGGTGTTGGCACCGTGCTGCCTGTGGACAGGAGGAGCAGAACCAACACATCTCTCCTGCTGCTGCATGCCTGGCTGAAGACCGCTGGGATCTACAAGGAAGACACAAAGGACTTTAAGATTCAAGCTAGGCCGTGGACAAGACGAGCGGATGTGGGCGTGGTCCTTCGCCGTTGCAACAGAAGCCCAACATGGTTAAGAAAGCAGCTGACGTTGACGAGGCCACACCCTTCCCAATGATGTCACTGGTTCCCATGGTGACACGTCTATGCAGCACGTGACAAAAGTGGTTTCCATGGTGACTCCTACACAGCACGTGTCAAATGTAAACAAGAAAGAAAGAAAGCTTATTGGATTCCCGCTGGATAGCAAATAGGATTTGTTCCAAAGTTTTATAGGGGAGTCATATAGGATTTTTTTTAACTAGGGTCAATATCATTCTATGAACCATGTCTTGAATTAACAGAAAGGACGATTTAAGGAAATCCATTAATTAGGATGAAGTGAAAATTACCACACTATAATTTGGGTGCAGTGAAAAGATCTAATTTCACTTTTGGATCACAGGCAAAAAGTATATGATGGCCACTGGCCAGTAGGTGTCATTATATAAGCACATTCCATGCAAACAAACTAACAATCCATGAATCTCACTCACCTCTCGTCCACGTTGTGACACGATGCCAAGAGCTGCGTTTTGCCGTCCTAGGAGAGGGTCGGACGGCCGCGAGGCTTATATATCGAGCACAGAGCGATTGATTACGTCGGTCGTAGGCCTCACGTTCCCCCAATCTTAAATAGGCTACAAAGCCATGCATTTGCCTAACAGAGGTGGCAACTGAGCATTTCACAGCCATAGCTTCAGAGGCTTTTCCAAACTTTTAATGCTGTATTTGACATGTACTAAAATATGAGAAATTGTTAAAATAAACATGGTGCAACCATTCCACGGGTCAGGCCGGGCACTCTTCGCATTTGGGCCAACCAATGCGATCTGGGCTGACATGGATCTGGGCCAAGCCTCCTTGTTTCCTTCCGACTCATCCACATTCCTGCAAATACCAGAAGGCTCGCCTGTGATCCAAGCCGGCCCCACAGATAGAGAATGGTCATCCCTGAATTTCAAAAGTGAAGGCTTGGGTTAAATATGTGGAGGGATCGGCCCCAAACTACTAATTTGAAGTATGTTTGTTTGCTATAAATTCCTTAAAACAGTTTTTCACCGGAAAACAACCAGGATTTGCCAGTCTGTTTGACCAGTATCATCAATTAAGCCTCTGGAGCTATCTATAAGCCCTCATATAGCCTACTCAATATGAACCTTTTCACCGTCGCCCCACACGTTTTCACGTGATAAATTACTCTGGCCTCATTCTTCAGGTATTCCAAATCTGTGCCACTCAAGCCTGAATGGATCCTCTCCATATGGCGCTCCAGCTGGCCACCCTTTAGCCCGCAGCCTGGATACGGGCATGGCCAAGTGCGGATGTTTGTCCGATTGTTGCACAAATTTAGCAGGATCTTACGCTCGGCCAAATTGCGTATATAATGGATACTTTTCATATGCCCCACGCCGCAGTGTAAGATAAGCTGCATATGTTGTGGAGGAGAAACAATTTAGAAATATAAAACACAGCTCTTCGTTTGTGTATCACAGTTAAAAAAAAAAAAAAAAAAATATATATATATATATATATATATATATATATATATATATATATATATATATATATATATATATATATATATATATATATATTTAACATTTATAAAAACATATTTAAATGGGCAAGCAGCATGGCATTCATTTCAATTAAGTATTAGGAAATAGTTAAGTGATTTGAGAGGGCAGGCAGTACAAGATAGGGAGATAAAGTGGAGGGGTGAGGGGGTGGAGGGAGGGACGAGGTAGAGTGCCTGCCCCCCCCCCCCCCCCCCACACACACACACACACACCCGATGCATCTCCCCCAGACCTGCTCAAAATTAGGCCAGGTTTAGACAGACAACCTGAATAGATCTTCAACCTCCACATGGGTCACATCGCAACGTATCAGAGCAAGTAAATTTGTGGTGATCTGGAACAGATCTGATTCAGGCAACATTCAGGTTGCCAGTGTAAACCTGAGGCAAGAACACAATAAGGCTCGGGCACAGCGCGTTGCATTCTGGGTACGCCGCCATTTTGATAGCTAGTTGCGGTGGTAAACAAAGGCCGAGCGATGTTGAAAGCAAATAAAGGATGCGGTATATACCGAGACACCCTGCAGAGGGAAGCCAGGGACCGTTATTTGCAAAAGATGGGCTTTATTAACGGGCTGGATCCCTACGAAGTAGCAAGCAAGGAGTGGCGCGTTGGCGAAGATTTTCTACCGCCGTTTGCGAGGGAAGACATCTTTTCCTATCTTGTGTGTGGTGTCAGTGCCTACACACATGAGGAGTTTCGCTGCTACAAGTCGCTAGAGGCTTACAAACAGCTGACCAGTGGGAAAGTCCACGACATGGAGGTAATCAAACCAAATGAGAACACAGTCGTCAGAGCCAAGGTAAGCTACCGTCTCAACATGATCATGTTGTGTTGTGTGTTGTAGTGATAAGACTAGGTGCAGGCACTAACGTAAAACAACAAAAAATGTATCTAAACAAAACTTATGCTGACTGTAGGTGTCCTGGGATACGGGTGACAGACATCTGCTCCCAATGCGTTAGCTCCCGGATATCTGCTCCCAGGTGGTTCAGACAACTGCTCCCACCCGATTATATTTCACGATATATACACTGCCCCTGATTATATTTCACGTATCATTTGCACACGTATTATTTCTTAACACCACTCCAGTAAGAATAACACTACTGTTGCACACGTATTATTTCTTAACACCACTCCAGTAAGAATAACACTACTGGATAACACGACGGCCAGTCTTAGTCTTAGTAGTTTAGTCTTACATACACATGCATTGTAGGTTGTTTATATATGTTATACAGATTTATAGTTTTTTAGTATGAAAGATGTCTCGTTTTATTTCTTTGTAAAATTACTGTTCTCTTGACATTATTCTGGATTTTAAGATAATGCCTTCCCTTCTTTCCCTTTTCCCACTGCTCCTGCCAGTTAAACGTAACGACAAAGTCGATTCATAGGCTAATAGTCATACTGTTGGTGTGTTTGAAACAATATGTCACTAATTATATGTCAAATACACACGTACGTAACAAAAAACTAACATAAAAAAAGAAAACTAGCTCCGTTATATGTCGGTGGGAGCCATTGTCTGGCTAGTGGGATTAGTGGGAGTTTGCCGACCGGGGAGCAGATGGCGTTGGGAGCAGATGACTGGGAATCCTGGGATACTATAGTTACATTCAGATGATATATTGCTGTCCTACCATGGTACAAAAATGGCATACACATTACATGGACGTTTTGGTTGGTCGAGTGTGCCCTGCATAGAATGAAACACACTGAAGCATTGTCTTGTCTGTTGTAATCATTGTTACAAATTTGTCATATTTTCCTGTGCCTGTTTATCACTTAAAGGCAACTTACCGTGTGTCCATCTTTTTGTCCTTAGGTCATGCACTCTATGCGCCAAAATGAACCTCCACTGAAGCCGTGGGTTATCCTAACCTGTGAGGGCCATGTACTCTGCGCTCACTGTACCTGCATGGCTGGGATTGCAGAGTCCTGCACCCATGTTGGGGCTCTGCTCTTCGCCATAGAGGCTACTGTCCGTTTACGTGGAACTAAGACTGTCACCGATGTCCCTTCATACTGGGCAGTTCCATCCGCCATCAGGAAAGTCCAGGGAGAGGTTGCCCACAAGATGGACTTCACAACAGCGAAGGCCAAGCGCATTGCTCTGGATAGAGCAATAAATGATGGCACTCCCATGCCTGGCCCACGCTCACGGCCAAGATCAGCATACATGCATCAGAGCACACTGAGTGACTTGGGGCCACTCCTCAAAGATCTGCATGAGGAACGGGCAGCATGTATGGCGGCAACCGAGGAGTATTACAAGTTCTATGCAGATCCTGTCAAGCCAGCAAAGATGCCAACGCCACTGCAAGTCCAGCTGCGTGGTCCTGAGTTCAGAAATGCGCCACTGAACGAGATCCTCCAGCACTGTGAGACGGTAAGCAACGTCGCTGCTGTATCACATGAAGACGCCAAAACCATCCGCACACGTACAATGAAGCAACACAAGGCACCTGCCTGGTTTGGGGTACGGGCAGGGAGAGTGACTGCCTCCACCATGCATGCAGTTCTGGTCTCTAACATCGACAAGCCGGCTGTGTCCACAGTCAAGAATGTGTGCTACCCAAAGGCACACTTCGCAACAGCAGACACACAGTGGGGACTGACACATGAAGACACAGCACGCACTGAATACCTTCATCAACAAGCACTACACCACGATAACTTGACAATCGAGCAGTCTGGCTTCTGCATAAACCCGGCGTTCCCACAGGTTGGCGCCTCACCTGATGGCCTAGTTAGCTGTGACTGCTGTGGACAAGGCTGCCTGGAAGTTAAATGCCCTGCTAAACACAAACACAGCACTGTCCAGGAGGCTTGTGATGCAGACAAAGACTTTTGTCTCCACAGAGTTGATGGCATTGTTCAGCTCAAGCAAGGTCATAGGTATTACACACAAGTGCAGACACAGATGTTCGTGACAGGTGCAACCTACTGTGACTTTGTTGTGTGGACACTGAAAGACGTTGCCGTGCTCCGTATCCTGCCAGATGTCAGCTTCTGGGAGTCCTGTCTGAGGAAGGCACAGGAATTTTTTCACAAAGTTTGCCTCCCCGAGCTCATCTGTGGGTATTACACCAGAGACGCCTCCACACTGGAGGCCACCAGAGTTCTGGCTGTGAACACTGAACCAGCACCGGCACAAGCACCAAAACGGCCGAGAATGTCAAAGAAGACGACCAAGAAAAATAAAGAGAATGTGTGGTGTGTGTGCGGAGGGCCTGAAATGGACACTATGGTTCTCTGTGACAACAGCAGCTGTGCAATACAGTGGTTCCACCTCACCTGTGTTGGTGTTGACGCAGACTCGGCAAAAGAAAATTCCTGGTTTTGTGACGCTTGTCTGTAGGCACCTTTTTTTTTAGCTTGTTTGCACTGTTAATACCTACTATTTTTATCTAGTTGTACATACTGCTCTATGTTCTACCATACTGTTACACCAGTGGCGGCTGGTGGCATTTTCTCTAAGGGGGGCGCTATGAAAAAAAAAAGTAATAATAATAATGGGGGAAATCATCACATTCAATGGAAGGCATTTATTTAGCAAAACAATGAGTTGGTGTGAATGGATGCTGTCAGTCAATCCTTCTTACCAGCTCTTTGAGAAGGTCCTGGACCTCCTGGCTACTGGTGTAGGATACTCTCCTCCTCTGTCCTTTTTGTGTGATGATTACATTTATCTGCTCCCAGCTCTTTAGTTCTAAAAATCCTGCAGTGTTCTGCTTTCAGTTGGTGTTTTCTGCATTGCTTTAACATAGTTCTCTTTGTCTTATTATTCCATTATCGAAATTAATTCAACAACTGTATAGTCTTCCCTTTAGCTGCCAACGTGTCTCTTCACTATCTGTGTGGATTAGTTGTGTTCAACTGTATGTAAAACTGTGTTGTGTGCTGCCCTCAAGTGGTTTGGTCGCGCACGAATGCGCTCTCGGATCGCTCCTACCGCTTGCATTGAAGTCAATAGGACCGCAAAGCATTGCCCTTCAGTGCAGAGCTCAATGCCTAAAGACGAATGCGAACCAGGAACCAACACGTGAGACTCAGTAACCTATCAGCAACGTTGTACAACGTAAACAACTTTTGACATTTCATGGCAGTATAATACAACTTTTAATCACTTTAGAGTTAGAGTGGGCTTTGGTTATTTATATTACATACGATTTGCACTGATAGATTGCTCATTTAAAGAAAATAACAAGCTGCAGATTTCATTTCATTCTGTCATTTTTATTCACGTTTCATTCATGGGGTATTGCACTACTGTTAAGACATCATCTTTCTGTACCACTTGTTTTGCACAACTGTTAAGACTTAATTTATGTTTTGTACCATTTTTTGCCTTGAAGTATTTCCAATGCACAGTTCTCTATTCTCAGGAATGCACATGTGTGACTTTACTATAATTACAAATTCTAATGTCAAAGCAAACTGACCTTTCATTACACTACTTGAAAATAAAAAATAAAGGCACTCAAATTTGGCTGTGTGTCATGGCATTTCATTGTGGACACATTCAACATTACACAACACTCTTGCTCATGTTAGTAAGACTACAACAGACAGAAACAATCTTGTCCAGAAATGTTACGTCTTCACCATCACATGGCAACACAATGCTGATCGGTAGTTTTGCTGACAACAGAGTGTACTTGTTCCGAACAACCCCAATCACCCTTTCCACATGAATTCTGAGATGGGCGAGTTTTCTTGTGCTCTCCACATCTCTTGCTTCCAGCTGACAGTGTCCTCTTGTGAAGGCAGGGATCTTTACCTCTGCACACATAAGTCCCACACTTTCAGAAATATCAAAGCCCCTATCAGCCAACACTACATCTCTGGGTAGTAATCTATCAAGAATACCACAGTTCTCTGTGACATGCTTATCACTGATGCGCCCCCCCCAACCCTTGGAAATGAAAGAAATTGTCCCGTATGGTGTAATACCAATAAGGTACTTCATAGTTGTGTTGTGCTTGTAGTTTGAATAAGCCTGAGCTTGAGCAGTAAGATTTGATGGTCTCTCTATGAACACTTCAAAGCAGTCCACAATAACAGCAACACGATTTCCAAAGGCTTCCACAAACTGATGGGGCATAGTGGTGTACAGGGCCTCTCGACTTGGCCAGGCAATCAGAGGTGTGATGGTGCAGTACAAAAGTTCTACCATGCTATTGAAGGTTCTGGAGATGGTGGTCCTGTCAACACTGAAGATGTCGGCTAGATGTTGCATCGGCAAGTTCAGTCTGAGGCGCATGAGTGTGAGGATGAGCATTTGAAAGGGTGACAGTACTCTACTGGTTCGTGTTATGAGTGGCAGAAGAGTGGCTAAGAGAGACATGAAAATCTTTGCACTTGGTAGTCCAGTGTAATATCTCAGCCTCACATCATCGCCCTTCAGGGAATCTTCATCCATTTTTTTCTGACCAAGCTCTAATTTCAGGGCCCTGTTCTCCTCCAGCAGACGGTTGATTTCATCGCGCCGTTTCTGGCAGAGGTCACATTCTGTCTCCGGTCCCGGTTCAGCTTCATGTTGTAGATCTTCTGCTATGGATCACAGACAGTTTTTGTTTAACTCAGTGTGTCATGCAAATACAACAAGAGCAAATAGACTGTAATATGGTGAATATAAGCCTTCTGACCCTCTACTCCAAAGTCAAAGTATTCATATTATTTCACAACAGTTTACATTGCATGGGAGTAACATAGTAATAATCCTTAACGACACTCCTGCTGGAGAGAAGACTTCAGAGCCCTTACAAGGTTATTTGTCTTTATGCATGTTTTGTAGGCCTTACCTGGTGTGCCAAGGGTTGTCTCAGGCATCACTGTGTCATCCACTGCTGATGTGGTCTCAGTCCTTCGGCGTTTCCTTGCTTGCTGTCTCTCAAAGCGTGCCGTTTCTGTGGCCTTTGTTTCAATGTGTCCCAGGTGCAGTGATGGTGCCCAATCCGGATGGGAGGTGTACATTGCATCTACTGGCTTTCCTGGTGAAACAACCAAAAACTATTAACCCTATTATAAACTTTTAATGACAAAATAAACGGACAACTGTTTTTGTGTTTCAGTGGACCTGGCTAACCCTCTGGAACACAACCCTACTTCAGCTCATGCTACATGCTACCGATCAGCCAACAACGGTTAACTTGAAATGATACATGAATAAAAACAGTATATTATGTAATTTACCAGAATGAAAATGCCGGGAACACACTCTCATGGACACCGGGATTGAGTTGAAAGTTATATTTGGCCGTCTTACAGCAGCGACCCATGCTAGGCGGCGACTCTTTGTTATGGAGGACATTTGTTCTCCATTGAGACGCCTCCAAGTTGGAAAACGGTAAAAAGATAATCCATTTGAGGTTTTTTTCCCCGTTCCGTCACAGCTTGCGCTTCTACACCCTACGACACAGCAACGGGCGACCATAATGACAGCAGAGGTAAAAATGAAACCGTAAAACACGAGGCAAACTACTAGCACAGACGCGAAGTCGAGGACGAGGTCGGAGTGTAAACAATGTACTGCCCAGCTACTAAAATGGCTGCCGCGCAACTTGTGACGTCATGTGCCCGAGCCTAATAGTGACCCTAATTGTATACAACCCGAGTCAGGCTGACAACCTGTGTTAAGTGGGCCTTAATCTTAAGTTGGGGAGAGAACAGTTTTGAGTGGGGAAACCTGGGAACTTCGGTAAGTAAAAAAAATAATAATAATAATAAACTATGTAATTTAAGTAAGACCACATAGCAGGCTGTATGTGTGACACCTGCCTGTAGGCCAGGGCTGCCCAAAAGCTAGATGGTGATCTACCAGTAGATCACACAGGATGTGCATGTAGATCACATGACAGTCACCCCAGCACTTGGACCCTTATAACTTGAACCTTGTAACTCTTTGAGAGCGGTAAAATGAGACCAAATGGACTTGGTTTAATTTTACCGCACTCAAGAGTTAAATTATATTTGAACATCTGAATTACATAATTTTCAAGAGTTCATACAATTCCGGGTCTCTGGAGGTCGACCCGGAGGCCTGGACGAGGCAGGGGAGGAGTCGTCTGGCAGTCGACCCGGAGGCCGGAGTGGAAGCTGAGACGAGGCAGAGCTGTCATCTGGAGGCCAAGACGAGGCAGGAGAGTTGTCTGGAGGCCGGCCTGGAGGTGGAGACAAGGCGGACCAGTCGTCTGGAGGCCGGCCTGGAGGCGGAGACGAGGCGGATCGGTCGTCTGGGTGGTGGCCAGGAGGCCGGGACGAGGCGGATCGGTCGTCTGGGTGCCGGCCAGGAGGCTGGGACGAGGCGGACCAGTCGTCTGGTGGCCGGCCAGGAGGCCGGGACGAGACCGGAGGCGGGACTGGAGACAGCAGAGGCGGGGCCGGAGGCAGCAGAGGCGGGCCTGGAGGCAGCAGAGGCGGGGCCGCTGACGCAGGAGGCGGGGTCGCTGACACAGGAGGCGGGGTCGCTGACACAGGAGGTGGGGCCGCTGGACGGACCAGGAGCGGAGCCGCAGGACGGACCAGGGGCGGAGCCGCAGGACGGACCAGGGGTGGAGCCGCAGGACAGACCAGGGGTGGAGCCGCAGGTGCTGGACGGACCAGGGGTGGAGCCGCAGGTGCTGCACGGACCGCAGGCTCCGGGGGCTTCGCCGGAGCTGCTGCAGGAGGCTGGGCCGGAGCGGGCGGAGCTGCAGCAGGGCGCTGGGCCGGAGCGGGCGGAGCTGCTTTGACTTTGGACCGGTTGGGTTTGGTGGTATGGACACCCGAGGAGAGGTAATTAGCTCGTTTGATGGTACGAGGACCACCCCGGGCCAACCTGGTGGCCAGATACGGGTGGTCTACAGCAGGCTCAGAATACACAGGGATCTGGGTCCGAGATGAGCCAGTAGGCTCATCTCCACAGGCTCATAGCACACAGAAATAGGCTGAGTGCATGACGTCTTCGGGGGGTCATGACAGGCACTTTGAAGGGCCACAAAACCAAGTCCAATAGACTTATCCTCACAAACAAAACTGAACTGCCTAAAGTCTCCGAGCTTCTCCTTAACAATATTAAGGTGGGGAACGAAGTGACTCACCCATGGCCTCTCGTTGAGACAGACTTCTTGAGTGGAAATCTCTTTGAGAATGTCAGCATGCTGGCCCGGTGGAGAGGCCATGAGGCCTGCCACCACATGGTCAACATCAGCCACCTTCCTCTTGAACAGGTTTAGCTCTGCTGGGTTCATTCTTTAAGGTCAGTGCATACTGTCAGGGATGCAGACAGAATGTGAACCCAAAATGCAGAGTCAAGACACAAAGCAGGTTTTGAAGTATTTAATGAACTAAAGCTTACTTTGGAATACAGACAGGAACCAAGAAGTCAAGGCAGGACCTCATAAAGCAGGTGGCATCCACAAACAACAAACTATGCACTGACAATGAGTCCATGTACTGAGTGCAGTTATATAGCAGGTGGGTTGATTGGTGAAGGTGACTCAGGTGAGACTGATGAGGGACTTGGAGGCAGGTGAGTGAGAGAGAAAGTGTGACGTGGACTTTGAGGAGGAATGGGGTTGTGGTGGACATGAAGCCATGCACAAAGTTACAAGATCACATCATGAGACATATCCAGGGTGGAACATTTAGTTTAATGTAAAGGAATAAATTTCAATGGTCACCTGTAAAACAGATCAAATCTGTTGTAGTCTGCAAGTGCTGCTAGTGCTGTTGGCTGGCTCTCTCAAGCTGAGTGTCAGGATGGCTTCCTATCTCAACACTGATTGAGTGAGAAGTGGCCAGCAGGCGCAGTCCAACGGAAGATGCCAAGTTTTGTAGAGGGTTGTTTGGTAATTTGGTCCTTATGATACATGACTATTCCATTATTATTTGTTAAGTGAAACCAAAATCAACAGTAAACTGTGTTTTAACACCTATTTAAGTTGGTGTTTATGCATGCTTCAAGGAAATACTTAAAGAGTGCAGATGAGCTCACTAAAGATGAGTTTAGGTATTTGCAGGATTGTCTCCTAAAGTAGGTGTTTCCAACCTGTGGGTCAGGACTCCCCAGGGAGGTCTCCACATCATTATGGAGGGGTCCCTAGATGAGAAATTTAACCCACTGATGCCTGGGACCACAATTAGGCCCTGGCATTGATTCCCAGTGAGGTATTTTTGTCCATGTTTAGGCCCACTGAGCATAGTTTAGAACCATTATCCTAAAGCACTCTGTACAACCAGGGATCATATCAACTAAACTAACAATATGATGTAAATAAGTTGGCAGCTCTTGCACCTTCCATAACCACAGTAATATGTGAACATATTTTATCCTTGTGACTATACAAACATCCATTATTGTGGCCAAACACTGTGTGAACAGGAAATGAGTGTGCCCAAGTAATAGTTTTACATAGACATACTGTACTGTCTTGTTCTGCCTTATAGAGAGACTTGTCACAACCCCCAGCCCCAAATACGTATTAGCGCACACTCAACTCAACCTTTTTAAACAAAACATTTTTAGTAGTTCAAATGGCCAGACTATAAGCTCACAACGTGTTAATAGATTGATAGTTTTTCAAAATAGCAAAAAAGAAATAAGGGATAAGGGATAAGGGGTTTAGCATGTAACGAAAATGGAGCCCTAAATGTGTGAAGGTTGTATCAGATTTCCCTCCCCCTTTTTCCAGCCCAGCTCACTAGGAGCAAACAGCAAGGTCGTTTATAGGGTACACTCACACTCTTGCGACTTAACACTGTGTGCATAGACAATAGTTTCGTGTGCACATCGAGTAGTTTTAAATGGACATTTCTAGACCATGATAGAGTTCTTCCTTGTGCACCCTAACAGAGCCTATAGCATAGGCTTCTAGAGCTGAGCTAGTGTGTTGGAGTCTGATGGAGCCTGGTGCACCCGAGTCTTGCCTGGTCCCGCCAGGGACCCCGCCTGGACTATAAAGGGATGGATCTGGTTAAGATGCCCTTGGGGGGGGGGGGCATTGCTGGACTCTAGTGGGCTCTATTAGGCTGTTGTCAGGCGTGTACGTACCCACACCATTGCAACTAAACAGTGTGTGCACGGGCAGTAGTTCTGTGTGCACGACCAATAGTTTGGTCGTGCAGATTTGTCTTGCACAGCCTAGTAGAGCCTGTTGGAGCCTGGCACAGCCTCCTACAGCTACTGTACTATAGTGGGATGTGCAGCAGTTCCGTGTGCACGACCAATAGTTTTATAATTGAGTATTTATAGTCCAAAATACAGAATTGCCTTTTACAACATAAAGCCTGTTGGAGCCTGACACAGCCTGCTACAGCTGAAAACAACCTGTTTGAGTCTTCTAGGGCATAATGCATTGCATTCTAGGGCACCCAAGTCTGGCCTTGTCCTGCCTGGTGGTAGAACTGACAGGGCCAGGGGGTGTACTATGTTGTAAGAGGATAGATCACACCAGGAAGGGCTGGACTAGGTGTTCACTGTGTTAATAGAGTATGTTGGGGTGTGCTGGGCTGTTGTCAGCCCTGTATGTATTCACACAATTGCAACTAAACGCTGTGTGCATAGACAATACAGTAGTTTTGTATGCACGGCGAGTAGTTTTAAATGGACATTTCTAGACCATGATAGAGTTCTGCCTTGTGCACCCTGATAGCGCCTATAGCATAGCCTTTTAGAGCTGAGCTAGTGTGTTGGAGTCTGATGGAGTCTAATACGGTATAGCCTGGTGCACCCGAATCCTGCCTGGGCCCGCCAAGCGTGACAAAGGACTGGAGGAGGGCGTACTGCTGGACTATAGGGGGATGGATCTGTTTAAGATTAAATATGTAAAAGGTTTGGATTGACCAATTAGAATGCCAAAACACACAGATGGGCCAATTAGACCTGTAAAAGTTGTGGATTGACCAATTAGATCTGCAAAATATGCAGAAGGGCCAATTAGATCTCCAGAACAAGCGGATGGGCCAATTAGTACCTGTAAAAGGTGTTGTTTGGCTGTTGCTTGTGGACATGAACTTTGCAAGTGCACACATTAGATCTGTAAAATGTGTTGTTTGACTGTATCAGGCAGTAACTGTGCTATGAACTAGAAATGTGCATGTAAAACTATTGCTTGTGGACACAAACTATGCAAGTGCACACATTGATCTCTGCTGCCCCCCGTTGACAAAAAACAGTCAGCACAGCCGTGTGCACGTACAGGAGCCACACATTGTGAAATTGTGTGCACTTGCCATAGTTGCTTTGTGAAATGCACATGACAAGTGTTTCGCTTCGACTTTGTGCACAGGCCCAAGTTTTTATAATGGGAACTCTCCGCCGTGCATGGAAAAAACGATTGTTATTATTATTATCAACATCTCGGGTTTTCAACCTTTTCTTTTGAGTTTAATCTTTCAGACCCAAAACTAAGGATTTTCAAGTTTTTGTCAACAATTTAGGAGAGATAAACTGGCAGAACGTTGGTCAGAATAACAATTACAAAAACATCATTTTAACACTCTCAAGAGTTACAGATCTATCAGGGTGCATTTGGTTACCAACTGTTCATCATTTAGTTGGGGACCACTAGTGGTCCCCGGACTGGAATTCAAAATTTACTTGAGTAAAAGTACACAAGGTATTATTGGTATCAAAATGTACTTATAAAGTGCCATCATGTTATGAAATCAGCAGATGGCTGAAGTGGTTAATGATAGTTTTACAAGTTTAGTTTACAATCATGTGTTAATTATCTGTTGTATTATTATTAATTAGGGCTGTTGAATGATTAAAAATTTTAATCAAATTAATCACAGCTTCAAAATTAATTTAATCATGATTAATCACCACTCGAACTATGTCCAAAATATGCATGTTTTCCTGGACAGGATTTCAACATTTAAAAAAGAAACAGAATCTGTGAAAAAAAAACTATTTATCTTTCAAATATTTATCAAAATAGGTGATCTACAAGCCCTCAATGCTTGTAGATCCTCCAGCTATACTCTATGGCTCTGGTTACAGGGAGACACACAGCTATATGTCTCCGTAAAACCGTGCTCTACCCATTTCTTTCAATGAGAAAATGCTCAGTGGGTTGAGTCAGTTTGCATATGAGTTAATTGAGTTAAAATTTTTAATCAGATTAATCAACAAAATTAATTTAATCCCATTAATTAACTATTTTCAACAGTATTATTATTAATACAACAAAATATAACTAGTAACTATAAAACAAATGTAGTAGAGTAAATGTCTCACTCTCTGAGATGTAGTGAAGTAGAAAGACAAGTATAGGAAATTAGAGTACCCAACTAAAGTACACACATAGGCCATGAATGCAACGTTGATAATAGTACTAGTAGGTTTTTATATCAAATAATACATGCATTCAATTCAATACATGTCTTCATATTTGTGGTACTGGTTCAAATCTTGCTTTTTGCATTACATAAGTAAAGCTGTTGCATTCTTCTACTATCCATTGCTTAATAATTTGAATACACCCAGTGTCTAAACCTATAGCTACCAGCAGGGGGAGGCAAATAACCATTATACCCTTGACATAGGCCACTGCATATGGTAATCTAAAGCCTTGGATGGATGGATGGATGGATGGATGGATGGATGGATGGATGGATGGATGGATGGATGGATGGATGGATGGATGGATGATGGATTGATTGAAATTCATTAGCAGTTTGGGATTAGTCACAGTTTGGAATTAGTACAGTACATTTCAAGCACAGCAATTCAGTAGCCTACAAAGACTGTTAACTGTGAATGGGACAACATCAAGCATTATTGCTACTTGTTTAAATAACTCAAATACACAGTGGGCCAAAATATAAAAATCAGTACACATAGAGGTCCTGAGCCGCCGGATTGTGTTGCAACACAGGCTGGTTTAGGAAGACAAACAGCAAAAAAGTAATTTTCCTTCCAAAATCAATGTCCCTTAATAAGAAGATAAATGCAAAGATAAAACTGCCTGCATTAAAACCTGACATTGCATTATTATTAAAGCTTGGTTTCCTCTTCTTCCTCATCCTCTTCTAAGAACTACAATGAGAGCGTAAATCTGTTGAGTTGAGAAAGTAAAACAATGCATTGCATTAATTTATTATCATTTCTTATCATCGTCCAAAATACCAGAGGCCTGTTTTATTTGACTACAGACCCATATTTTGTAATATGCATTATGCATATACACTAGTACTCGGTAAGTACTAATCCTTCTTCTCATGGATTTCCGGCAGACGCGGCGGATGCCTTCCGTTAAATTGCTGCTCTCCAGTTTGGCAAAAGTCATTTTGCAGCATCCTATTGCGGTTAAACAACGGTCCATCCGTGTCTGATTCCCACTCATGTTCTACCTCCATCTTTCGCCTGAGTTGTCTGACCTCTCTCTCTCTCTCTGACTAATCCTAATGCCAATAGTGGTGTGGAAGGCAAACATATCATTACCATTTTCCCCTTCCACGCTGCCCTTTGCCCCAGGAGCACCCTCCTTTTCCCCAGGACCGCCCCCCTCGCCAGGCAAATTCCGTGGAGTATTCTTCCGGCTGTCCCCAGTTACGGCGGTCTTCGTTACGTGCATGCATGTATATGTATTCTTTTCTTCAGGGGATTGGCGGGGTTGTTGTCGCTGGTTCATGGCTGGGTGCTACACATGTATGTATTCCTTTCTTCAGGGGAAGGCTGTGGTGTGCCAGACCTAATCGAATTCTTTCTGTCTTTCTTCAACCACGGTGATAACGGGTGCGGCGTCTGGGGTGTCACTTTCTTCTCGGAGGTGGCCATGTCGTTCTTAGAGGTGTGGGAGAAACCATCGGTCGTGATGTTATTTTGGGGGCCGTTCAAGTTCACCGCTGTACCATTCTGGCTTTTCGCGGTGCATTCGGCTCTGATGGCGGACAGATAGTTGGCGACGGCGACGGCCAGATCGTCGTCTTCATCCTGAAGGGAGTCCCTTCCGACCGTGGGTGGTTGTCCTGTGACGCCAACATCGGGAGAAGGAAGGGGTGGGCTGTTCTGCTCTTTACCCTGCAAGCTGCCCTCCTCTAGGTCCAGGGCTTTGGCTGGATTTGGTCTGTTCCTCTCTTCCTTTGCATGTGTAGCTATGGCACTAGGGGCGGTGCTGGTGTCGACAGTGGTCCTCTGTCTCTTTGGGAAGACATGTACATCTTCGGTAGTTATTCCTTGAGAAGGTCTTTTGGGGGCTTTGTCCCCGAGGAGTCCTCTGGAGGTTGAAGATGGGGCACGGGAAGTCTCATCGGATGGGAGAAGGGAAGCCGGACTAGTGGGGAGTCTCTCGATGAGGGTGATGGTGGGCAGATTTGTCACCTGAGCCATGTTGTCATCTCCTAGGTGTATGGCGGAGGAGAGGTCTGTGTTGGCCCTCTGTCTCTTTGGTGGAACATTCCCATCTGAGCCTACTCCTTGACTGGGGCATTATCAATAGACAAAGCAACACAGTTGCTCCAAGGTATGTTATTTTTGCCAAGGGCAGCATTTATCTGCTGAAATATGGCCCCCGCAGTACCACAGCGCTGCCCACTTGTTGTGCACATATCCAGGAATCTGTGCACAACAGCCTGGCCATCAAAGACCCGGACAGTAAGGGGGTTCATTTTCTCACGTCCTATAGGTTAAAACATTGCATTAGACAAATTACATAAGCCTACCCCTAACATGTAAAAATGTGTTCTGTAAAAAGAAGATCTCAATTGGCTGTCAATATAACACCTGTGTCATTGGAGCCGTCTGTAATAAGCGTGAATGGATTGCTTTTCATTTTGTTGACCAGTTCCTCCTTGAAGTGTGGTGCCACAGCTTCATTTATAATGCAGGTTGCTTTAGTGCTGGCACACTTGTATTGTTGTGCGGTGGGGGGGGGGGCTCAGCTCCCCAGAAAACAATGGTAACCAGGTAATAATGGTAACCATACCTTGGACTCCTGCGTTGTCATGCCACCAACAGCAACTGGAGTATAAAATTGTCCAATTCTGCTAGTGGACTGCAGTGCCTGTTCTTTTGATTGGTGCGCTTTGCTTTTAATGTGCCACTGCACATCTGGTATGCCTTGATGGCAACAAGAAATCTCTTGCCTGCAGAGAGAGCACCAATAGTACGAGCTGGTGGTGCCTACTGTTATAAATGGCCATTTCACTGTCCATTCATTTTTAAATGAACATCTATAAGTGGCAGCCCCAGCTAGAGACCTTTTCTTAGCCACCCTGACCTCAGCACCATCATCATCATCACCTGCCCCCTCTTCTGGCACTCCACCTTCTGCTTCAGGCACCTCTACTCTTCTTCTTCTTCTTCTTCTTCTTCTTCTTCTTCTTCTTCTTCTTCTTCTTCTTCTTCTTCTTCTTCCGTTCTCTCATCTTCTCTCTCATTCACTATTGGCTCAGCCAAAGTCTTCTCTGCCATTTCTACTGATGTGGTAGCAATTTCTTCCATCATCACATTATCTGCCCCCCCTGCCTTTGGTTTCTGAGCCTTTTCCCAGAAGGAAAGAAGGCTCTTCTGTTTCCTCTTCCCTGACATTCTAAATAAACAACAGCCTGTTACAAACGTGTAGAAAAAAACGTATGCCTATACATGTCCATGACAGCTCTAAGGTGACTAATCCAAAAATCATTCTACTCTATAATACTCGGAAAAAGTACTAAACAGACTAAAGGCCTAAACGAACACTAAAACATCGCCAGCATAGCCTGTTTTTAATAGCTTATAGCTTGCTATTAATTCCTAAACTAACGGTAACTTGAAACGGATATGTGTAGGCTTAATGTTGGTCTCTCACCACGAGTAACACTACAGCCTAACTAATGGAATATATTTGTAACAATAACATGATTTTTTTTTAACTGCCAGTCCGAAGTCTTGGGCGTCTGTCACAGCTGTTCCTCCAGTGATCCTCCGATGTCAGAAAAGTTTCGAATCTGACAGTTGTTCGTGCTCTTAGCTGACACCCTAGCGGAAACTCCACCCTCTTTGACTCGGTCTGCGCAACAACATAGCGATCTATTATTCTGATTGGCTCAACGACAGTGCTGTGCCTGTTACTTCCTGAAACTGAGCACGCTGGGAGTGGGTTATGCTTATTACTGTTTATGGTTTTAAAGTGTGTTTGTGAATGTTTAATAATGTACTGTGGGTGTAAATATACTGGGGATATTATTTTGAACATTTTATGATTGCGATGTTGGGGTGGATGGGTTTATTTATATTTTAAAGAGTTGTCACCATTGTTATGAAAGCTGGCGCACAACACCTCTAGGTTAACTTAGATTTTAAACGTGTCTTGCACGCCAGGGCCTGCAGGGGTCTACCTACGCCCTTAGCAAACTCTAGAAAGCTGCCAGGGGCAAAAAATGACTTTGGCGAGTTATTTTGACGGGCGTGTGAAAACGCATGTGTGGCGTGTGAGCGTGTGAAAACACTCTGAAGAGTGTGTCACACGCTCAGTGCGTGAGACTTGAGAGCCCTGTAAACAGTGACGGTCCGTCACATGGTCGAAATAATATTTCAATTATTATTTTAGCATATTTGTTGACATTTTTGAAAAAAGTCACAATAATAGATTTGTTTTATTAAATGTTTGATCATTTGTTTGTCACCTTTGTATCCACCTCAGCACTTGCCCTCCTCTGCTCAGCTCCACTGCCAAAGCGCAGAGCAGAGGCAGCCATTGGCTGAAGTAGTGTGTGGAAGGTGCCAAGTGCTGTGGGGAAGGGAGGGGTGGTTGACAGACTTAAATGATCAGTATCAGTTTTATTGGACAATGTAAAGTGATGTAAATCATAGAGATGTTGGTCTATCAACTAATGTCTATTGCTGTTGATTTATATTGCATGTATTTGAGTCCAGGGAGCTTGTAGATCAGCTGAATTCAGTTAATTGAGAACCCTCTCAGTGGTGGGATCCACCCCTATATAAGGGAGTCTGTTGTGAGGGCTTTTCAGTTATGTCTAGCAGCCAAACTGTGCACACATTGTGTGTGTTACTAGGGCCTGTACCTGCATGCAAAGTCTTTTTTTCCCAAAGGAAAAAACAAAACAAAAAAAAAATTAACCCATTTAGGCCTAACCTAAGGTTTCTGAAAAACTTGAAATATATATGCTTCAAAACAAGTTATATGTGTAATACTGTACATAATCCAAATATGGATTATGGAAATAATTTTTTCTTCGCCCTTTTAGCTGGAGGACTATACTCCTTGTCATCAGGGTCAGAGGGGCTGTCACTGTTCTCCTCTCCACCACTGCCCTCCTCTCCACCACTGCCCTCCTCTCCTGGGTCGCTTCCTCCAGGGAGGTGGCAGGGAGGTTTGAGGGATGGGCAGGGTCCTCCTTGGCCACCTCCCCGGAGGACGCCGGAGCTTCCGCCAAGGCGGATCCATAGAGTTTTCTTATTTTCTTGGACTCTGAGAATGTCCTGTCATAGGCGTAATACTTCTCCTGAGTCTTGTAGTTGTGTGCCATATAATTCGATATCAGCTGCCGCTCCGGCCCCGATGAAAATTTCTCCTTGGCCTGGAACAGAGACAAGAGAGTAACAAAATTAGAGACTGAATTAGTTAAACCAACGTTTCAGTTTGCAACCATATTTTGATGGTGAGGAGACTTCATTGTTTATATACCATGGTGGACACTGTGGTCCTCAACGAATTGAACGTTGGGCATCCTTCCAGGCCATAACGCGTCCTCGTTTTTTGCATGGCCTGGTTTAAGTTTTTGCTTGGGTTTTCGCCACTGGTACAGAAAAAGAACGGATTCCGTTGCTCTGGCAGGATCTGTTCTTTGATTCGTAGCCATGTTAAACACAATTCAAACTCATCTTGTTCAAAGAAAAGCTCGGCCGGGCCAAAGGAATTCTGGGCCTTGTGCTCTATGACCTGTTATGAGAGAGACAGGAGGAGGAAGGGGGCAAGAGTGCAGGAAGAGAAAGCAGACGGGAGGTTTAGTTTAGGGTTACCTTAGTTTGTTATGCCCAGAGGACTGTCCATTGAGCATCTGGTTTTCTAATGCTATGCTCAGAGGACTGTCCTTTGGGGCACACTTAGTATAGGAGTAAGTATAGCAGGTGAGTATGGTCCAAATAACCTAAATAGTTACTTACTTGAATAATGTAGCCCTGCTCCCTCGAGCCGATTCGGTGCGCCTGGTGGACCATCTCGTCCGTCATGTTGGCGTGTGGGCCGTTTCGATGTCCGAACATGACGGCCCACAACAGATTCCAGGCCCCGTAAAGTTTCGTGCGCAGAGCCATGCTGAATTCCCCCCTACTGACGGACGCCTCCATCTCAGCTGTAAACAGAAGCACAGAATGCCACACGGGTTATTGTTGAATGCTTCAGACACGCAAGATGCACAGGCAAAAGGACAGTCCATTCACCATAGCCGTGTGACGATAACAACTGCCAAATTGGAGATGGGCTTACCCAGGAGCTTCGGGACCTCCTCGGAGGCCAACTTGAGGCAGGTGCGCATCTCCTCCGTGGTGTGGAGTTTCTCCACCTTGTCCACTTTTACCCTGTGTTGGTGGCGGGTGCGGTTGCTTTTATTCGAGGAAATGATGCCATCTAGCACCCGCACTACCGTCGTACATGCCTTCGTCGAGAGGCGGCAGCCGCTGGGGGGGGCAGTCTCTCAGGTACATCACGAACGAGCGGACGTTTAGCATGTCTGCAAGGTTGTGCACTCAAACTGCTGTTTGATGTCAGCCACCCACCTGTTGTGAGTGAAAACGTGTTTAGCTTTTTTTTTTTTTTTTTTTTAAACAAACACTCAAACGCGCACGTACACAGAGAGATCAATCGACTTTACTCACGCAGTAATCCTTGCCCGGTTATTCAGAAATACCCACTCATGGAGGCGGGCCTGGCCGTGCCCCATGTAGAGAATCCAAGCCTTAACCCGGCTGATCTGGCTTGTGACGTTGGACTTTCTCGAACTGGAGTCGTCCAGTCTGAGGAGGTGTTGGGAGTATTCTTTGACATAGTCCTCTGTGAAAGACAACATGTCAAAAGGCTGCGCTGCTGCTTCTGCAGGGGGGGCTGTGCTGCTGCTCGTGGAGGGCTGCGCCCCCGGCGGCTGGTGGAGAAGGGGGAGCTGCGCCCCTGGGGCTGGTGGAGAAGGGGGGAGCTGCGCTCCTGGGGCTGGTGGAGAGGGGGGGCTGCTCCACGTCACTGTGCACTTCCACCTCACTGTCAACGAATTCTGGGATGTGGAAATCTAAATCGAAGCGGCCAACCAGGGGCACGACGGGATTGGTGGCCCGTATTTTGGCAAGCTCCGAGTGCACTTTCAGCCACCGCGCCTATTCCAAATCTGTGCCACTCAAGCCTGAATGGATCCTCTCCAGCTGGCCACCCTTTACCCCGCAGCCTGGATACGGCCAAGTGCGGATGTTTGTCCGTTTGTTTGTCCGTTTGTCCGTTCAGGTAGGTTAGCTTAGGTCTACCTGTACTTGATTTCTTAACAACTTACAAAGTAATGTAAGACAACCATAAAGAAATACAAATAAGAGTGAAATGGAGATTATTCAACAATCAGTTTATTATGGGACGGCTGTGGCTCAGGAGGTAGAGCAGGTCGTCCATTCCCAATGTATGAACGGGTGGACCATTGTAAAGCGCTTTGAGCACTTGCAAAGCTCTATCAAAAAATCAAATCCATACAAATAAGGTGTCGTCCATTCCCAATTTACAAATGAATGGACCATTGTAAAGCGCTTTGAGCACTTGGAAAAGCGCTATAAAATAAAATACATTAGAAGAGGTGCCCAATTTAAAAAAAAAAAATCCATTACAAATATTAAAACAAATATTCATGTCCCCAGTAGGTCACAGGTCACCGCTTCCTTCAGGATCGTCTGGGATCACACTGGGAATACAGAGAAACAATTGGCATTCTAAAAAATCCACTACATTCCTTCCACAGGTTCAAGTCAGTATTTAAGAGTGATTGAGGCGCTCACCTCGGCCGGGTCCTCCTCCTCCTCCTGGGAGGTTGACAGTCCCTCCACACTGGCCCCCGCCGCTGAGGTGGTGGTGGGGTCTCCCGGAGGGATGCGGTCCTCCTCCTCCGACGGGGCGTTCTCCACCTACAAGATAGACACAGATATGTTGTTATCCCAAGGACAGTTGGTGCTACATGCATGTCTAAATGAAATGTTATGCCAAACACAATGTAAAAGACTTGAAATACCTCTGGGTCGGAGTCTCCCCACACCACATTGACGTCCGAAAAAAGCACCTGAGGCACATCCACTGGCGGTGGCGTGTGCTCCTGGCAGAATTAAACAAAGACATTTAGTCAGATGACCAGCGGGCTAGACAGACAGACAGACAGACAGACAGACAGACAGACAGACAGACAGACAGACAGACAGACAGACAGACAGACAGACAGACAGACAGACAGACAGACTAATACATACCTCTGTGTGGCTGCCTTTTGGGCCTGGGCCCTTGCCCGAGGCGGGCGTTTTGCCCCTGTCCTCTCGAGAGGCGGCCTCGCTATGGCCTGGCTCCTGTATACAATGAGCACAAACAGGCATAGGCATAAACAATAGGGCAAACAGTCAGTTGGACAGTCGGACAGAAAGAAGCACATACAAACCTCCTCCTCCGGTGCCATCGCGGCAGAAGCCAGCCCTCTCTCTCTTAGCAGCTGCTTGTAGTATAAGACTTCTTCGCCATACAGGCATCAAGCTCCCTTTTCAGTCTTACGTTCTCCAGCCTGAGAGTGTAGCACATCCTGCAGACGCGCAAGTCCTGCAGGGGGGGCTGGGCTGCTGCTGGTCGAGGGCTGTTCTGCTGTAGAAGGGGGGGGGGGGCTGTGATCCTGGGGCTGGTGGAGAAGGGGGGGGCTGCGCACCTGGGGCTGGTGGAGAGGGGGGCTGCTCCACCTCACTGTCAATGAACTCTGGGATTAGGAAGTCTACATCGAACCGGCCAACCAGGGGCACCGTGGGATTGGTGGCCCGTATTTTGGCCAGCTCTGCGTGCACTTTCATCCACCGCGCCTTATTCCAGGGTTCCAGGTGCCTCTTGAGCCTTTGCCCAGTAACATATTGGCAGCCGTCAACTGGGCAAGGGCATTGTTGGATGTTAATCCGGAATCGCGAGAGTGCAATCATTAAAGTCATTTCTTTCCCGTTTTGGACGCCATGCATGCGGGTGAAATGCTCTCTTATGTTTAGGCGCCACTTCCCACAGCCGGGCCAGGTGCACCTGGCTTCTCCGGGCTGCTTTCTGAGCTGAAACAAGATACAGACATTATTCAACTCAGAGGCCCCTCTCAGTCGTATAGCCAATGTACTGTCCTCAGGGCAAATCGTTTGCTAAATCACATCCCCAAAGGACAATGTCTATTGGTCACTAAATGAACAGATTCAGTGCTCGGTGGACAGTACATTGGGGATTTGATTTGGCAAACAAACAATAACACTGTGACACTGTTTAAAACACCAAAACTCCTTCAAACTAGCAACAACAGTTAGGTTTTAGCTTACATTCTAACTTCCACAGGTAAGTATGTCAGGTAGGCATATATCCCAACATGGGAGGTGAAAGACACAGTAGAGTTCTGTAGGTGAGACACCACCATGCACCGTCAAACTCTTTCCACCTTCCAAGGGCTGTTATATGTGAAACATGAAACTAAACTTCTTTCTATCTGTAATAAAGTTACACATGTCACGTGTCTGCATCATGGCCGCCATCTTGCCAAGCCGGCACCGCTATGTTGTGCAGCATTGCTGCCACCACAATCACCTGGCAGGATTTACGGGGGGGTAGACGCAAGCCGGCCGTGGAGCGGGCAATGTAGCGGGCAATGTAGCGGAATCTTTTTTTTTTCCACCTGCCATGTACGCACTCGACGTGGGTCCTGTTGGTGGTGTGCCTGTCATTAAACGCCTGCTCCGCTGGTGTGGCTGGATGGTCCACCGGTATGATGAGGTAGGTGCGGAGGGGGTAGCCACTGTCGCCCAAGAAAACGCTGTCACCGAACTCTCCTCTGGCTGCCTTATCTGCCACGGCAGAGTTCTCCCACATGAAGGCATCATGGGTGGATCCTGGCCATCTGGCCACGATGTCAAGGATGAGCCCGTTGTGGTCCACCACCACCTGCACATTCATGGCCGTGTAGTGCTTTCTACACACCCAGCATGGGTCCACCAGCTCTGGGTTGAGGAGAGGTATGAGTGTTCCGTCCACCACACCCAGCACCCGGGGAATTCCTGGCAGGTTGTAGAACCCACGATGCACCTCCCGAACCGCCTCCCTCGTGGATGGCATCTTGATGCGATGCTGGGCATGGCGTGCAAGGATCGGTGTCACGGCTGCCACACACCGTGACACTGAAGCCTGGCTGAGTGCAGGATTTGCAGGATCTCTCTCTTCAGCCTCTTCAAAGAACCTTTTTCTTTTCCTCACGTGGCTTACCTCTTTTTTTTAAAATGGGGTGGTATCCCCATTTCATTTGCTATAAGGGTTGCCTCAGAGTGGAGGGAATCCCACTCATCTCTTAGATGCTGCATTTCAGCTTTGAGGGAAAATTTCTCTGGAGGTGGAGGCAGCCAATGCTGCCTCCACCACCAGAGAATTTTTCCCTGACTGCAGCAACAAATCTCTGTTGTCAATTGCCTGCACTTTGACCCAGACTGTCAGGAGTACAATTGCATCAAATTTTGTGGAATATTTCTGTAGACCAGGGTGCCCAAAAGGTAGATTGTGATCTACCAGTAGATCACGGAGGCCATGCAAGTAGATCACATGACAGTCCCCCCAGCACTTATAGATCTGTAACTCCTGAGAGCGTTAAGAGAGATTTTTTTTTATTAAATTGTTTTAATTCAATGAACCTTTCCGTTATCTGCCATTGATCTGTTTTGTCACTGTAGTGGTCATGTTTAATTGTTACGGCCCATGTTTAGGGGTTTCTTGGACCAATAACAAAGGGAATGGACGACAAGTTATAAATGCGAATACGTTGTATTTATTTATATTATATACAATAGATATAATATTAGTTTTAGCCTTTATATTTTATATTATTTTAACTAGGCTTGTATATACAATAATTTACAATGATTAGGGGTTAAACATATAACAGAAAATAAAGACAATCAACAAAGGGACGGACTAACTAAACAAACAAAAGAACAAAAGGGCACACCATGCGTTTTTTTTTACTTGTCATTTACTTTTTTGAATCCATTGAAGCATTGTAAACCATCTTTCTAATATTCTATCCACATCTCTATGTTTTTTGTGTGTTGCGCACATGCACACCCCCACTTGATACTTGATACTTGATACTCACTCAAGACAGATCTCCTCCTTGCAATTCCTCTCTGGTTCCTGCGGTTCCTGGGTGCTGCGTCTGCCATTAAGAATGCAATATTTTTTTCAATTACATTCAAAGTATACCATGACTGTAAAATCAGCCTAGCTGATAACTACAACCCCCAGCATATTCAAATACCCAGAGACAAAATAATCACCTGCACATAAATTGACAGAAAATTGGATAGAAAATACATAGCATACTTTCCCACATTTACAATGTTGGTGACAGTGACTTAACATTGCTTACCACAGTTAAGATAGGACCTTTCTGATTGAATGTATGGGCTTCCAATGGTTAGTGTTGTAACTCTATTGAACATTATTTTATTAGTCACTTAAATTTAAACCCTGTTTTTTAATGCGTGCTAACCATGCCAAACCGTTAAGGCTGGAGCCACACTGTCACATGAGTTTTTTCCAGGGTGAAGTGACTCGCGGTGAAAGAGTTTCACCGTGGTGTAGTTTTTTAAGGCTTCACCCTGGATCATACATACTCCAGGGTGAAGCCTTAAAGGGGAACTCTACCTATTTTCAACATTTTAATGTGTCATTAATATACCTTAGAAATGTTGTGTTGTGTGGACATGATAAAAAAGTCCCCCCCCAATTCTGTATTTCCTAAAAATGGAGGTCTGAAAAAAACATCAACATGGTGAAATACATCTGATGACATCATCAAGATGTATTTCACCATATTAATGATTTTTCTTTCAGACCCCTTTTTGAAATTTTGAAAATGGGTGGAATTCCCCTTTAAAAACTACACCGCTTCACCACGAGTCACTTCACCCTGGAGTATGACTGAGCCTTTAGCGGTTAGCATATGAGTTTTGTCGCTCGCTGTCGATCAATGTGGTAGCCTAAAATGGCTGCTGCCTTAGCGGTTAGCATGGTTAGCATGTCCACAACTAGTACTAAGCCGGAACAGCCAGGCGCCGGATAAACCGAATGCCATACTTTTTCGGCGAAAAAAAAAAAAAATCATATATCCACACAAAACTATTAACCAAACATAGCTATTAGAACACACACAGGACGAGGCAACTCACATCCACATTAGCGCCGGTCGTCCTTGCAGGGTTAAGTTAGTAACACAACACACTGTGCTACAACAACACGGACATTCTGTGATGCAAGCTAACTCTGCTAGTGCTAGCATTTTCATCCACACGTACAGTAACACATTTGCCACAGCCGCACCCCAGTATGCAAGCATACATCGACTTTGCGGCCATATTCAGTTATAAGAAGTTGTGAGTGATTAAGATAGTATTAATTATTTTATTTACCGTGGCGTGGTTGTACGGTCCGTGCAGTCTTGCCGCTCTTCTGCTCTCCCGCTCTCCCGCTCTCTGAGACTTGCGCCGCGAGGCATCATGGGAAACCGTGTGTGTGTGTGTGTGTGTGTGTGTGTGTGTGTGTGTGTGTGTGTGTGTGTGTGTGTGTGTGTGTGTGTGTGTGTGTGTGTGTGTGTGTGTGTGTGTGTGCGCGCGTGCGTGCGTGCATATAAAATAATGTGCATGAGCACACTCAAACGATGATAATAACAATTAAGCCATGACAATACTTTTATTTAATGATCTATTTAACTGAAGCAAAGGTAAAAATAAATGCCTCTTTTGCTTTGTATTTTTTTTTTTTTTTAGATCATTAGAATGTATAAAACATGTACATACAAGTTATTATAGTGAATGATCTGTGATTTACGGCTATAAAACATAATAATCCTCCCAATAATGTTTTTATTTTATTTTTATGTATTTATTTATTATTATTATTATTACCCCTATCATTGTTATTATTATTATTATTATTAATTATTTTATTGCACAACACAACACCAACAACACCATCAGTCCCTCTGCTTGCACGGCCGGCCACGCGGCCTCTTAGCGGGCGGGGGGTTCTGCACGGTGGTCCCAATAATAAATGTTTTTATTTTATTTTTATGTATTTATTTATTATTATTATTATTACCCCTATCATTGTTATTATTATTATTATTAATTATTTTATTGCACAACACAACACCAACAACACCATCAGTCCCTCTGCTTGCGCGGCCGGCCACGCGGCCTCTTAGCGGGCGGGGGGTTCTGCACGGTGGTCGCCGGGTGTTTTCTCGGCCGTCCGCGCGGCCTCTTGCCGGGGGGCGGCGGGGTATCCTGCACGACGGCGGGCGGCCGCCAGGCCAGGATGTCTGCGTCTGCGGGTTGAGAGGATAGCAGGCTATTAGTGACTCGAGCAAAACACATTCTCAAAACAGATTTTGTCCCTGGCCTCCGGAGGGACTTTGTCCCATTTTGAACTCACCTGTAAGACGCTGGACCGACACTCGGAGCTCCTGGGCGGGGGTCTCTGGAGGCTCTGGAGGCTGCGGGGTCTCCTCTGGAGGCTGCGGCGGCGCACGGGACGTGGGCTGGGGGCGGCGATGGATCTCTCCCGTCACGGCGCGGTCCAGCAGGTCCCGTGTGGCGATTACTTCTTCGTTGCTGCGTTGGGCGACATAATACCTGTTCATCGTGGCCAAGCTATGCCCCATGGAGCGGCTCACTTCACTCTGTTCATCCGGACTGAGGATTCTGTCGGCGACTGTGGCCACGGCGCTGCGGATGGACGTCATGGTGGTACCCGCGCGGTTGATACACTTCAGGATCTCGGCTTTCACGTGCGTTCCCAGCTTGTAAAACGGCCTCCCCGTGGAGCTGAAGAAGAAGGTCGCCACTTCGCCGCTGTAGCCGCACATGAACGGCCGTTGATCCAGGAAACGTCTCAGCCATCCGTGCTCCCTTGGCGTGAGAACCAGCTTCGCGGGGCCATAGGTGCGCCGTGTCTTGTGATGTTCCAACCGCATGACCCGACGCGCCGGCGTCGCCTCCACCTCCAGCGCGGAAGAAACGTCCACGTCCGTCATCCAGAGGAAACACCCGCGCCGCAGCCCGCTGATGGCGGCCAGATAAGCCGCTAGCAGGCCCATCGCCGAGCGGACGGCTGACCGACATCTCGGGTCTTGTTCGACGCGCGCCAGGGCAGCTGGGATCCTTCGAGCGGTTTCCTGGCGTAGTCGGTGGAGGTCGGAGCGGGTAAGCATCGCTTCCGTCTTGCAGTCCATGATCCTTCTTCGGTGTTGGGCCACGGCATCGGCCAGTCCCTCTCGCTCCATCTTTAACCAACGGAGCACGCGATCCAAGTCGCGCAGGGACGGTGAGATGCCGGCTGGCTGACGCTCTTTCAAGTACACGATGAACCGCCGGCAGTCCTGGACGTAGTTTTGTACGGTCGTTGGACACCAGCGGGACTGGAGGAGCTGGAACCACTGGAGGAAGCGCGCACGGTTGGTGATGAAGTGAAGGTCGGCGGACGCTGGTGGGGTGGCCGGTGCTCCAGACATAAAATCCAAAAATGCCTCCACATGGCGTCGTCTCTGGCGCATATTCTTTTTTCTCTGTTCCGTGGGGCTGGAGGGGAGCAGATCCGCCTCAAAGTCATCCATCAGCGCCTGACCCCTGAAATACACACACACACACACAGACGCCCCGCTTCCTGTGCCACGTCGACAGCCACGGGGTTCCGGGGTTGCGAGGGGTACCCCGGAAGAAGCGGGGTGACGCACGCACACGCAACCCCGGAACCCCGTGGCTGTCGACGTGGCACGGGGAGCCCGCACCGCAGCGGCCGCGACCGGGAATTGCAGCGGGGGAAAACGCGGCCACCGCGCGCCTTGCGTTTTTGCCAGATTTGGTCATTTTTTGTCATTTTTCGAAAAACCTCAAAACGATGAAAAAAACTTAAGGCTATAGCCTTGCGGGTTTTCGAAATTCCGCCATTTTTCGAAAATGCTCAAAAATGGTCAAAATGATGAAAAACGTTATGCTGTGCAAGACCGTAAGGCTTTAGCCTTGCGTTTTTGCCAGATTTTGTCATTTTTTGTCAATTTTCGAAAAACCTCAAAACGATGAAAAAAACGCAAGGCCTTGCAGTTTTTCGAAATTTCGACATTTTTCGAAAATGCTCAAAAATGCTCAAAATGAGGAAAAACGTCATGCTGTGCTAGACCGTAAGGCTATAGCCTTGCCTTTTTGCCAGATTTCGTCAATTTTTGTCATTTTTCGAAAAACCTCAAAACGATGAAAAACCGTAAGGCTATAGCCCTGCAAATTGACATTTTTTCGAAAATGCTCAAAAATGCTCAAAATGATGAAAAACGTCATGCTGTGCAAGACCGTAAGGCTATAGCCTTGCGTTTTTGCCAGATTTCGTCATTTTTTGTCAATTTTCGAAAAACCTCAAAACGATAAAAAAACGTAAGGCTTGCGGTTTTTTGAAATTTCGACATTTTTTGAAAATGCTCAAAAATGCTCAAAATGATGAAAAACGGCATGCTGTGCTAGACCATACGATGAAAAACGGTAAGGCTATAGCCCTGCGTTTTTTCGAAATTGACATTTATCGAAACTGCTCAAAAATGCTCAAAATGATGAAGAACGGCATGCTGTGCTAGACTGTAAGGCTATATAGCCTTGCCTTTTTGCCAGATTTCGTCAATTTTTGTCATTTTTCGAAGAAACCTCAAAACGATGAAAAACCATAAGGCTATAGCCTTGCGATTTTTCTAAATTCCGCCATTTTTCGAAAATGCTCAAAAATGGTCAAAATGATAAAAAACGTCATGCCGTGCAAGACCGTAAAGCTATAGCCTTGCGTTTTTGCCAGATTTCATCATTTTTTGTCATTTTTCGAAGAAACCTCAAAACGATGAAAAACCATAAGGCTATAGCCTTGCGGGTTTTCGAAATTTCGCCATTTTTTGAAAATGCTCAAAAATGGTCAAAATGATGAAATGGTCAAAATGATGAAAAATGGCATGCTGTGCAAGACCGTAAGGCTATATATAGCCTTGCTTAAAGCAAACGTCCCTTTTACAGTGTGGTGCTTAAAGCAAACGTCCCTTTTACAGTGTAGTGCTTAAAGCAAACGACCCTTTTACAGTGTAGTGCTTAAAGCAAACGTCCCTTTTACAGTGTAGTGCTTAAAGCAAACGTCCCTTTTACAGTGTAGTGCTTAAAGCAAACGTCCCTTTTACAGTGTAGTGCTTAAAGCAAACGACCCTTTTACAGTGTAGTGCTTAAAGCAAACGTCCCTTTTACAGTGTAGTGCTTAAAGCAAACGTCCCTTTTTCAGTGTAGTGCTTAGAGCAAACGTCCCTTTTTCAGTGTAGTGCTTAAAGCAAACGTCCCTTTTTCAGTGTAGTGCTTAAAGCAAACGTCCCTTTTTCAGTGTAGTGCTTAAAGCAAACGTCCCTTTTACAGTGTAGTGCTTAAAGCAAACGTCCCTTTTACAGTGTAGTGCTTAAAGCAAACGTCCCTTTTACAGTGTAGTGCTTAAAGCAAACGACCCTTTTACAGTGTAGTGCTTAAAGCAAACGTCCCTTTTTCAGTGTAGGGCTTAGAGCAAACGCCCCTGGGGGGCCATGCACCACCACCACACGCCCCCTGCCGCCGAGGGGCGCAGCCTGGTGGCCGCAGGCGGTACTGCGGCCGCAACCAAATGGACCCCCGGGACCTCCGTCCAGGGGCATTGTCTCCACTCTAACCCCCAGAGGCGAGCCCCTGGGGGCCATGCACCACCACCAGACGCCCCCCGCCACCGAGCAAACGTCCCTTTTTCAGTGTAGTGCTTAAAGCAAACGTCCCTTTTACAGTGTAGTGCTTAAAGCAAACGTCCCTTTTACAGTGTAGTGCTTAAAGCAAACGTCCCTTTTACAGTGTAGTGCTTAAAGCAAACGACCCTTTTACAGTGTAGTGCTTGAAGCAAACTTCCCTTTTACAGTGTAGTGCTTAAAGCAAACGTCCCTTTTACAGTGTAGTGCTTAAAGCAAACGTCCCTTTTACAGTGTAGTGCTTAAAGCAAACGTCCCTTTTTCAGTGTAGGGCTTAGAGCAAACGCCCCTGGGGGGCCATGCACCACCACCACACGCCCCCTGCCGCCGAGGGGCGCCGCCTGGTGGCCGCAGGCGGTACTGCGGCCGCAACCAAATGGACCCCCAGGTCCTCTGCCCAGGGGCATTGTCTCCACTCTAACCCCCAGAGGCGAGCCCCTGGGGGCCATGCCATCCCTCCGGCCGAGAGCCACCACCCAGCGCTCCGTCCGAGCACGTGCACCCACCCTTAAGCACCCCTCTCGGGGGATCAAGAGTGATGTGACGCGCCGCACGGACCGCACGCCCCTGGTCATACCGAGGGACTTAGAAACATTTCTGGCAGGGGTCCGCGCCCCTGGCCATACCGAGGGACTTAGACACATTTCTGGCAGGGGCCCGCGCCCCTGGCCATACCGAGGGACTTAGAACATATTTCTGGCATACCTGACCATGCCGAGGGACTCGGCATGGTTACGCCAAAGTGTGTGAAGGCCAGCCAGCCCTAAGCACCCTTTTCCCGGCTGACCTTTCCACACTTTGCCGCTCATGGAACTTTAATGATATATAATATAATATATTCAACTATAACCAATGTATACAGTTAAAGGAGAGGCAGAACAAGGCAGGTACAAGGGTTTTATTATTATTATTATTATTATTATTATTATTATTATTATTATTATTATTATTATTATTATTATTACCCTTACCCTTATTATTATTATTTTTGTAGAAATCAATTTGGGTCTTGCGGGGTTAATTTTGATATAAATCAGGGGTGGGCAACTGGAGACCCGGGGGTCCACTTGTGGCCCCCACTTTCACTTAATGCGGCCCTCAGGTTGATATCAACACCTTTGGTTTCAGCTCAAACAGGCAAACATTAACCATTTGAATTACATCAGTCAATATTAGTAGCTTAATGACGAGCACCATCGCACGCTATAAGCTGATCCTGGATGCCTTCAACAAAGGAGGGTCAATGAAAGCAGCCTTCGATCTCATCGGTGCCGACAGGAACACCATTTCACGAACCGCACCCATTGCTGAGTTGAGCATCGCCGCTCCTGACATCTTCAAGACCCTGGGGCCCTGGGATGAACGCAAGGAAACCCTACATTCCTTCACCGCCAGATGCCGTGGGGCCATGACTCCGGAGATCAAGGAGGAAATCAACAGAATGAAGGTTGAGGGCCTGCTACTCCCCATTGCCAGTCCCACCCCAGTGTAGAAATGGTTATTAACAGTCTTTTAGAGTTCATTGTTGGGAGTTGGGCTGTTTTTAAAGGACAACTTTGTTTTTTGTTTTTCAATCAAGGCCCATGTCCTTTGAACTTTTATAGCCAGTTAATTTATAAGGACTACACATACAGAAAGATGTGGGTGCTGATGCAAGACTAAATGCATTTATCAAGTTTATTAATTGATATGCTGAAGCATGGGTCTTTAGTATAGTGATCATAACCTTCAGATAGAGCTCTACACTCATCAGTCACAATGCTCGATGCCCTCCTAATATGACGCCTTGAGACAATCATGAGAATGGGTCTCCTAGTGGTCTGTGATACTTCCAGCATGCTATTCCTATGCAATCTCCCAAGCCAATACTCCCATTCAATAACCCTTAAATGCTCTTTTAAAAGCTTTGTAGTGCGATTTCCTCTGACGCCAAATATCACATTTGAAGGTTTGCCAGGCCCGCTCTAAATTCTGTGTATGAGCTCTGGTTGCAGGATCTACAAAGTGTCTCTTGTGGCAGACGGTATGGTGATCATAACCTTCATTAGATAGGGCTCTCCGATAAGCTCTCCACTCATCAGTCACAATGCTCGATCCCCTCCTAATATGGTGCTGTGTGATGTGAACAAGCTGCTCTTTGGAACGCCTTGAGACAATCCTGAGAATGGGTCTTCTAGTGGTCTGTGATACTTCCAGCATACCAAAGACCCATTTTTTTAAATTTCGTCTCCCCGTTGATCCTTTCACTTTGATGTCTCCCTTTGTGATTTTCATCGCCCGGGTCGCTTTGCATGCCCATGCCTAGATCTGGCACTGGTTCACGCTCTGCTCACACACACACACACACACACACACACACACACACACACACACACACACACACACACACACACACACACACACACACACACACTATTACATTACAGGAACATGACCTGCGCATAGGCCAGCCAGTTCTCCAAATATGGATATATGTCACGACCTGTACTGACATTCCCATATGTTGATCCTTCCCCGTTGATCCTTTCACTTTCTTTCTTTGTGATTTTCATCGCCCGTGTCGCTTTGCATGCCCATGCCTAGATCTGGCACTGGTTAAAGGGAACTCCACCCATTTTAATATGTCATTAATATACCTTAGAGATGTGTGGACATGATAAAAAAAAATGGAGGTCTGAAAAAGTCATTAACATGTTGATATACATTTGATGACATGACAAATGTCAAATGGGAAATTTTGAAAATGGGTGGAATTCCCCTTCAACGCTCTGCACACGCACACACACGCACGCGCATGCACACACACAGACACACACACACACACACACACACACACACACACACACACACACACACACACACACACACACACACACACACACTAGGACACACATCACTGCCCCTAAACTTAGGTCTGCCCACATGCATGCCGTAATGCCACACGTTGGGCACCACAGGGGATATGGACGGCACAGCGGCGTGTATAAAAACACCAACAAACCGTGGGTCAGGAGGGAGAGGACGATCGCGATGGCTCCCCTTGGCGCGCAGCCACTGTCGTACTTGGCCTCCTTGGTGTTATTGTTGTCGTACTCCATCTCTTTGTCTTCCTCCTCCTCCTCCTCCTCCTCCTCTTCTTCCTCTTGTGCGTTGCAGGCACCGTTCCACCTCAACAGGATCCACCGGCCCGGGGACGTGGTGCTGGGTGCCGTGTTCGAGATCCACTTCTCCTCGGTGTTCCCCGATCTGTCCTTCACCTCCGAGCAGCAGGAGCCCGTCTGCTACGGGTGGGCATTTGGGGCTGTAACCAGGGGCGGATGTAACGTTTCCCAATTGAGGGGGCAGTAGAAAATGGTATGGGTGCGACTTCATTGCCCGTGTTGCTTCGCGCCACGGGCGATGAAGTCGCCCGTGGTAAAATGTAGTCTCAGAAACTAGAATCTAGTATCAGGAGCTAGTACTAGAAGCTAGTGTCAGAAAATAGAATCTAGTGTTAAAAATAGGATCTGGTGTTGGAAACTAGAATGCAGTGCCAGGAACTAGAAATCTAGTGTCAGAAACTAGAATCTAGTGGTATATAAAGAGTTTTGTAAACAGAGTTATGCCACATTGCATTATTTCATACATGTTATAACAAGGCATAGCTATTTTTAAACATCAATTATTTGCTTCTTCATGACACACAGGCAATATTTCTCCTCAAGATTATGCAGAAAACGAAAGAGAAAAATCTGATTTCAAATCAGATCATGTCTGAAATGTTTAGACCACAGTAGGCCATAGTAGTCCTTAGGCCAATTGGCCAATCTTCTTATGTCACAATAGTTCACAAATCTTGCTGCTCTGTCTGCACATGGTCGTCTTTCTCCCAATAGGTATGGGAGTTTTTCATTGTTGGTCATAGTTTGACATGGTTGACGACACCCATATTGAAATAAATAAATAAATAAATAAACTTCATATGTGAACCCTTGAAAGTGGCACCTTTCATACAAGCCACTTTACAAAAAAAGTAAGAATGTTATTTTATTTTTATTTTTACTTTTATTTTGTATGTCATATACAGTATGTTTTTATGAATTACAAAATTATACATGTTTCACTTTACAAAAAATACTATGGATTTTATATATATTTTTGAATATCATATATAATTCTTATGAATCACAAAATTATATATGTTTTATATGACCATATTGGTTCATTAAAGTTGGGTGTTAATCTCTTTACATTTGTTGCTTTCTATAGTTCTTTGACAGGGGGTGGGGGCATTAAAACACAATCCTAAATATGTCTTTGTGTACACAATTCTAAAGCGATTTCTTTTTTATTATCTACTACAGTTCTGATAAACCCTAGGAAATTATAACTGGCCACGGAGGTTCACAGGATCTACTAAATGTGAAGGAGGCAGCACACCACACTGCACTTTACACTGCATGTATAATATGCTCAATGATCCTGTAATCTCTTTGTGGCCAGATGTAATTTTCTGGCGTTTATTAGGACTGTAGTAGATAATAATAAAAAAAAAAGAAATCAATTTAAAATTGTGCGAACAAATATGTATTTGGGACCATGTTCGAATGCCCCGTCCGGTCTGTCAAAAACAGCTAAAATCTCTAAAACAAAAGAAAGCAGCAAATTAAACAAATCAATTAACACTATGTATAAATTTCTCTAATAATAACCTAAAACATGAATCTTGGTTGAAAAACAAAAACAACGATACAATTCAATGATTTAAAATTAAATAAAATATGATATAAATAATATAAAATTAACACATTAAATACCATGTGTATAATGTATTTTTTAAAGGGAAAATGTATTATAATGGATATACTGTATGTAAGTAAAAACAGTGGCCTGGCATATGTTTTCCCTCTTAAAATGGCTAAATGCAATGCACAAATACAGTAGTTGGTAACATTTTGATACCGATTATTAACATTGCAAATCGATATGACACAAGTCAAACGATACAATCTATTTCCTGTTCACAGAATTACCTACTTTGATTTTTGTATTTTTTAATTAAAAAAAGATATTTCGATATAGTTACTACTATCGATACACCACTAGTGCAACCATATGTAAATGGTAAAAATTAAACCAAATGGACCCATTCATGTTTACACTCTCAGGAGTTAAAATATTCATCATGTGAATTAGCCCAAGCCTACACAATTAGAGAATGTAGAACATTAATGGTCATTTTGATCTGTATGTTTGACTGTTTGGTTTCCAGAATCCAGCCTGGAATTGTGGACAAAAGCAAAAGCTTTAGTTTTTGGGATCTGTGGGGGCTAAAATGTCATCAAATGGTGGTCCGTGGCTCAAATTCTGAATAAATAGTGGGCCCTGGTATCAAAAAGGTTGAAAACCACTGCCTGGGTGGGGGGCTTGTTTTGATGCATAAGCGCTAGTCCATGTTTAAGGGGAATTCCACCCATTTTCCACATTTTTTCTGAGAGTGTACAAATTTTCACCATTTTTTCTGAGAGCGTACAAATGCAACCAAATATTTGGTTCCATTTGTACGCTCTCATTAAAAAGAAGCGTCTAAAGAAAACCATTAACATGGTGAAAATACATCTGGTTGATATCATCAAGATGTTTCACCATGTTAATGATTTGTATAATGAATGAATTTGATAATGAATTTCTTCAGGCCTCCATTTTTAGGAAACACAGAATAATGTCCACACAACAACATCTCTTAATTTATATTAACCCATAGTGGGCGGGAACCCCTAGTGGTAGTTTTACCCTATTTGATGGGAACACCAATATGCGTTCTGTACAGTATGTACAGTATCAAAAAATGTCAAAATTTGGTGATGTTACACAATAATTTGAAGTTTTCCAGTACACTTAGGTTAGTATTTCAGAGACATTTTTAGAATTGGGATAGTCTACAATGGGTTAACGACATATTAGAATGTTGAAAATGGGTGGAATTCCCCTTTAATGTACATTATTCGACAAAGGCGAATGTGCAAGGTCACAAGCGGAATAAAACCATCTGTGTGTTAATTAAGGCTAAATGATGGAAAGTTGATTCACCATGTGAATTAGCCCAAGTATACACAACTAGAGAATGTAGCAGATTAATGGTCATTTTGATCTGTATGTGTGACTGTCAAATTCCAATCTGGAATTGTGGGGGGAAAAAAACGCAAGAAATAATTAGGGGTCTGTGGGGCTAAAATGTCAACAAATGGTGGTCCGTGGCTCAAATTCGGAATAAATAGTGCGTCCTGGTATCAAAAAAAGGTTGAAAACCACTGCTGTATCCGATCAGGTGCGCGCGATGCTCCAGATCATGAAGAGGTATGGGTGGACCTGGGCCGGACTGCTGAACAGCGACGACGCCTATGGGCGCGACGCGGCCCAGATCTTCCAGGCAGAGCTGTCCCGCTCCGGCCTGGGCTGCTTGGCCTACCTGGAGGTCATGCCCTGGGACAACGACCCGCACGAAATCCGGAGGATCGTCTCTGTGATGAAGAAATCCACGGCCCGTGTGGTCGTGGTGATCGTGTACGGGATCCGCATGATTAAACTCATGGATGAGGTCAGGACATTATTATTATTGTTGTTGTTGTTGTTGTTACTACTACTACTTACTACAATTTTAATTGCATTAATCACAGCTTCAAAATTAATTTCATCATGATCAATCACCATTGGAACTTTGTCCAAAATATACCATGTTTTCCAATAGCCTACAGGATTTGAACATAAATACCCGTATTGTCCCGAATATAAGACAACTCGGTTATAGGACGACCCCCATTTTTCAAGACCCATTTACAGAAAAAAAACATTGAATGTCAAATAGTATAGCCCCTGAATATAAGACGACTCCATTTTTTAAATATTTCCATTGGGAAAAAAGCGTAGTCTTATATTCAGGCCAATAGGGTACTTTTAAAATAAATAGATTTTTTTCCCGTCAAATCAAATCAAATCAAATCAAATCAAATCAAATCAAATCAAATCAAATCAAATCAAATCAAATCAAATCAAGCCCCCAATGCTTGATCCCTTAATACTCTATGGCTCTGGCTATAGGGAGACACACAGCTATAGGTCCCTGCAATGCCTGTTTTTCAGTGAAAAAATGCTCAGTGGGTTTAGTCAGTGTGGACATCTGTTAACCGTGTTCAAGAAATCATCATAATAAGATGAGAAAAAAAGGTTGCGACCTAGGTCGAGGTCGCAAAATTATCTCGCTGCCTTAAAAAAAACAAAAAAAAAAACGCCCTCTACTCCTTTTTAAACGTTTCGAGTGCCTGACTAAAATCACCTGGTTTTCTTTTGAAAAAGTTGAACGCGTTGTCGTCGTTGATGATTATCACAATCGACAGGTGGTGAGGCAGAAGGTGACAGGACTACAGTGGATAGCTGACGTGGGCTGGATAGCAGACCCCAACCTCCAGACTCCTCACTACATGCCCTACCTGAGAGGCACGCTGGGAATCGCCGTCCGTCGCGGAGAGATACCGGGCTTCAAGGAATTCTTGTTGGACATCCATCCTGAGAATGACGTTGACAGCCACGGAAATATCATAGTGAGTGCTTTCGTTTTCGTTGCAACGTTCAGCGGGTGCTCTTGACCTTGTAAACATCTTGAGTGCCTGCGAGGAGCCTGTGACAGGTCCCTCGCAGGCACTCAATGTGTTAACAACTTAACATCGACCCACTAATCTCCTTTGATGCAGCCAACAGGCTCCAGCGCTGAGCAGTATTTACACTATTCTTATTGGCCGCGGCAGGGACCGGCAATGTGCCGGCAGGGCAGGCGCCTGCTGCACGGTTCTGCATTGTGCATGCTTGTGGTTATAGATAGGGTAAGGGTGTGCTTAAAGTGCAAATGTCGTGGAATGCTAACATTGTTTTTAATACTTTGTTAGCCATAAGGACATAGCCAGTCCTCGTCATTTCTTTATGGACAGTTTCGCTGCAGTACCACAATGTCCTGAGGTGGTGTGGTGCTGATATGGAATGATACTTTATAGTTGAGTCATTATAATACTGATGTGAGATAAAACCAGGCTTGTTTAAATGCCATGTCAAGTTAATATTTGACATTGTGAACAAAGTGGAAATGCAAATTTGGAAGACTGAAGGAGAGGAGGAATTATACACAGCAGGGTGCATTGATGACATCATTATGAGTCCAAAATCAAACTGTTCCTTAGAGCAATTTACATTTGACTGCAAAGATTCAGCCCCCAGGGTTTTTCCTGGGGGCTCACAGGACTCCATCTTTTAAAGTCTTCATTCTGTTTCTTCAGGTAAGGCAGTTTTGGGAGCACACGTTTCAGTGCAAATTCGCACCCCTTCCGTCGGACTGGGCGGACGCTGGTGGCACAGTGTGTACCGGCCAGGAGGACCTGAGAACGGCGGAAACAAAACTCTTGGACATGTCCGACCTCAGGCTGGAGTATAACGTGTACAAGGCTGTGTACGCTCTGGCCCACGCCCTCCATGACATGCTGCAGTGTGTGCCAGGCAGAGGGCCTTTCACTGGGAACAGCTGTGCCAGCTTGCAGACAGTACAACCATGGCAGGTGGGATCTCAACGCACAGTTTACTAGCCAGCGTCTCAGTATAATTTTGGGTAACCATAATGATGATTTCCTGCAGTAGATTTATGTAATTTCATTTTATTAGAGGGAGAAATCACAACAGGTTGTCTCAAGACTACAGGAGAGATCCAGCATTCACTTCACAACCTAAGAATTAAAGCGGAATTCCATTACCCCTGTTGGTAGAGTGCATTTCACTGTAGTTGTCCATGTAGTCCAAACGGGACCCCTCCACACACACAGCCCAGCTCCTACATCCTCAAATGGTCTCCAGAAAGCCACAGATAGTACAGTGGCTAAAAAACAACAACGGCTGCCGTTGCTAGGCTATTGCTGCATCCGTGGCTTTCTGAAGACCATGTGAGGACGGTCCGTGGCAGGGGCGGATCTAGCTCTTCCCACAACCCGAAAACTTTGTCGGATGTCAAATCCCCCGACTAATATGATGCAATCATCATATTGTTCATCTATCCATATCTATATCCATTTGATTTGTCTTATAGGTATTATATTATACCCTTTGTTAGTGTGTAATCAACAACTTTTAAGAACAGTCCTGCAGAGAAATCTGAGCTTTCCACCTTCCCACGAAGTGGAAGCTCATTTACTGGAAGGAACTGAACTACTTCTCCAATTGTTTTTACATAATATATATTTTTTCGATTGTGTGGGCCCTATTAGGTTGGCAATGGACTTGTGCATTTTTTGCGTGGCACAGGCTTGATGCATGCTTTGCGTCCCTTGTCTTTTTCCAAAGCTGTTTTCCAATTATTAAAACTAAAAACACCAAGTCCCTATTATTAATTGATCCAAATTTGCGACATGGGAAATAAAAGCATGCATCAATCTTTGCTAAGTACTCAAGCCATGGTCTCCCGTGATACCAGCCTGGGCAAAATGACCACGTATTCTTTCCAAAATTACGTTTGGGGAAAACCAGAGCTGTGGGTTGTGACGGTGCTACGTGGTTCAAGCCCGTGTTTGCATCATGCCCAGCTGGGTTGGGGACAGCGCTCCCGCTGTCACGGGGGGTGTGGTGCTTGTGGAACTGGGTGTTCTGGTACTGGACTGGGCACAGGGGTTAGTCTGTAGCAAGTGGGGGAGCAATACCACCCGACACTGATGAGTTTTGCTGGGTAGTGTTCCGTCTCTGCTGCCGTATTAGAATCCCTACTCTCCCGACTGACTAACCTTGTGGCTGCTGCTGCTAACACCGTAGCGCTGTCACTACTAGTGCTAGGTTGAGCATTAGCAACCAGAAATTTCCACATTTGTCGGTTGGTCGGACACACATAGCCCCAAACGGTTCGCTTTAAAATGGAAAGAGAAAAGAAAACAGAAAGAGACAGGGCCGAGAGAGGACAGAGAACAAGAACAAGTAGAGGAATAAGTTGGAGAAAGAGGCGGAAGAAAATAGGCCAAATCGGTTGGAGCGGTAGTTGGTACAGAATGGCAGTTACGGAACGGCAGTGTAACTAGTGTCAGTGTCTGCTGTGGACTGACTGAGTGAGAGACTGTGAGAGTGAAGCAACTGACCCCTCCCTCCCTATGCATCTACCAATCAGGAAATACTTTAAATGGGGGAGAGAATAATAATAATATATTTTTTTTAATTTGGGATTTTTCCTTGCCATCGCGTTTAGGGGGGCAGGCACGGAATTTGGGGGTGCATTGTCCCCGCCCCCGGTTTGTGGATTTTTTAACATTGGAGGCCGTGGAGCATGGGCAGGTGGGGGGAGGTTCAAGTTCAAGTTCAAGTTTATTTGTCACTCCAGTGTATGTCAGGACATAAACAGGGATGAAATAACGTTTCCATTGTTCCCCAGTGCAATAAGACAGTAGACAGTGCAATAAGAAAAATGACGACTACAAACAATAAGAACAGTAAGTGACGTAGAGGTCTTGACAAGAGGTCTTGTCCGTTTGGACAAGAACAGTGAAAATGCACTCTACTGGGTAAGTTACAATGACAACTGGGGTCGATTAATTCCCCTTTATGGCAATTGTCATCAATTGAAATATTAAAGCTATATCTAAGCCAATTCTGGGCCGGATCTGACTAGTTCAGTTCATTTAAGTTAGTCTTGCCTCGTTTTGACTCTCTGATTCATCCAGGGACATCCGTCTTTAGTGGACAAAATAATGTTGATGTCAGTTTGACACCGACAGTAGTTTGTTCTAAGGACACTTGCTCTTCGTAATTAATCTGTTTGTCACCATTCCCAGCTTGTGCATTACCTGGAAAAGATCAACTTCACAACTTCATTTGGGGATCCAGTGTTTTTCAATGAGGACAGTGATGCCTTGCCAATCTGTGATATCATGAACTGGCTGTGGCTCCCTGATGGAAGCACAAAGGTTCACACCGTAGGTATGTTTAAGAAGTCCGCCTCTGCAGGTGAAGAGCTCTTCCTTGATGAAGACATAATCTTCTGGAACTTTGAAACGAAAAAGGTCTTTGGTTTTCCTGAATTTTCCAAATGTTGAGCTATAATGCTGTGAAACGTGTTGATGGCCATGATTGTTGATCTTTATTGCTTTCTATCTATAGCCGCTTAGATCTGTGTGCAGTGAGAGCTGTTCCCCTGGAACCCGTCTGGCCAGAAGGAAAGGGGAACCTGTCTGTTGCTTTGACTGCATTGTCTGTTCCGAGGGAGAGATCAGCAATGAAACGGGTAAGTTTACACTCTAAGTAAGCTAGCTTGCCTTTAGGCCAACATAGCCCTGAAACATGACTGTATTCATATAGTGACTGAATCCAGTTTTACACGGATCGCTATCTTTACAGTCAAAGCGCTTACGTAAACATTCCCATTTCAAATATAAAGTAATCACACATGCTCACGGGTGTCGTACACTTGCTCCTACCACGATGAGCATTGTTGCATGCCGCATTGTTTAATAAAAAACATTTTTATTCAAGCTCCCCAGCTACTTTTCTGAGTTGGAGTAAGTTTGGTATACAGTTCACACACCGGGGTGCACACCAGGAGCACACTCGCCAATTAAGTTTGCAGTCAGCGTGAATATACTGAACACACCCAGTGTTTCAGAGTGCCACACTCCTATGGTCCAATCACAGCTAAGCATAACATGTGATAGACAAACCTTTCCACCGATAGCTTTCCTATATGATAAAACTTTAAAAATAAAATAAATTTATCACACATATTTTTCCACTGCATAGGGCATGCCTTGTTGATGGATTTGGAAGAGATTTTGAAGGTCTGGTTCAAAAAACGAACCAGCATTTATTGTGTAATCTCCAAGATATTTATTTTGAAATGAATGAGCCCGGCTGGAAAGTGTCCTAGCCTTGGGTGGACACTGGTGAGAGGCCAGGCCTTACTGAAATGTCTATTGTCTTGTTACTTTCATTTTCTGTCTCTGTGTTAGACTCCACAGAGTGCACCATTTGTCCAGAGGACTTCTGGTCCAGTCCCCAGCGAGACCACTGTGTTCCTAAGAGCATGGAGTTCCTCTCCTACCATGAGCCCCTTGGTATCTCTTTGACCACCATCACACTGCTAGGCACAGTTATATGTGCTGTCGTTATGGGAATCTTCGTCTACCACCGAAGCACGCCCATGGTACGCGCCAACAACTCAGAACTCAGCTTCCTACTCTTGTTGTCGCTCAAATTGTGTTTCTTGTGCTCACTGCTGTTCATCGGCCATCCCAGACTCTGGACCTGTCAGCTGAGGCATGCAGCATTCGGGATCAGCTTTGTGCTGTGTGTCTCCTGTATCCTGGTAAAGACTATGGTGGTGTTGGCTGCGTTCAAGGCCTCCAAGCCTGGGGGTGCAGACATCATGAAGTGGTTTGGTGCCGTACAGCAGAGAGGAACTGTTCTGGGTCTTACCTTCATCCAGGCGATAATCTGCGTAGCCTGGCTCGTGTCTGCCTCGCCGACTCCTCATAAAAACACACAATACCACAGCGATAAGATCGTCTATGAGTGTGCTGTGGGATCGACCGTTGGTTTCGCGGTGTTGTTGGGTTATATCGGCTTACTGGCCCTCATAAGCTTCCTACTGGCGTTCATGGCAAGGAATCTTCCAGACAACTTCAACGAAGCCAAGTTGATCACTTTCAGCATGTTGATCTTCTGCGCCGTGTGGATAGCCTTCATCCCAGCATATATCAGCTCTCCAGGCAAATATGCAGATGTGGTGGAGGTGTTTGCTATTTTAGCATCTAGTTTCGGCCTTTTGCTCGCACTTTTTGGACCAAAGTGTTATCTGATGATCTTTAAACCCGAGAAGAACACAAAGAAGGCCATCATGGGACGAGATGCCTCCAAGCTGTAGAATGGGTGAATGGGTAAATGTGTTCACTCAGTACAGATAAATTACTGGCTGAAATTGATGTTGCACGTGGGAATAGACATGATGCCAATGCTCTAATATATCTGTCTCTGTTCCTGTGATCACTTATTGTCTGACTTGCTATTTCTATTCCTTCTAAATAAGGACTATAACACTAAGGATGGAAAGACTGTAATCGCCCGTAATGTGTCTCTTGGAACTGTTGGACCAATAACACTGATGCATAACTTACTAGAGTAACATTGTGACGCCTGACCTGACCTTATTTTAGTTATTTTATTTTAATTGTTTTTTTTTTTTTTTAAGAGGAAAATAAAGTAAAAAAAAAAGAATAAATAACTCATCGGCTCTCTCAGTGTATATTTATTTTGGTATAGTCTCTCTTCTGAAGTACCCAGCTATTATTGTTTACTCTCTGGCACAAGTGGTCCCTGTTGAAGTACACTGGGTGTGTCTGTAGTCGCCTGTGTCCATGAGACACCAGGGTGGAGCACCAGGAGTCGTAGAAGCTATGATCATGGTGCCATGTCATTATTCGAGAGACGTGAGAGACTTGAAAACCTACCCTTCTCCAACCGTAACCCTAAGCGCCTAACCCCCCGACCCTCAACCTAAACTCACAGACTGTGCAGTCTATGAGGTTAGTTATAGGGTCGGGGGTTTAGGATCTTAGGGTTACCGTTGGAGAAGGGTAGGGTTTTTTGCTAACCCTCATTCTCACCATAACCGCAAGCATGTCGCAGCTGATAGTGGATTTCCAGCGCATGTTTGGACTAATGGGAGTTCTGATCTTTGGGACTTCGGTGCTTAGATCAGTTCACCCCATGATGATAGCAAACGTATTATGTTTAGTACATGCTCTCTGCTGGAACCATAAGCCTTAAAGGTAATAGAAGCAACTGTTTTAACTAAAAATCAAAATAGATATATAGCTATATTTTTCCCGTCTACATTGCTTCTACTTTGAAGCTGCAGCTGTTTCCCTGCAGACAGACACTTGCTTCGTCCTGCAGCTGGTCCAGAACATTGTTGTTGAGGTGGGCTGGAGTCGGATTCTGTTTTTAAACAAATCTGTTTACACAGTGTTTGTACACACTAAAGTTGCCTCTATAACCTTTAATTTGGTTACATTTCTTTGCAAATCAATTAACAAATACAGGGCTGAGTCAATGTACTTGAGAAGATCAATAACTTACAAAATGTACAAAATAAACATTGTTACTTTGATGATTACCCCTTGTCAGCAGTATTCATTGGATGGATGGTTAGCGATATAATATACCCATGTATATTTCTACTGGGGAAAAAAAAAACTGTTTTCAACCTTACTACTAGTTTGTACAACCATGATCTATTAAAAAGCAAACAAATACAATAAAAATAAAATAAATATGTATGCAAATTAGGTCCAAGGTTCTTTATTTGTCACTCCAGTGTATGTCAGGACATATACAGACATGAAATAACGTTTCCATTGTCCCACAGTGCAATAAGACAATAGACAGTGCAATAAGAGACAAATACAAACAAAAGAAACAACAAGTGACGGTAGTGCAACAGACGCAGGCAATAAAGTGCTAACTGTAACAGCATAATACAACATATACATATACTGTGTCACATACTTTGTGTGACACATTATTCCAAACGGGTTTACTACTTGAAGACTGATCATAGGAATAAAGTTCCATATGCACTGGACATCCACCATCAGTGCTGATGGTTGGCCTCCTTGTTTTTAGCCCTGTGTCCACACTGCAACATGCTCGCAGTTATGTTGAGGGTGAGGGTTAGAGATGGGACCTTTGGGACAATGGGATGACAATGAGAAGGCACATATTGCCTTTTTATTGAGTTGTGCTGTGCTTTCATGTGGAAGGAATGCACCCATTCTGTAAATAGATGTGTACTTCCATAAAAAAATCCAACAAATGAGACTGAAGAGCCAGATTCTTACAGAGAAGAGCAAAGGTTTCCAGCAGGAAACCCTTTATTCCTCTTTTCTTAGATTTTCCTTGTTTACCCTAATGGAGTAGCGCAGCCAGTTGCACCATTAGCATAGGCAAGGAGTGGATCAACACACCTCTTTTTTAATGAAAACTATGACTCTAAGCATTGTAATTTCTTGGCAAAAAGTTATCCGACAATGTTCGTGACCATGTTCCATGTTTGTGACCTTAGATCTTTAGATTGTTTGTGAAAATCAAAGTTACTTTGAGCCAGAAATGTTAATTCCCCCTGACCTTCAAGCATAACAACTGAGGAGGTTGAAAATATTAAATTAATCGGATTGATTAATTTTGTTGATTAAATTTTTTTAACACAATTAACTCATGTGCGCAATGACTCAACATTGTGCATATGGCTCTAGGGATCTACAAGCAGATATATAAGCAGATGTTTTTTCCACTCTTTTTTAAATGTTCGAATCCTGTACAGGAAAGCATGGCATATTTTTTAGTGTTTAATCTGATTAAAAATGTCATCATTCAACAGCCACACTGCTTGTTGTACTGCTTGAGATCAATGGTACCGCTCGCCATGGTTTGTTTTGTATTATGATTTTGCTGTATGAAAAGCGCTTTGTGATATCGTTCATAAGGTGACACATAAGACAAAGGCCACAGGGAATCTGAATTAACCAAACTTACTGAGCCTTTATTGGAGGGTAATTAACGTTTGACCAACTTTGATTCATGATAATTTAATTTGGTAGCAGGCAATCCCCTGCCAACACATGTATCAACAAATTCATATATTCTTGTTCTTTCTACTTATTCGTGGCACCTCTGCCCATGATGGACTTCTTAGTGTTTTTCTCAGGTTTAAAGAAGATTATATAACACTTTGGTCCAAACAGCGCCACCAAAAGGCCAAAACTAGATGCTAAAATAGCAAACACCTCCACCACATCTGCATATTTGCCTGGAGAGCTGATATATGCTGGGATGAAGGCTATCCACACGGCACAGAAGATCAGCATGCTGAAAGTGATTAACTTGGCTTCATTGAAGTTGTCTGGAAGATTCCTTGCCATGAATGCTAGTAGGAAGCTTATGAGTGCCAGTAACCCGATATAACCTAACAATACCGCAAAACCAACGGTAGATCCCACGGCACACTCATAGACGATCTTATTGCTGTCGTATTGTGTGTTTTTATGAGGAGTCGGCGAGGCAGACACGAGCCAGGCTATGCAGATTGCTGCCTGGATACAAGTAAGAACCAGAACTGTTCCCCTCTGCTGAATTGCACCAAAGTACTTCATAATGTTTGCACCCCCAGGCTTGGAGGCCTTGAACACAGCCAACACCACCATAGTCTTTACCAGGATACAGGAAACAGACAGCACAAAGCTGATCCCGAATGCTGCATGCCTCAGCTGACAGGTCCAGAGTCTGGGACGGCCAATGAACAGCAGCGAGCACAGGAAACAAAGTTTGAGCGACAACAAGAGAAGGAAGCTGAGTTCTGAGTTGTTGGCGCGTACCATGGGCGTGCTTCGGTGATAGATGAAGATTCCCAGGACCACAGCACAGAGAACTGTGCCAAGCAATGAGATCACTGTCAAGGAGATACCCAGGGCCTCATGGTAGGACAGGAACTCCATGCTCTTAGGGACACAGTGGTCACGTTGGGGACTGGACCAGAAGTCCTCTGAACAACTGGTGCACTCTGTGGAGTCTAAAACACAGAGGAAGATTAATTAGAAGTAGAGTATAATCGATAGAGACAGCAATACCATGTTGATCTGTAAAAATAGTCGTCAGATCGAAGACGCCAAACTTTTCCCAAACCGGTTGCAACCAAAATTATCCTAACCTTAATCCCTAAACTCAACCTCAGTAAAACCTAAACCTAACATTAACCCGTTGTTTAAAAAAGGATGAGACCGCATAATAAAAGGTTGACACTGTTTACAAAAAGTTGCGATTGTTTGATGATGGTTCCGACCGATTTAGACTGAATCGGCCAGTCACGACAGCTGAAAAAAAAGGTTGCAACCGACCACGTTAGCAACGGTCACAGCAGTTTTAGAAAGCATCACAACCGCAGTTGGGAAATGTTTATGCCTCTCCTGATATACAGCACCAGTGCAAGATAATCACAAACACACGTACGGTATGTAAACCTACCAGTTTCATTGCTGATCTCTCCCTCGGAACAAGCAATGCAGTCAAAGCAGCAGACGGGTTGCCCTTTCCTTCTGGCCACACGGGTTCCAGGGGAACAGCTCTCACTGCACACTGACTGAGGTGGCTAATACATTCTAATGAATTAGTCTCAGGCCAAACTGTATCATATTATGAGTTCAGCATTAGTTATTTTAGAACAAAGCAAAAGCCACTCGTCAATTTTACCCGGTGAGGCATAGACTACCTTCACCAGAGTAAAATTCATGGTAATTTGCGACCTCGAGTGGCTTATTGCTTTTCTAAGTGAGTGAGTGAGTTGGTCGCCGTCTCATGTCATGTAGCCTCGACACCCAGGCTTTCATTTTCGTCCGCCTTGCGCGAAAACGGAAAGCCTGGACTAACGCGCGTTGGAAAGTGGCCTTGAGGGGGGTGTCAACCTTCTGGGGTGGGCGTCGCTCTAAATGATGTGACGTAGAACAGCAGTGGACGGGCGTGGGAGGGGCCGGAGATGACGACACGTTAGTGAGATCAAATCAGAGCGCAGCACTTCCGCCGTGTGGATCCCACGACACCCCCGCCCCCCAAGGCCAAAATCATTGAGGGCTAGACCAGGCTACATGTCATGTGACGGTGCCAATCAGATATCAAGTGGGACTAGCAGTTTTAGAAAGCCAGATTTACCTTTGCAGATTCAAAGCTCCAGAAGATCTTCTCTTCATCGAGGATGAGTTCTTCACCTGCGGCAGATCTTTTGACCACACCTACGTTGTGTACCTTTGTGCTTCCATCAGGGAGCCACACCCAGTTCAAGACATCAAACATTGGTATGGCATTACCGTTCTCATCAAATGATACTTCATCTCCAAATGATGTTGTGAAGTTGACCCGTTCCAGGTAATACACAAGCTAAAAACATTGTTGAGCAATAAGAGACTTTAAAAATCTTACTCTATACAAGATACATGTCAGTGCCATTGGCAGGGACTGTTGCTGCACTGGTCCTCACAAACCACAAAGCTGGTAATGTTTTGGACCTGGTGTTCACCAGAGCCTGCTCACCCTCTAACCTTTCTGTAACCCCCCTAATTTGGTCTGACCACAACTTCATAGCCTTCTCCCTCTCCCTCTCTACTCTTCCTCCTAAACTTACTAAACGCCCTACTGTCACCACCGGGCGCAATCTCAAGTCCCTTAGCCCCTCCTCATTCTCCTCTTCTATTCTACTCTCTCCTGACACCGCTACCTCCTCTCTTCTCTCCTCTATCTCATCTGCTTTTGATCTACTTTGTCCCCCCTCAACCAAGCCAGCTCGCTCGTGTACAACGGCTCCCTGGTTATCTGAAACTCTCAGATCCAAACAAACCCCCTCAGGGCAGCCGAAAGGAAGTGGCGTAAAACAAGGCTGTCAGAGGACCTCTCACACTTTCACTCACTTCTCTCTACCTTCTCCCTCTCACTAACCACTGCTAAAACTCCAAAATCCACTAAGCCACAGAAGCTATTTTCCCCTTTCACATCCCTCCATCCCTCCACATCCCTTTCACATACCTCCTTCCCCTATTCAACCCTTATTCCTCACTGCCAATGATTTTGTCACCTACTTTGAAAAGAAGGTTGATGATATCAGTAGCTCCTTTCCCCCCCTCCCCCATAATGCACCTTGACCCTAACACTAACAACCCCACGGTACTCTGCATGTCCTCCTTCTCTCCTCTATCCCTGAATGAGGTCCTAACATGAGGTCCTAAAACTAATCACTTCCACTAAACCCACCACCTGGACCCCATCCCATCTCCAGTCTTCTAAACAATCGCACAGGACCTGATTCCCTTCATCACCTCCATCATCACCTCGGTAACGTCTGACTCAGTTCCATCAGCCTTCAGGACAGCCAGAGTAACAGCAGTCCTTAAGAAACCAACCCTGCACCCCTCAGATGCCAGGAACTACAGACCAGTATCACTCCTGTCCTACCTCTTCAAACCGTGGTCCCACAGGGATCTGTCCTCGGTTCCCTCCTGTTCTCCCTATACACCAAGTCTCTTGGGACTATCATCACTGCTCACAACCTGTCCTACCACTGCTATGCCAACGACACACCATGTTTTAGCACTTACATTGTATATTGTAAAGTGTATTGTAAATTCTGCTTAAATTATAAACTTACTATTGTAAGTTGCTCTGGATTAATGAGCGTCTGTTAAATGCCCAAATTGTAAATTGGTCCAGTGCCTGGCCTGTTCACAATTTGGTATTAGGGGAATGACACATCATCCTCCTCTTCAGAATGTTTAGAAAGATTCATATTTTACACACATGGTCCTAGTCAGTTGCCTTTGAGCCACCAATGGTGGCTTTGTTTATCTACTGCCATCTGAACTGGATTAAACCCATAACGAACTAGAAATGTGTCAACAACAGCTTTCCTTTTCTTCAATGTGTTGTGGCTTAATGGAAAGCCAAAACAACATTAAAGGTGTGGTGACTCAACGTTATACACTATCTACATCATTAAAGATGTTAAAGGCATTCTTGTCGAGGATGCAGTTTGCATATAATCAGTCAAAAGCACTCATGGCGAGGAGTTAAAAATCAAAGAGGTGGCATGAATGGTGCCACGGCCGAATAACAATCAATATTAGGAGTCAAACTTTTTTCATTTTTTGATTGTACCTGTTACACCTCCAATTAACTAACTGCCACATATAATAAATATAATCGCCAGCACGGAGCAGTGGCAAATTACTAAGCCCATCTTTAACCCTGAGCCTAAACATAATCGCAAACATGGAGCAGTGGCGTATTGCTAATCCTATTTTAGGCCTGATGCAGTGCTTATAGTGATTCTCTCACTGTCGTTAGCCCATCTACAGCTCTGTAGTGACTTTCCTACTGTTGCGCATTGTTTTGGCGAAAATGAACACAACAATGTAACTACTCACCGAAACAAAGCCTTCTAGGCCTTGGCAAAGGTTTAAACCTAAAACCTATAGACAGATTTTGGCTTAAGTCAGTTTCTAAAAAAAAAAAAGGGCAGCATTCTCAATACGAACTTAAGAATTTTTACGCAAAACTTGGACTGAGAATTGTACAAAAATACAAATAAATTAAATACACATCTTCAACTAAATGACTAACCCTAGTTTAAGACTATAATAATTATTATACTTAGTCAAAATCCAACTAGAAATCCTGGTAAACTCCACATTAATATCACATGCACCTGCCATGGCTGGATCGTCTGCAAGCTGGCACAGCTGTACCCATTGAAAGGCCCTCTGCCTGGCACACACTGCAGCATGTCATGGAGGGCGTGGGCCAGAGCGTACACAGCCTTGTACACGTTATACCCCACCCTGAGGTCAGACACGTCCAACAGGGTGCTCTGTGCCGTTCTCAGGTCCTCCTGGCCGGTACATACCCTTCCACCAGCGTCCACCCAGTCTGACGGAAGGGGTGCAAATTTACACTGAAATGTGATCTCCCAAAAATGCCTCACCTGTGAAAAATTGGGTGGGGGGAATGGGGAGTTGAATACAACGGATCAATAAACACAGTAAAGTAATGCATCCTGTTTCCTCTGGAGCATGGGGTGGGTAGCGGTGGGTTGGGTTTAGTCAGATCTGGTCCAGAAAAGCTTAGCTATAACTTTATTATTTCAACTGGTGAAGACGTCCTGGTAAAGATCATTCCGCTATGGGACGCTGTGATCTGGCCTAGTCTTGAACGTCACTGGAGGACTCCACGATGATGGCCTCCAGTGATTCCAGCGACGTTCAAGATTAGGCCAAATGTGTTAGTCTGGCCTCAATCGGACTCTCTCTGATTCAACCAGGGACATCTGTTGTTAGTGGTAGCACCTTGCCATTACCTCGCATAGGAAGATGGCCTCTGTTTGAATAATGGTCCATAATTCTACAATTAATTTTTATTTTCCGATGGAAGAAGAAACAAGCTTGCATGGAACGGAAACAACTCGCGATTGAGGCTCAAAATGTTAAGTAAAATATTTAAAAATAATTTTAGGAATCTATGTTATCTATGAATTTATGTTATTTGCGTTTTAATTAATTTCGCTACAGAGGAGCGGCTGGTCTCCATTTCATGCAAGCCAGGAGAGAGAACCGTCGCTTAGCCTCAATGAAACAGTAAGCTAGCAAAGTGTGACTGTGGACCAGAGCTATCCGTAGTCCCGTACACACGGAAATAACAATAAAGAACGTCAAAATAAGAAAAAAACTCACTATAGGGTTTTCACGGCTGTCAGGGTCGTTTTCCAGATGTAGTTTTAGCAAGAAGGCCTGGAGGCCCGGTATCTCTCCTCGGCGCTCGGCCACACCCAGTGTACCTCTGAGATACGGCATGAAGTGAGGAGTCTGTACACTGGGGTCTCTTACCCAGCCCACATCCGCTATCCACTGAAGACCTGTCGCATTCTGTCTCACCACCTGTTGGTTGAATTAAGCAATATTACACGAGAGGGGGAGCTGGTACCTCACGATACGATATAGGTGGCGATATTAGGCCTTTGATAATGAATATATCAGGATATTTGATATATTGCGATATTTGCTATATATCAATATATTGCATGAAATTCATCAACGATATATCATGATACTGTAACTGTATCTGAAGAACAAAAACGAAAAATCAATAAATGAATGAATAAAAAACTAAAAGACAAACAAATAACTTACTAACATCACGATATTCACGATATTTGCTGATGGGAATATACGATATATATTGCGGGAGGAAGTACACGATATTATCACGATAACGATATTTCAGCACACCCCTACTAAGTATTAATAATTCTAATGTTAAGTATTGTTAATACAGTTAATAACCCTTAGCAATGCTAATGCTGAGTATTGTTAATGATGCTAATGTTAAGTATTGTTAATAATGCCAATAACACTAAGTAATGCTAGTGCTAAGTATTGGTAATAATGCTAATAGTGCTTAGAACACCAAAAGGCGTTCCCACTCAAAATGGAATAATACATGGCTGCGGTGCCTAGGAAGGTATTGCAGAAGTGGGCAAAATGACGTCAAAGCACTACCCTTGATCGTTGTAATAGTGTTTATTGTCATAAATCAGTCAAATCAAGCTGTAATGACTTGCCAATTGTCGGATTATGATAAGAGATGGACGTACAAGGTTCAAGGTTCAAGGTCTTTATTAGTGTCCCCGTGGGGCGATTTGTTTTACAGCCCAAGCAGCATTGGCCAACAAGCACAGAGTACAAACAAACAATACATACAAAACAGGACAATACCTACAGGACAAACGTGTAACAACAAACAGTAGCACGAGACCTGGACACAAAGTGCAAAGTACAACGACATATGAAACATGTTCATAGAAGACAGGACAAAGAAGAGGTAGTGGTGAATTAAAGTGCCAGTAAGAAAGTGCTAGCGAATAAGGTGCTAGGTACAGTAACATATCACCATCCTCTTACAGGTTACAGTAAGGTTAAGATTACCTTCCACCAGCCGCATTGGCCGCACGAATGGAGGCAGGAACAAAAGAAAACTTGTAACGGTTCTTTGTGGCCCTGGGGATGACAAATCGAAGCCCAGATGGCAACAACACATAGTCTGGGTACAGTGGATGGGCATTATCCAGTGTAATCGCTCTGGCTCTCAGTAGCAGCTGTCTATTATAAAAAAGATCCAGACTCTCCAGCTGAATACCACTTATTTTTGAGGCCGTTTTTACGATTTTCCCTAGGGAGTTCCTATCTTTAATGGACAGGTTGCCATACCAACAAATGATACAGTATGATATCACAGAGTGTATATAGGCACTATAAAACAGTTTCATCAGACTTTTGTCTACATTAAAGCTGGCTAGTTTTCGTAGACAGAACAAGCGTTGCTGACCTTTCTTGCATAGCATTTCTGTGTTCATGTCAAATTTTAAGTTACTGTCAATGATCGTACCCAGGTATTTGTAGCTAGAGACTAACTCCACTGGCTGGCCGCAGATGACTGTGCTCTGGGCGGCGTGAGGGCTCCGCCTGAAATCAATACAGAGGTCCTTTGTTTTAGAGATGTTCAGTTCCAGAAAGGTGTCTTTGCAACATGTCAGGAAGTCCTCTGTGATTTGACCATGCCCATCCTCATCATTACTGAGGAGGCTCACAATAACAGAATCATCCGCATACTTAATGATGAATCTGTTGTCGTGGTTACTGCGACAGTCATTAGTGTATAAAATAAATAAAAAAGCAGAGAGGACACAGCCCTGAGGCGAACCAGTGGAAGATGTCAGAAGGCTAGACACAGTCTCGTTAACTCTTACGCTCTGAGATCTGCCAGTCAGAAAGTCAAGTATCCAGCCTACCAGACAGGGATCTAGACTGAACAAATTAATTAGTTTCTCGACCAGAATGTGAGGCTGGATCGTGTTGAATGCGGAAGAAAAATCGATAAAAAGAAGCCTGGCATGATTTTTACTACTCTCCAGATGTTTAAAAAGTAGATTGAGGAGGGTAGCAGTAGCATCTTGGACGCCCCTTCTTTCCCTGTACGCGAACTGGAGAGGATCTAACAGACTCTCAGTTCTGGACACCAGCTCAGACTTTACAAGCTTCTCAAACTGTTTCATGACCAGGGAAGTAAGAGCTACGGGTCTAAAGTCATTAAGCGTTTTAGGCTTGTTGCTCTTGGCAACAGGGACAATAAGAGACCGCTTCCAGATAGAAGGTACTTTCTGCAGGCTAAGAGATAGATTAAATATAGAATAGAAAACAGAACCAAGTTGCTCAGCACAAGTGTTTAAAAGGCGACCCCCGATATGATCGGGACCGGAACTTTTCCGAGGGTTGCACTTTTTGAAGCATTTGATCACGTCCTCTTCCTCAAAGAAGGAGCTAGGGGGGGACGCAGACAGAAGACTATTTCTGATTTCATCATGATTTTCCTTAAAATCATGGGTGTCAAATCTAACATAGAAATCATTGAGGCTCTGGGCTAGTTGCTGGTCGCAGCTGTAATTAGTAAGCGAGACCCTCTTCTTGTTACTCTCTTTTAAACCAGTGATTGTTTTCATACCATCCCAGGCAGAGCCAAGATTGTTTGCTCGGAGTTGAGCCTCAATTTTTTCTTTGTATTTCATTTTACCAGCCTTTACCTCTCTTTTGATTTCTTTTTGGAGAATTCCCAATTCAACAGTATTTCCCTCTCTAAAGGCTTTGTTCTTTTTCTGAAGGAGGGATCTAAGGGAATTAGATACCCAAGGTTTAGAGTTTGGATATACTTTAATTGTTTTTACTGGTATAACAGTGTTCTCACAATACAGAGACCAGCTAGTGACAACATCAGTCAGTTCATCAATGTCCACAGAGGAGTCAAAAAACATGTCCCAGTCAGTAGCTTCAAAGAGGCCCCGGAGGGTCTCACAGGCATCGTAGTCCTTCCAGTTCTTAATGTACAGACCGTGTGGGTGAATGTACGAGCGTGAACCCAGTGATTTTGGCCATTTCCAGGCGAGTTAGCCGATCATGCTAAAAATGCAATAAAGCCATGAATCATTTAAATCATTCAAATATTACATAATGTGCATACCATCACCCCAACCACCTCAGGACATTGTGGCACTGCAGCTAAACTGTTCACAAAGAAATGACAAGGACTGGTTATATCAGAGTGGTGGTTGAGAGTCAAACCTTTAAAAATAATTGTATTAAGTATTAAAAACAATTTTAGGAATCTGTTATTCGCATTTTAAATAATTTCGCTACAGAGGAGCGGATGGTCTCCGTTTCCTGCAAGCCGCCGTCAAAAGCGCCAAAGGCAATAAGAGAAATCTGTTGATATACCTTTAAAGTATATACAACCAATACATCTCAGAATTAGAATGGCATCTTTATTCTTCTTTTTCTTCCTTAGACCGTTTCATTATAGACGCCTTAACAGACGACGTCACTCTAGTCACTCTAACACCAGTATACGTGCGCAAACTGGCTGCAGAAGAACCCTGCCTCTCATAACATGCAATAGAAAAGTCACTTGTAAAAACCCACTTGTAAAAAAAACACACCATCAAACTTTCAGATGCTGTTTTTATCCCAATATGGACGAAAAATGATTAGGATTGTTATTGTGATCTCTCGCCCTTGAAATATATAACCCTCGGGTTCTGTTGTGCTTCAACAATAATAGCAAGTCAAAACAGTTTTCCTCAAAACCACTCCTCCAGTCGCTGTCATAAGAACGAAAGGTGCGCTCAACATGATCACGGCAGCTCAGCCCGTTTGTATCAGAGCCTACAGTATAGAGTTGCGCAAACTCCGTTCATTTCATGAGGCCAGTCTAATGGCATAGTCATAAATGGGCACAAGGTCAACAAATAGGGACAAATCCCTTTATTTTACTGGAGATATTTTTGCAGTAATTTAGGTGTTACTTACAGTACTTTGAAAAAGCTGACATCTTTTGCGCAATGTATTTAAAGTCCAGCTTGTCCCTCTTTCAGGCTGCGTGAACAGCAGCTTGAGACATAGACTAATAAAATAGGCTTTAGTGCTCAGTTTCTTACCCCTCAATGTCGCAACTCTTTTACTAGATGGCTTCGGTTCGTGCAACCCATACGCACCTGCAACTCATCAAGTATAAATTATGTTTATGTCGCATGACGCGTGTGAGCTTGTATATTGTATAGCTGTTCTCTGTGCGCAATACTGTTGCACAAAGAAGTATAAACGTCTCCTAGGGTGCACCTCTCTAACCAACACACAAGAGGAGGTTGAATGAACTGTGTTGAAACCAACACTCCCCAAAACAATATGTTTGGAGATCTGTTTCGAATTGATTACATGAAACGGTCACCCGTGCATCTGGTCCCAATGTTGGTAAACAAATAATTGATCTATTATATCACTTCCTGAAAATCTAGTATCCATGACAACCATAGAGGACACAGTGGCGCTTTAAAAGCCATAGTCCTCCACCACCTCCACATTTGACTCCACCAGTCCTCCCTTTTTCCTTAATCAGAGGCAGCTGAGTGAGGCTTTTCCTGGTTGGCAATCAAATCTTCCCACTGGGACATTTTTTGAAGACAATCAAATTAAACAAAGACTTGAAAAACATAAAAACAATAAAAAAAAAACAATGTAATTATTATTTTGACCATAAAATGACCATAATACCGACCTCCTCCATGAGCTTAACAATGCTTTTCCCATAGATGCAGACGACGACAACGCGTGCCGTGGAGTTCCTCATCACGGCCACGATCCTCTGCAGCTCGGCCGGGTCATCGGCCCAGGGAAAAACCTCCAGGTAGGCCAGGCAGCCCCAGCCGGACCGGGCCAGTTCACTCTGGAAGAGGCGTGCCATGTTGTGGCCGTAGGTGTCGTCGCTGATCAGCAGGCCGGCCCATGTCCAGTCGAACCGCCTCATGATTTGTAGCATGGCTTCCACCTGACATACCCGCATATTATGGAGAGCATATTTGTTCAATGGGGTCCTTCACGCGGTCGCAAATTAGCAACCGAAGGAGGAAATAAGAGTCCGCAGTTGGCAGGCGGCGGTATACCGTACTTCGGTATTATTGTGGTTTTAAAAGCGGTATTGATACGGTATTGATACCATAGATTTTTGAGCTTATGCATAGCTGCAAACCTATGCATAAGCTCCAAAAAATTTTGGAAAGAAAAAGAAATCCTGCAGTTTCTATTCGCATGGATTCCTCATCGACGATGTCAGTGGAAGACGGGTTTCTGTACTGCCCACAGCCTTCCTATGAGACACAGACCGAGTAGGGTAAAAGAAGTGTTTTATCATGTACATTAGTGAGGACCTGTTATATGAAGCTACTAATTTGTATCAAAAACAGTCACATACCGGTATAATGAAACTATTGTATAGCCGTATACAATATGATGCAGTTATAACTAGTTCTGCAAAATAAAAATAATAAAAATCTAAGTCACGTAAGTTGATCCTATGCATACATGCCTGTAGTGCACGCAAGCACGGGCGTTTTTGCCATTAGGCAGACTAGGCTAGTTGCCTGGGGCGCCATGAGGGGGGGATCACCAGACATGCTTATAAGGATCCCAGGCAAATAATCCTCATATGGATAAATACATTATACTTGTCCTCTATAACTAGTATTGAACATTTAAAACTCACATAATATGTTCTTTCGTTTAAAAGTAGTTCATATTTTTATCCCTTGGGGAGGCGCAATTTTACTCTGCCAGTCATACCTATGGACCCTTACGGGTCCACACAGTAAGGTGGGGCTCCAGGGAAAATCTTGCCTGGGGCTCCAAATTGCCTATAAACACCACTGCATACAAGCAAATGAAAAGGTGTCACAGTAGTATCAATTACGCTAGCGCAGGGGTTTTCAACCAGTGGTCCGGGGACCACCAGTGGTCCTTGAGAGGGTTCCAGGTGGTCCCCACCTAAGTTGGTTAACCAGATGTAACTCTTGAGAGTGTAAAAATGAAACCAAATGGACCCTGGCGGGTCCATTTGGTTTCATTTTTACACTCAAAAGTTAAAATATTTATCACCATGTTGATCTGTATGTTTGCCTGTTTTGTTTCCCCAAATCCAGCCTGAAATTGTGGACAAAAGCAAAAGAAATCTTTAGTTTTGAGGCCTGTGCGGGGCTAAAATGTCATCGAATGGTGGTCCGTGGCTCAAAGGCTGAATAAATGATGGTCCCTGGTATCAAAAAGGTTGAAAACCCCTGCGCTAGCGGAATGTTTTTTTTGTCAAATGTGTGTCATATGATACCAACTCCTCTATTGACCGTGGAAGGTCACCTCGAAGGCACTGTTTGGGATGGTTCTGAAGAAGGAAGGGAACCGACTGCGCTCACTCAGACAGGTGCACATGGCGTAGTAGCTGACCTGTAAATAAAAAAAAAGAACAGGAATAAATTACTTATTCACCTAATTTTAAAGTAATATTATTAATTGAATGTTGCGTAGTCTAGTGGTGTAAACCTACAATAAAGCAAGGATCTGAGAACTATTAGTAGCAGGTATGGGCAGTTAACACACATGTCTTCCTTTTTCCTTTTTCCTATTATATATATATATATATATATATATATATATATATATATATATATATATATATATATATATATATATATATATATATATATATATATATACACACACACAAAGTATTCTCATATATACGCAATTCTATGAAAGGTGCCATCTTGTGTGTGTGTGTGTGTGTGTGTGTGTGTGGGGGGGGGGGGTGAACATCATGATTGATGTTCACTTTTAGAGAGATTTTACTTTTGTACATTTGCATATAAATACCCACCACAGAGGCTAAAATTAATTTTAAAAAAAGAAAATCTTGTGGTTTGCACATATTTTTTTGCACATTTTTGAATATTTTTTAGTTCATCCAAACTATTTTTCTTTTTTTTCTTCTTCTTTTCTTCAACTTTCTTTTTTTTTTAAATGAACAAATCTTAGTAGTACAAAGTAGTAGTAAGGTTGAAGTCTCTTTTTTGCGAGTACAAATATATCTTCCATGGTTAAATAACCAAACATGAACTTGGTCAGGAACTTACCAGGGGCACCCTGTACAAACCTAAGAAGCTCGAGAAGGCAATGGAATGTGACGAGTGATCAACCACGAACCCGAGCATCGGAGGGGCGCCGACGCAGCTCCGGTCCAGCTGGACACGCTCCTCTCCACCACTGACCAGCGACAGCGGTGCGCGGAAGGCCACCCCAAGGGCGTAGCAGTTGCTGTAGAGGCTGTACCCCAGGGTCACGTTGGGCAGCAAGCTGGGGTTCCCGTTGATCTCGGCGATCGCAAAAGCCATGGTCTGGGCCCACCTGAAGCCTTCGATGTGAAAACTAAACACACACGGACAAGATCATGCCCATCCGTTTGTAATGTGTAATGTGCGTTCGTTGAAACGTGCGGAATCGAGGCACAAGTGGCTTGTATGTAAAGTGCTATTTGCAAGAGTTTGCATATGATTTTTTTTTTTTTTTTTTTCATATGGGATACCTCATTGCTGTAGGCCTATGCTGTATGCTGTAGGCCTTGAGTGTCCCTGTTCTTGCCTGTGTTTTGCACAGATGCGTAATTTTTAAAGACAGACTTTGTCCCAATGTGTTTTGTATACATGTATAAAATGTCATCAAAACAAGCATGCTTCTTGCTATTTGGTATTCCGTACAATAAACTCACCCGTAGCACGTGGGGTCCTGTGACTCGTAGTTGAAGGATAGCTCAGGGTTAGGATTAGTGTTAGTTTGCCGTTTGATTATCCTACTCTATACTCACCCATAGCATGTGGGGTCCTGTGGCTCGGAAGTGAAGGACAGCTCAGGAAACATGGAGGAGAGGTAGATGTCGAACACTCCGCCCAGCATGAAATCCCCGTCCTTGTGGATTCGGCTGAGGTTGAACCGTGCCTGCAACTCACAGGAAGAGGAGGAAGAGGACAAAGGAGAGAACGAAGCACATAACAGCATCACGGTCAAGTGCAGGTACGCATTTGTACGCATTCGCATCCGTGTGTCTGGAAGAAAAAACATGACTGCAGTCGTTCGTGTATGTTCTGACTAAGCCCTGTCTCTCCTCACATTGTTGCTTATACTTGTTGTACTAATGCTGTGCCCGTCCTCTGTGGCAGCGACGTATGCCATGACGTATTCACAGCACCCACTTGGGCACGGGCCATACATTTCTTATTAGTGTTCCGTGAATGGATTTCATTGTTTGTTTTTTCCCATTGTGGTGCTGAAATCCTTAAAATGATGATCAAAAGGATGAGGGTTATATATATATATATATATATATATATATATATATATATATATATATATATATATATATATATATATATATATATATATATATATATATATATATATATACTCAACAAAAATATAAACGCAACACTTTTGTTTTTGCTCCCATTTTTCAGGGAATGGACTTAAAGACCTAAAATTCATTCCAGATATACAATATTACCATTTCTCTCAAACACTGTTCACAAATCTGCCAAAATGTGTGATGTTGAGCACTTCTGCTTTGTTAAGATAATCCATCCCACCTCACAGGTGTGCCACATCAAGATGCAGATGTGACATCATGGTTAGTGCACAGGTGTACCTTAGACTGTCCACAACAAAAGGCCACCCAGAAATGTGCAAATTTTCTTTGCTTTAATGGGGCTATGGGACTCCGAACCAGTCAGTATCTGGTGTGACCACCATTTGCCTCATGCAGTGCAACACATCTTCTTCACATAGAGTTTATCAGATTGTCAATTGTGGCCTGTGGAATGTTGGTCCACTCCTCTTCAATGGCTATGTGAAGTTGTTGGATATTAGTGGGAACTCGTATGCGCAGTAGAAATGGTAATACTGTGGTAATAATGTGTTATTACCATTTTGACAGTGTGTACCAGTTGATGTCACATCTGCATTTTTATGTGGCACACCTGTGAGGTTGGATGGATTAACGATATTGAGCAGAAGTGCTCAATATCACACATTTAGGCATTTGTATTATGGTTTCATTGACACACTTCGGCTCAAATTGACCATAGTCCAATATTTATTGCAAAGCTTTTGTATGTTGGTATGGTGGCATGGCTCTGTGATATCAGATGTGATATCAGATGATCGATGAACCGAGTCATAGCTCTTATAACGTTTGCTTATAACACATTTGATATCTCCAATTATCTGCGCACCGAGACACAGCTCTGATATCAACACCCTCCTCCCCCGAGCAGAGCCAAGGTACAGTAACCGAGAGCAATAAAACAAGACATTAACACATGAGCATCATATCCAGAGCAGAGTCTGACATGGGACATTACACATTTATGCAAAATACATGAGCCACATTGATACGGAACATATCACAGTCCATAGAACACATAGTAATCACAGATACCAATAAAAGAACTAGATACCACAATATGTTACAACCCGTAAATCATGATTAATCACAGACTCCTGTACTCGTGCCACAGGGAGGAGGCTGGGGAGGTGGAGGAAATTTGAACACTGACTTCTGAACAACAGGACCATTGCAGTTTCTGTTTACACTGCACATGTGCAAACCTCCCACAGGAGTCAGCAGGAAGACTGAGTAGTGACTACTTAAAGAACAGCTGATTGAATGTGGGGCATGAGTGACTTAGCTGACAGAGAGTGAGGGGAGTTGACATGGAGAGACTGCTGATTTAAAGGAATAGAAGGAATTACTGGTTGAGAATAAGGGAAATTATATAAAGACCTTCTAATCCCCATGCGTGCCTCAATGAACTATCGCTTCACTGGATTTCACTGTATGAAAAGCACTTTCTCAGATCTCTCAGTGAGGTGCAACGTAAAACTAACACCACTGAGAATCTAAAGTGAATAAACTTACTGAACCTATTGCCCTTAATGGAGGGTGATTAACTTTGGACCAACTTTGATTCATGATAGATTACATGTGTCCACATCTATGGCTTGATCACTACCTTTAATGTAATTTAGTAGCAAACAGTCCTCTGCCAACACATGTATCAACTAATGAATATATACGTATACTGTACTTTTGTCTTATTTTGTTGAGAGAACATAGAGTATATTGTGTTTTCTACTTATTTGTGGCACCTCTGCCCATGATGGACTTCTTAGTGTTTTTCTCAGGTTTCAAAAATATTATATAACACTTTGGTCCAAACAGCGCCACCAAAAGGCCAAAACTAGATGCTAAAATAGCAAACACCTCCACCACATCTGCATATTTGCCTGGAGAGCTGATATATGCTGGGATGAAGGCTATCCACACGGCACAGAAGATCAACATGCTGAAAGTGATCAACTTGGCTTCATTGAAGTTGTCTGGAAGATTCCTTGCCATGAACGCCAGTAAGAAGCTTATGAGTGCCAGTAAACCGATATAACCCAACAACACTGCAAAACCAACGGTCGATCCCACGGCACACTCATAGACAATCTTATCGCTGTCGTATTGTGTGTTTTTATGAGGAGTCGGCGAGGCAGACACGAGCCAAGCTATGCAGATTGCTGCCTGGATACAAGTAAGAACCAGAACTGTTCCCCTCTGCTGCATTGCACCAAAGTACTTCATAATATTTGCACCCCCAGGCTTGGAGGCCTTGAACACAGCCAACACCACCATAGTCTTTACCAGGATACAGGAAACAGACAGCACAAAGCTGATCCCGAATGCTGCATGCCTCAGCTGACAGGTCCAGAGTCTGGGACGGCCAATGAACAGCAGCGAGCACAGGAAACAAAGTTTGAGTGACAATAGGAGAAGGAAGCTGAGTTCTGAGTTGTTGGCACGTACCATGGGCGTGCTTCGGTGATAGATGAAGATTCCCAGGACCACAGCACAGAGAACTGTGCCAAGCAATGAGATCACTGTCAAGGAGATACCGAGAGCCTCATGGTAGGAGAGGAACTCCAGGCTCTTTGGAACACAGTGGTCACGTTGGGAACTGGACCAGAAGTCCTCTGGGCAACCGGTGCACTCTGCGGAGTCTAAAACACAGAGGAAGATTAATTAGAAGTAGAGTATAATCGATAGAGACAGCAATAGAGTATAATCATGACCATTTTTAGAGTTCGGAAACACCAAACTTTCCCCATACCGGTCACAACTAAACCTTACCCTAACTTAACCTCAGTAAGACCTAAACCTAACATTAGCCTGTTGTTTTGAAAAAGGTTGAGACCGCTTAAAGAAAGGTTGAAAGCGTTTAAAAACGGTTGACACGTTAACAAAAATGTTGCGATCGCTTGAGGATGGTTGCTGCGGATTTAGACTGATTTTTTTCTAAATCAGTCGCCAGTCACAACAGCTAAAAAAAAGGTCGCAATCAACCCTGTTAGCAACAGTCACAGTGGTTTTAGAAAGTGTCACAACCGCGGTTGGGAAATGATTGTGCCCCTCCTGATATACCAGTGCAAGATAATCACAAACACACATATTGTAATGTAAACTTACCAGTTTCATTACTGATCTCTCCCTCTGAACAAGCAATGCAGTCAAAGCAGCAGACGGGTTGACCTTTCCTTCTGGCCACGCGGGTTCCAGGGGAACAGCTCTCACTGCACACTGACTGAGGTGGCTAATACATTCTAATGAATTAGTCTCAGGCCAAACTGAACTCACATTATGAGTTCAGTATTAGTTATTTTAGAATGAAGTAATAAGGTTGCAGGATACCGTCGATTTTACCCCGGTGAAGCGTAGACTACCTTGACTGGAGTAAAATTCACGATAACTTGCGACCTCGAGTGTCTTATTACTTTTCCAATTTAGTGAGTGGAGTAACACACGCGCCAGCAGTGGGTTACCAGTGGGTTTTACTCCTGTCACATGCCGGTGACCAGCCAATCAGTATAAAGTGTTGGGACTAGCAGTTTTAGAAAGCCAAATTTACCTTTGCGGATTCAAAGCTCCAGAAGATCTTCTCTTCATCGAGGATGAGTTCTTCACCTGCAGCTGATTTCTTGACCATCCCTACGTTGTGAACCTTTGTGCTTCCATCAGGGAGCCACACCCAGTTCAAGACATCAAACATAGGCACGGCATTACCGTTCTCATCAAATGATACTTCATCTCCAAATGATGTTGTGAAGTTGACCCTTTCCAGGTAATACACAAGCTAAAAAGCATTGATGAGCCGAAAAGAGATGTTTAAAAATCCTACTGTATACTGTACAAGCAACATATTCTCATTGCCAAGCGTTGTGTCTGGACGCCTCCTTTGACAGCCACCGCGTCAGAGTTGGAAGCCACAGGATCTGCCGAGGCGTCTCATATGGATCCATATGTTCAACACTTGAACATATGGGTCCATGGAACACTTCAACACTCCCTCTAGCGACCAGTTATAGAACTGCAAAAACATGCACCAAGAGAGTAGCCGCGCTGACTCGAACAGGCAACTGACTACTAGTGGGGCCAAGCTGCCTTACCTCTTGAGCCACCGTGACCCCTGCTGATTTGCGCATAGTTTTACTGAGGTTAGGTTTAGGGCTAAGTTAGCTTGAACATATGGATCCATATGAGACGCCTCGCCAGATCCTGTGGCTTCCAACTCTGACGCAGTGGCTGCCAAGGGAGGCGTCCAGACAGGACGCAGTGGCAATGAGATTGGGTTGTTACAAGATACATGTCAGTGCTATTGGCAGGGACTGTTGCTGTATTGGTCCAGTGTCCGGCCTGTAGACCTGTTCCCTATTTGGTATTAGAGGAATGACACACTTGACACATCATCCTCCTCTTCAGAGTGTTTCGAAATTTACACATACGGTCCTAGTCAGTTGCTATTGAGCCACTAGCGGTGGCTTTATCTACTGCCTTCTGAACTGGATTAAACCCAAAATGGACTAGAAATGCCTCAACAACAGCTTTCCTTTTCTCCCATGCATTGTGGCCGAATGGAAAGCCAAAACAACATTAAAGACATTATGTCTAAATCATTAGAGGTGCTCTAAAAAAATATGCTTGGCGAGCATGCAGTTTGCACATAATCGGTCAAAAGAGGTGGGTATGAATTATGATGAAAGTCAACCTTTTTTTATTTTTTATTGTACCTGTAATATCTCCATTTAAACTAACTGCCATGTGTGGAATTAATTTCTGTTATTGATATGGCTGTACTAGCCCATGGAGCAAGTATGGAGCAGTGGCAAATTACTAAGCCCATCTCTAACCCTGAGCCTAAACATAATCGCAAACATGGAGCAGTGGCGTATTGCTAATCCTATTTTAGGCCTGGTGCAGTGCTTACAGTGATTCTATCACTGTCGTTAGCCCATCCACAGCTCCTTACTTCCCTACTGTCGTGCATTGTTGTTTTGAACAGTGAAACAAAATTACTTTTAGTTTAAGACAATATTAATTATGATTCTTAGTCAAAATCCAAATAGAAACCCTAGTCAACTCCACATTAACATCACATGCACCTGCCATGGCTGGATCGTCTGCAAGCTGGCACAGCTGTGCCCATTGAAAGGCCCTCTGCCTGGCACACACTGCAGCATGTCGTGGAGGGCATGGGCCAGAGCGTACACAGCCTTGTACACGTTATACGCCACCCTGAGGTCAGACACGTCCAGCAGGGTGCTCTGTGCCGTTCTCAGGTCCTCCTGGCCGGTACATACCCTTCCACCAGCGTCCACCCAGTCTGACGGAAGGGGTGCAAATTTACACTGAAATGTGGTCTCCCAAAAATGCCTCACCTGTGAAAAATTGGGGGGGGGGGGATGGGACATTGAATACAACGGATCAAGTGGGTCCTCTGAGTTACTCTTTCAGTCCTTCAGTGACGTTACAAAGACGTACTCCAGGGATCGCAGTGATGTTTAAGACTCAATCAGACTCTCTGATTCATCCAGGGACGTCCATTGTTAGTGGTAGCACTTTCCCATTAACTTCGATGGCATGGCCGCCGTGTGAATAAGGGGAGCTCGGCGTGCATTCACTATTGAAGGCTTTCTCATTAAACAAACCACTGTTGTATTTGTGATTAAGTTAAATGTTAAAGGGGAAATGACATGACGTGTGTTTTCTATCCCCACGAACAACCAAGTGCGAACAATCAGGCTTTCATATCATATAGGAGCTTTAATCGAAATTGCTCTCTGGAACAGCATGTTTGATTTTGCCCTCATAAAGATGTTGTCACTGCTCCCTACTCTGTATCTTCCTCTTCCCTGTGTCTTCCTCTTTTTCAGTCTTCGGTTGCAAATTAGACTAGAAAAAATAAATAAGACTCAAAAAGACTCACTATAATGTTTTTGTGGCTGCTGCCAGGGTCATTTTCCAGACGTAGTTTTAGTAAGAAGGCCTCAAGGCCCGGTATCTCTCCTCGGCGCTCAGCCACGCCCAGTGTACCTCTGAGATACGGCATGAAGTGAGGAGTCTGGAGGTTGGGGTCTCTTACCCAGCCCACATCCGCCATCCACTGAAGACCTGTCGCATTCTGTCTCACCACCTGTTGGTTGAATTACGCAATATTACACAAGATTTAATACATGGCTGCGGTGCCACAGAAGTGGATGAAATGACATTAAACCTCCTATATGTATTTTTTTTTTTTTTTTTTTTTTTTTTGTAATTATAATAATACCATTTTTAATAGTTTTTTCTGTTTTTCATGAAGTCTTCCTTTAATTAGATCATTTGCCTCTAGGGGCTGCAGGAGTCCTCCAAAGAAATCAGTAGCTAAGCAATAGTCCCAGCGGGACTATTGGTTAGCCTATCAGGAAGAGCCTTGCTGAGCTGCCTCTGATTAAGCAAAAAGGGAGGACTGGTGAAGTCAAATGTGGAGGTGGTGGAGGGCAATGGTTTTCAAAGGGCCACTGCGGCTCCCATGGTTGTCATAGATACTAGTGAATAAAGAAACGTTCTAAGATAAAGAAGGAAAAGAAGGAAAAAATGCCATTTTATATATATATATATATATATATATATATATATATATATGAATCCAGGCTCCTCCTGTCTAGTGTCGAAGTGTCCTTGGGCAAGACACTGAACCCCACCTTGCCTCCAGTGGTTGCCACCACTGGTGTGTGAATGTGGAAAGTGGGGACGCTGGCATTGACTGTTCGCCGCTCTACTTCCCAGTGTATGAATGAATGGATCATTGTAAGCCCTTTGAGTATACACGTAGTGTATACTCAAGTGCTATAAAAATATATACTTATGAAACTACGAGAATCGCTGAAAACATGTTTTTATGACAGATTACATACAGGAACTTTAAGTGAAATCACTTACTATACCTTTAAATGAACATAGATGACAGTGCCATTATACCGACCTCCTCCATGAGCTTAACAATTTGGTTCCCGTAGAGGTACACGATGACCACGCGCGCCGTGGAGTTCCTCACGGCGGCCACGATCCTCCGCAACTCGGCCGGGTCGTCGCCCCAGGGAAAAACCTCCACGTAGGCCAGGCAGCCCCAGCCGGACCGGGCCAGCTCGCTTTGGAACAGGCGCGCCACGTTGTGGCCGTAGGCATCGTTGCTGATCAGCAGGCCGGCCCACGTCCAGTCTAACCGCTTCATGATCTGGAGCATGGCTTCCACCTGACATATTATGCGCATATTATGGAGGATGTTTGGATGTATGGATGTTTGTTTAACTGGATCCTTCACATGAATACAAGTGAGCGACCGCAATGAGCATATGCAATGCAACTCCACTCGCAGACTACGTCAAAACATTTATTTTCCCCCACACCGCTGCAATACTTTGAAAAGTTTCTTCCTATCTTTGAGTTAACGTGTTACTGAAAGACACACAGTTCATCACAATTGAATATACCATATTTCCATGCATGGACTAACTATTAGTGTCAACAACACAAGTCACCCTGTGTTGATACCTCTATGCACGCAGTTCAGAGCATGCTAGCTCTGCAGTAATTTGGAGGAAAACAGTGCATACCCCTTTCGATTTTGCCAGGCTGACTGTAGGTACCAAAGTGTAATAACAATCAGGCTTTCATATCATATAAACAAGTCACATAATGAAACTATGTGTATAGTCCACTGCCCTCACCTTTTTCTGGTGACTGATATAGTCCTCCTAATATGTGAGAGGGCAGTGGAATTTCATTTACAGGTTTCATTTATTTATTTATTTTAATTTTCATTTGGGTGGGCATAGCCAGATATGGAGGCAGCTACATTTTCCAAAACAATATTTTAAAAATAACTGAAACCTGTGAATGAAATTCCACGGTCCCCTCACATATTAGGAGGACAATATCAGTCACCAGAAAAAAGATGGGTTGTTTTTGAATAATCTGTCATGGTTAAAATGGAGTTTTAATTTATAATGGGTTTGTATAGGATCCATTGGAGCCTATGTATTCTATTACTTTATGAAATTAAACATATTTGCGCAACTGGGATTTTTCGGGACTTTTAATATGTTGTTCTGGAGACCTCAAAGAAATGATCTGTGAAGAAAAATCCCATGTTACAATTTATTCCAATTTTAGGTAAAACATGAGCTAAAATTACTGGCCTAGTTAGTTCTGCAAAAAAAGCAAAAAAAAAAAAAGAGAAAAAGAGAAAAGTTGATCCTATGCATACTCGCCTGAAGTGCACACAAGTGAATAAGAAGGTGACACAATATCAATTTACACTTCCTAGCAGAATGTTTTTTTTTTTTTTTTTTTTTTTTTTTTTTTCAAATGAGTGGAACACGACCTGGAAGGCATTGTTTGGGATGGTTCTGAAGAAGGAAGGGAAACGACTGCGGTCACCCAGACAGGTGCACATTGCGTAGTAGCTGACCTGTAAATTGAACAGGAGTAAAGGAAGGAATGAAAGTCATGTCATGTCATGTTACAACCGTTAAAAGAACAACCTACAACCTACCAAAAGTTATGGTAGCGACTGTCTACACTGACATATGAATGTTACCCCCTTGCACACACACACACACACACACACACACACACACACACACACACACACACACACACACACACACACACACACACACACACACACACACACACACTACACGGTTCTCTCCTCAGATTTCCAGTTCATTCTTCATCCATAGTTACCACCAGAAATGTTATTTCCTTTACTCTTAATGACAACCTGTTTCTGTCTAACAATTGTAATTCATTCATTTCCCTATTGCTTCTTGTATTTGAATGATATCATCTCCCGAGCAAAATATGTTTGTCATCCGCAAATTGTAATTTTCTGGACACACAATGAAGAATTTTGGACCCAATACTGACCCCTGGGGTACACCACAGGTAATGTCCAAACATGAAGAAGAACAATCGCCCAGCTTCACAAACTGCTGTCTTCCACGTAAATAATCAAAATTGAGCTTGGTCGGGGAACTTACCAGGGGCACCCTGTACAAACCTAAGATGCTCGAGATGGCGATGGAATGCGACGAGTGATCGCCCACGAACCCGAGCATCGGAGGGGCGCCGATGCAGCTCTGGTCCAACTGGACGCGCTCCTCTCCGCTGCTGACCAGCGACAGCGGCGCGCGGAAGGCCAGCCCGACGGTGAAGCAGTTGCTGTAGAGGCTGTAGCCCAGAGTCACGTTGGGCAGCAGGTGGGGGTTCTCGTTTATCTCAGTGATCGCGAAAGCCATAGTCTGGGCCCACCTGAAGCCGTCGATGTGAAAACTAAGCACACAGACGCCACACCCACCGTTTGTAATGTGTTAAGCGTTTGTTGAAATGTGCAGCATTGAGGCGCTTACATCGACTCAATCGCTATTCTCCCCGGAGAAAGTATATTTAGATAGCATATTTTAAAAATAACATTACAAAGTGCTCCGGTGTTTCAAAAATAAATTGTTGGGGGGTGGTACATGCGACAGTTTCAAATTGATCCAGCAGAATGATTTGGGGGTTACTATTGAAAACTGAACATTGGATAAGAATCCTAGCAAATGTAGAAAGGGGGATTGGATAAGCAAGATAGATATGTATTCAATATTCAGATATTTCATAGATTTGACACCAACTAGACTATTCAAAAGGGGTATTCAAAAGCAGATAATATTGCTGGCAAAAATGGCATGTATATGATTTGGTACTGTTGCATAGTATACACTTTTTTGGGTGCAGACAATTGGAATTTCCTGAGAAATGGGTGGGAATTACATTGCCAAGTCTATTAGAGGACAGGACAGTGGCCCCTGGTATAATTAAAAATGATTTTACTATTGTAGAGGTTGGATTTGCTACAATTGCCATGTTATGCAATAGATGTGTTGTTTTTAGTACAGCATAACATGTTCTATAGAAAGACCTAACAGGTTGCAAATGATCCTTGGCTATACCTTGGCTATATTCTTGGAGTAAAAATAAATCAATAAATAAAAACAGGAAAAAAACGAGTGTGCTTTTGAAAGAGAGACTTTGTCCCAATATGTTTTTACTGCTTAAATGATTTTATTTCTATGCAAAATGAGTTAATAGCACAGTCACATACTAGAGCATGAGCACATACTAGTTTGACATGTAACTATGCAATAAATACTTAAACATGTAGATAGGTGTAATGTTAGAGGCCACAGAAGACATGTAAATATGAAATAAATGCTTAAACATGTAGCAAGGTATAATGTAAGAGGCTTTCTCAATAAGCTGTTTTCTGAAAGGCATTACTCTGTAAGCCAAATCTCAAAGACTGGTGGGTCAAACTGAACAACCAATATGTCAAATTGTAGCTATGATATCCTGCTTTTAAATGATAAAACAAAAATGAAAATCAGCTCAACCTCGGTTGTGCTGGGTCACAACTATATAACATGACATCAAAACAAGCTCCATGAATACCTTGTAGCCTATGCTGTTTGGTTTCGTACTATATACTCACCCGTAGCATGTGAGGTCCTGTGGCTCGGAGGTGAAGGACAGCTCAGGGAACACGGGGGAGAGGTAGATGTCGAACACGCCACCCAGCATGAAGTCACCGTCCTTGTGTATTCGGCTGATGTTGAACCGTGTCTGCAACTCACAAGAAGAGGAAGGTGAGGCAAAGTACAAAGGAAAGAACCAAGCACATAACAACATCGCGGTCAAGCACAGGTACGCATTCGGCGGTGGCCGCTTGTCTGGAAATAAACCCATGACTGGCCGACCTTCCTGCACCTTCTGATTAAGCCCACTGTCTCTCCTCATATTGTTGCTTATACTTGTACTAGTGCTGTGCCCGTCCTCTGTGGCAGCAACGTATGCCATGACGTATTCACAGCACCGACCTGGGCACAGGCCATACATTTCTAATTAGTGTTTCCTGAATGGATTTTGTTGTTGTTGTTGTTTTCACTGGGCTGAAATACTGAAAATTATGATCAAAACGTAGGACCAAGTGTGCCCCCTTTTTCAATTCCTATAAACAGCTTTAACGTTTGTTTTTCAACTTATTATTATTGTAATTATTATTATGCACTTAAACAACTATTATCACCCCCATTAACAAAAGTCATATATACGGTATTATGGATGGGCAAATATATTGTGCATGCAGATATTATCGGCTGAAATATCGGACAATATAATATATTAGGAAAAATATTTTAAAAATACGACTGTATCTTATTCATTTATTTATTTGTTTATTTTGAAAAAATCGGTAAATCACCATTTACAGATATGTATAGAACCACACAACCGTGGGAAAAACATACAGGGGACTTCCTTCAATAATGATCGAGTGGTGGCAGGCCTTGGTTTTCCAAATCACCCAACTATGAATGTTCCCATTTACTTTTTTTTGTGCATCTCTGATATCAATGACCCCCCTGAGCAGAGCCGAGTACTGTACAGCAACAGCAATAATTGGAACAATAATAACAATAACACGTGATCATCAGTACAAGACAAGCACACGAGCATCCTGACCAAACCATGAGCAAGACCATAGATCTGAGTGAGAACTGCAGGGAGGAGGCCGGGGAGGTGGGGGAAAGTTTAACCGACTGAGGCTGCTTAAGAAGCCCGCCTGAATTGGACTCTGGGAAAATGGGCGTGAATGAAATGCTCGAGCGAATGCATGAGGAGAGAAAGGACCAGAGGGGCTGCTGATTTAAAGGGACAGACTGTGCTAGCACAAAAAACGACAATCTTCCTCCTTCCCCACTTCTTTCCCCAGAGAATGGAAGCCACTACCACCAGGTAGAGCTCGAACAGTGCCGTGGAAAGGGCGTTATTAGGCAACGAAAGCAATTCCGCTGGCCACGGACCGGTTATTAAAATAATCACCGAATCCAATAGATGGCGCCGCGTTTGTGTAGAACCCCAGCTCAACGGGGGATTCCGAGGCATCGTGATAGAAAAAAAGAAATGCCATTCCATTCATCACATAATTTTGTCCAGAAACGCAAATCTGACCGACAACCTTCGTCTAAGTAAACCTGATCATTTAATTTTTCCGCGGATTTAGCGAGATTGAGCAGTCTAGCAATAAAAGACCTCCCTTGGGGGATTATCCTCATGGCGAAATTTAAGTGCCCGAGCAATGACAGCAATTCCCTTTTAGAGATGTATTCGGCCCTGAGAAAATGACACATGACTTCCCTTATGCGCAGGAGCTTCTCGAGGGGTAGCGAGGCTTGCATGAGATCGGAGTCCAAATTGATACCAAGAAATTCGAGTTTTTTAACAGGACCGACAGTTTTCTCTTCGGATAGGGGAACACCTAAATTAGCAAAAAACCTCCTTGACGGTATTAATACTGCGCTGGCTACCGGCTGTCTGGGAAATCTATGACCAAAAAAGTCATCCAACAGATGCAGAACGAAAGGCAGCCCGTAATTGTTGTACAAAATCCAACACAGCGCTTCTGAGAGAGAATTGAAAATTGATGGGCTACTACGGCAGCCAAAAGTAAGTCTGACGGCAAAATACGGCCACTGAGGCCTGACGGCCACTGAGAGGGATGGAGGGGCATGATCTTAAACGCGTCGGTGATGTCGGCTTTCCCGAGCCATGCGCCCTTCCCTGCTATTTTGATCAAGCGAATTGCGTGATCGACAGAAGCATAAAACAAGGAAAATGGAGCAAGCGGAATTAGATCGTTAATGCTGTCCTCACTGCCGTTGTGCGGGCTCGACAAATCAACGATCATGCATTTTTTCCCTGAATATTTCCTCGTAGCAACGCCGATGGGGAAAAAAGGCGCATTATTGAACGGGCCTATCATGTAGCCTTTCTCGACTTCCCGTGCTAGTAGTTTATCTACAACCTCCGGTTCTTTAATTGCAGATTGCAGGTTGTTACAAATAAAAGTTCTGGAGGGGAGCGAGCAGAGACCCGCAAAAAATCCATGGATCAGACCAGACAACAAAACAACGATCTGGATGCTTAGCAGGAGCTTTCCTCAGTTCTGGCACGTTAACAGGCGTGGATGCTTTATTCATTTTTTCTTCGTGTTGCGGCGGGGACAGATGAACTTGGGATGGGGGTCCCCGCACATACTGCAAAGGTGCAGAAATCTACAATTAGTGAAACGACATACACTCTCATTGAACTTAAAACATATGGCAGGTTTTGCTGCCATGTGATTGATTTTGGTCACCATGTCCTCGGGCTCAGTCTTTGGCCGGATCGGGGTTTTAACTGCCGCTCTGGGGCATAGACCGCTCCGATGGTTGAGAGATCCGCACAAGGAGCAAGATACAGCGCGATGCCCTGTAAAATGCCTGCTAATCAAGGCCAGATCCACTAGGGACCAATCCAGTCTCAGATTGTACTTTTGATTGAAATTGCCTGCCTTAGCCAGAAAAGGACTTATGGTATTCGTAGAACAAGTTTCCCCCGTATGTCAGGGACAGGTCGTAAATAATGGCCTCTGCCCTGCGCTCTGGGAACTCCTCGCATATAATGTCTCTATAGACACCGAAGGAAGCATTAAACTCAGTCATGGTTAGATTCCTAGACAGTCTAGCGTCGTTGTCTTTCACACACACCGTGATATCCCCATAGTCAACAAACCTCTTCTCTCCGAGCCCCGTCTCAGACGAGCAAAGCAGGATTTTAACCAAGTTAACATCATTACCTTCCAGGATTTGAGCTCGGAGATGTGGAGAGACTGCGGCTGCAGGCGAAAAGAACGGGACCCCGGAGGCTGGAGCTAGGACTGCAGATCCCAGAGTCCTTAGTGCAGGCATGTCAAACTCAGTTTGGCTCTGGGGCCGGATTCAGACCTTCTGTTCCCAAGTGGGCCGGACCACTAAAATACAGTCATCGCAAAATTATTGTGTAACCTACACTACATATTATAATCACGGATAACAAGAGATCTATTCTAAGCACAGTACATTTTTTCAATTACAATGGATTTGGAGGAGAAAAAAAATCTGTTTGGCATTGAGTCTGTTAACAACTGGTTTATTTTTGTGTACTGTTGAGTGAATGCTGTTTTACATCCAACCTGAACCAACTCACCACACTAAACAAACTCAAGTGGGAGCTATGAAGGAATGTGTTTTTTTGCCTTAATTGCCATACTTCTTTGAAATAATAATAAACAAATACAAAATAAAATTACAGCAGTGCACATGGGGCAATAAGATTGCTACATCATCCAACTACTTTGTAGGCTGGGTCTACTCTAGTGAGTACTGAGAATTATATATTGCACATTATTCATTTGTTTCATTTGTTTGTTTTCATTGTTTCATTTGGTGTCTCAAATTCTTTATACTACCTGGGGACTGGTCATAGATTCCAAAGTCCCAGATTCCCATTACTCTGGTTGGCCGCCATGTTTTAAGCGCTGTGTCCACACATGCTCACGGTTATGTTCACTAGTTGGTGTCAACGCCCTTTTTATTGAGTTGTGCTTTCATGTGAAATGTACCCATTCTGTAAACTGTTAATTATGTACTTCAATGAAAATGGAAATAAATCTAACAAATGAGAGTGAAGAGCCACGCGCATACAGAGAAGAACACATTTTCCATTGCCCATTTCCAAAATTGGCAAGTATGCCTTGCCTGAGATCAGTAGATCAGTAGAACCCCCCCCCCCCCCCCCCCCCCCCACCACCACCACCACCACCTTTTTTTCTCTTTTTCCCGCTTTTTTGTTATTAATTGATCAAATCCTGGACAGCAAAACATGGCATGTTTTGGAAATAGTTCAATTAAGTAATTATTTAATTTGAATTAATTTAGAAGCTTTGATTAGCTTTGATCTGTTTAAAATGTTTAATCATTCAACAGCTTTTGTACTGCTTGAGATGAATCGTACAGCTTGCACTTTCTGAGATCTCTCAGTGAGGTAAAACATAAAACTAAAATGACCAAACGTATTTTACCCCCTTATACCCCTTAATGAAGGGTACTTAACTTTTGACCAACTTTGATTCATCATACATTAAGTATCAACAAATGAATATATTCATATACAGTACAATTGTTTTTTGACACAGAGAAAACAGGCAGTATATTGTTGTTGTTTCTACATATTCGTGGCACCTCTGCCCATGATGGACTTCTTAGTGTTTTTCTCAGGTTTCAAAAGGATTATATAACACTTTGGTCCAAACAGCGCCACCAAAAGGCCAAAACTAGATGCTAAAATAGCAAACACCTCCACCACATCTGCATATTTGCCCGGAGAGCTGATATACGCTGGGATGAAGGCTATCCACACGGCACAGAAGATCAGCATGCTGAAAGTGATCAACTTGGCTTCGTTGAAGTTGTCTGGAAGATTCCTAGCCATGAATGCCAGTAGGAAGCTTATGAGTGCTAGTAACCCGATATAACCCAACAACACTGCAAAACCAACAGTTGATCCCACGGCACACTCATAGACGATCTTATCGCTGTGGTACTGTGTGTTTTTATGAGGAGTCGGCGAGGCAGACACGAGCCAGGTTATGCAGATTGCTGCCTGGATACAAGTAAGAACCAGAACCGTTCCCCTCTGCTGCATTGCACCAAAGTACTTCATAATATTTGCACCCCCAGGCTTGGAGGCCTTGAACGCAGCCAACACCACCATAGTCTTAACCAGGATACAGGAAACAGACAGCACAAAGCTGATCCCGAATGCTGCATGCCTCAGCTGACAGGTCCAGAGTCTGGGACGGCCGATGAACAGCAGTGAGCACAGGAAACATAGTTTGAGCGACAACAAGAGAAGGAAGCTGAGTTCTGAGTTGTTGGCACGTACCATGGGCGTGCTTCGGTGATAGATGAAGATTCCCAGGACCACGGCACAGAGAACTGTGCCTAGCAATGAGATCACCGTCAGGGAGATACCCAGGGCCTCATGGTAGGACAGGAACTCCATGCTCTTAGGGACACAGTGGTCACGTTGGGGACTGGACCAAAAGTCCTCTGGACAACCGGTGCACTCTGTGGAGTCTTAAACACAGAGGAAGAATGGTATAGTATGGCAAGTATGGTATAATCATGAGAGACAGCAAAATTATTTTGCGACCACGACCACGGTCGCAACCGTTTTTAGATGTCGGAAATCACATGCTCTGTCCATATTGTTCTAACTTGAGCTTTGCGATGTTATTTTTCTTTCTCTCAAATCATGGTAGGTTAGATTGAGATTTGGGTAGGCTACAGGCTTTGTCGCCTCATAGAAAATACGCAACAAAGGCCATCCCGACTTTTTTCCAAATCCGTCACGAACACGTTAACAACGGTCACGGCGGTTTTAGAAAGCAGTCAATACCAGTGTTGGGGAAGTTACTTTTAAAAAGTAAGGGCATTATAGTTATAGTTACTTCCTTGAAAAAGTAACTAGTTACTTTATTCCTTACTAAATTATGAAAGTAAGGGCGTTACTTTACTTTACTTTACTTTTTTTTTAAAAAAACATACAAAAAAGGGGTGTTTTTCTGTAGTATTCGTGCTTACAAGTTTAAAGTGAAATTCTTCCCATTTTCAACATTTTACTGACATTAATATGCCTTAGAGATGTTGCGTGGACAAGACAAAGATCTCCCCATTCTGTGTTTACTAGAAATGGAGGTTGTGTTTCGCCATGTTAATGATTTTTCTTTTAGGACCTTTTTTTAAAAACGGGTTGGAATTCCCCTTTAATGGCATCATGCTGAGCATGGGCTGTATTAAGATTTTCTTTGCTGAGGACAATGCTTGCTGTCTCCACTTCACCTCAATGTTTTTGTTTTCGTCCACGTCCTATACCACAGTCGTTTTCAACCTTTTTCATACCAGGGCCCACTGTTTATTCTGCATTTAGCCACGGACCACCATTTGAGGACATTTTGGCCTCACAGACCCCAAAACTAAAGATTTATTTTCTTTTGTCCACAATATCAGGCTGGATTTAAAAAAAACAAAACAGTCAAACATACAGATATAAAGAACCATTAAACTTCTACATTCTCTACTTGTGTAGACTTGGGCTGATTCAGATGATGATTATTTTAACTCTTGTAAACATGAAACCAAACGGACCCGCAAGGGTCCGTTTGGTTTCATGTTTACACTCTCAAAGAATTGCATCTGGTTAACCAACTTTCCATCATTTAGTGTGAGGACCACCTGGAATCCTCCCCGGACCACCTGTTGAAAACCCCTGCTTTACCAGCAAGTCTGAGAGCGTATTTTACCGCAGCTCAAATGCTAGTGTGTGTGCGCAGCAACACTCCTGGTTGTGTCTGTTTCCTTACAAGAGGCCAGAGCCTTTAGTTACACGAAAACTCTGTTCACTTCATGGGGCCACTTCAATGGCGGCTCATCTATATACACTTCTATTGAATTGGGACAACCGAGGTTACCGGATGCATTTAAGTCTATGGGATCATAAGCATTTTTTTCTGCCCCTCAAAGTCACAGCTGTTCTACTAGATGGCTCTGCTCTGCTCAACGAATAAGACTGGCTCTGATTGGCTTATACTTATCACGTGACACACATAGATATATTAAAACTAGATCAGGCATCCGGAGGAAACAATGCAAGTGGACGAGAGGGGAACTTTCGTTCGGTGCCTTCTCTATACAATATACTCTGTTAGACTGTGAAGAAGCGAGCTGAAGAAGACAGACAGCACACAGTGCAGCGAGTCCTGCCGCCGCCGCGGAGTAACGACAGTAACGATGGTACACTAATCATAACGTCGTTAGGAATTTGAGAAATGTAAGGAGTTACGTTAGAAGTTACTGAAAAAAGTAATCCCTTACTGTAAGGGCGTTACTTGTAAGGGCGTTATTCACAACACTGTTCAATACTTCTTTAAAAAGGGTGACTTGTGACTCGCGGTGTCAGGAAATGATTACACCTATCCTGATGATGAGCCTCGATATACCAGTGAAAGACAATCACAAACACACATACTGCTTTGTAAACTTACCAGTCTCATTACTGATCTCTCCCTCAGAACAAGCAATGCAGTCAAAGCAGCAGACGGGTTGACCTTTCCTTCTGGCCACCCGTGTTCCAGGAGTACAGCTCTCACTGCACACTGACTGAGGTGCCTAATGCATTAAACGAACTGTATTACATTCACAACAAACTGTATTAGATTCACATCTTGAGTTCAGCATTAGATATTTTAGAATAAAGCAAAAAGCCACAAGAGGTATAAGTTTACCGCGGTTACAAATATGGCAACATGACAAATCTGACAAGTAGCCATTAAAATTACTCAAAACAAGGAAGTATTTCCCAGCTACAAGAAAATAGTTTCCAGCTACAAGAAAGTAGTTCCCAGCTACAAGAAAGTAGTTCTCAGTTAAATAAAGTAGTTCCCAGCTACGAGAACGTAGTTCTCAGCTAAAGAAAGTAGTTCCCAGCTACAAGAAAATAGTTCTTAGCTAAAGAAAGTAGTTCCCAGCTACAATAAACAGTTCCCAGCTACATGACTGCATAACAAAAACAAAGAGGGTTTTGGGTGGCAGAGTGATACTACTAAATGTGACGCGTCAGTTGTGGGTTACCGGTGGTTACCGGTGGGTTTTACACCTATCAGAAATCAAATGTCGGAACTAGCAATTTTAGAAAGCCAAATTTACCTTTGCAGATTCAAAGCTCCAGAAGATGCTCTCTTCATCGAGGATGAGTTCTTCACCTGCAGCAGATCTCTTGACCACACCCACGTTGTGAACCTCTGTGCTGCCATCAGGGAGCCACACCCAGTTCAAGACATCACAGATCGGTATGGCATTACCGTTCTCATCAAATGATACTTGATCTCCAAATGATGTCGTGTAGTTGACCCTTTCCAGGTAATACACAAGCTAAGGATGTTGATGACAAAAAGAGATGCTACTGTAGATACACATCAGTGACATTGGCAGGGACTGTTGGTGTATTAGGGCCTGGCTACTCGTCTATGCATCGTTTTTCCAAGTGCACATATTTCTGTGGCCTTTCAGCCACACGGTTCCAGCCACTCAACCAGTTTTTTGGAAACTGATAAATGAGTGAATATTTTACAAAATATACAGAGCAATGGACTTGTGCCGTTATGTAAAACTGAGCTTTTGAGAAACTATGAATAACTAGGTAAGAAACGATTCTGGCAGGTGAACGGGCAATGGTCGAAAAGTTTGGGGCGAATTAGACGACAGCCAACGAAATGCAAGCGTCGTCGGTTTTCAGCGTCGGCTGTTAAAACTTGGGGTTAGTCAAAATCCAACTAGAAACCTTTAATGTCACACACACCTGCCATGGCTGGATCGTCTGCAAGGTGGCACAGCTGTGCCCAGGGAAAGGCCCTCTGCCTGGCACACACTGCAGCATGTCATGGAGGGCGTGGGCCAGAGCGTACACAGCCTTGTACACATTATACTCCAGCCTGAGGTCAGACACGTCCAGCAGGGTGCTCTGTGCCGTTCTCAGGTCCTCCTGGCCGGTACATACCCTGCCACCAGCGTCCACCCAGTCTGACGGAAGCGGTGCAAATTTACACTGAAACGTGTTTTCCCAAAAGTGCCTCACCTATGAAAAAGGAGGTGTTACTTGTTACTCGTAAATAAAAAGGCTTACTTCTTGGCCAGAAAGCTTTTCACTGTCTGGAGGGGAAAAAAAATCTAAGGGTTTGCTCTTGGCAATTGACAATATCCAGACGGCGGCCATCTTGCCATCAGAGATTGAAAGCATTCATTTTCAGCTAAGCACCCTCCTGCATTATGTGCACATTCAAAACAGGTGATATGCATGTGGTTTATTGAGTGACATCTAATCTAACAAGCGCTCCCAAACCACAACACAGAAAGCAGCTCATGGCATGTATGCAGTGGAGTTTTCTGAACAAACTTTGGGGTTAGACAAAGGAAAATTCAAGATTTTGATACAGCTGCAGTGTTGGGGAGTTTGACCTTGTCCAATACAACCGCACAGGACTTTTCTGTTTGGATTTGTGTAAAATTGCAGCTTGCACCTTACAGGGGGAATAGCATGAAATAAAACTTTATTTTTTGTGTGTTTTTGGTGCTACCATGTGTTTGCCATCCCCACAAATGATCTAGTTTGAACAATCAGTCTTTATCATAGAGGAGCTTTAATGTAAATTGCTCTCAGGAACAGCTTGTTTGATTTTGGCCTCATAATGATGTCATAAATGTACGCTGCTTTGTGTAATTCCTCCCCTCCTTTAGTCTTCAGTTCCAAATTTGCATTTATAATTTATAGTTTATAATCAAAATTATAATGTCCACCATTGTTGATTTTACAAGTTGACATGTGTAATTTAACCCATTGTGGACTATCCCGATTCTAAAAAAAATGTTCTAAATACTGCCAAGTGTATTGAAAGAAATATTTTTTGACATTTTTGGAAACTGTACATACTGTACAGAACCCCTGAAGGGGTTCCTGTCCACTAAGGGAGTGCTAGTGGGTTCCCGCCTATAATGGGTTTTAAACAAGCCTGGTTTTATATACAGTAGCACCACTATTATAATGACTCTACAATATCCTCCACATCAGCGCCCTGTCCAGAAAGAAATGACAAGGACTGGATATGTATCGGTCATGATTGAGGGTCAAACCCTTAGAAATCAGCTTGAGGGACATAGAGAATATGATATTATGTATTAAAATCAATTTTAGGAATCCATGCTATTGACACTTTAAGGTCCATAAAGTGGTCTGCAATAATACTAAAAGTACTATTTTTTCCGATGGAAGTAAAAACAACCTTTTTGGCAGAAAATATTACATTTTATTCATGTGTAGTTGGGAGCTCAGAGTGTGTCCACTAAGGAATGTAGGCTTTGTAATTACACAAACCACATTTGTATTGGTGATTAGGTTGATTGTTTTCTTTAAGAGAGGCTGGTCTCTGTTTATTGTGTTTAATGTAAGCCAGGAAAGAGAACAGTCGCGTAGTTTCAATAAAGCAGTAAGCAAGCAAAGTGTGCATAAGGCGATGAACCAGAGCTACCTGTAACACATGCCTAAAACCTCGAAACGAGACAAAAAAGACTCACTATAGTGTTTTCATGGCTGCTGTCGGGGGCGTTTTGGGGACGTAGTTTTAACAAGAAGGCCTTGAGGCCCGGTATCTCTCCTCGGCGGACGGCCACGCCGAGCGTACCTCTGAGATACGGCATGAAGTGAGGAGTCTGGAGGTTGGGGTCCGTTACCCAGGCCACGTCTGCCATCCACTGAAGACCTGTCGCATTCTGCCTCACCACCTGTTGGTTGAATGGGTGTTGAAACAACAATGGACCACCATTATTTACAGTCTATAGAGCTTCTGTGCTTATCTATAGAAACATTTCAGCACCACAGACAGCTCCCTGTGCTTTTCTATAGAAACACTTCAGCACCACAGACAGCTCCCTGTGCTGTTCTATGTTCTATAGAAACACTTCAGCACCACAGACAGCTCCCTGTGCTGTTCTATGTTATATAGAAACACTTCAGCACCACAGACAGCTCCCTGTGCTGTTCTATGTTATATAGAAACACTTCAGCACCACGGACAGCTCCCTGTGCTGTTCTATGTTATATAGAAACACTTCAGCACCACAGACAGCTCCCTGTCCTGTTCTATGATATATAGCAGGGGAGCCCAACCAGTAGATGGGGATCTACCAGTAGATCTTGGCCTGATCATGAGTGGATCTTGGGAGATGTGGGGAGGAAAGAGAAAAAATGAGGTGGAAATGAAAAAAGAGCGATATTTTTGTGTGTATGTGTCTGTGTGCGTGTCTGCGTGTCTGTCTGTCTACGATGCGGCTCATTTGGAGGATTGTTGTCTGCTGTCTGTGAATTATGCCAACAGTATTGTTCAACGTGTAATGGACTGTTCTGCAACTTATAATGGACTATTCTGGACTGTTCTTATTATGATTGCATTTGCAATGGCAGTGTTTTCCCAAGTCTGTTGTAGGCCTATTTATGACAAGTCCGTTGTACTTTATGCTTATATGGACATAAAGTAAAGTGGTAAAACAACGTAGTGTTGTGTTGTTGTGAAGTTACTGCAGGCCGGCAACGATGCGTGTGGTTTGAAATGTTGATATTGGACTGGTAGATCCCGGAGGGGTTGGCTGCTGAAAAGTAGATCTTGGGTCAAAAAAGGTTGGGGACCCCTGATTTACACTATGAGATGCCTGCAACCCGTTAACTTAGAGGTAGAATGAACAGAAAACGGTGTGGTTACTGGCACCTAGGCTTTCTGTACCAATCAGAGGCGATGGGATGACAAAAAAGACGTCTCTACTCATTCATTCATCGTTTTAGTGCTGTGTCTTATTTCTACCATATAATGTTTAATATTCTAATGTGATTCTATGCTAATGTGATGATTAAATTTAAATCCAGTAATACCCTGTCTGGGTGCCAGAATGGGATTATTTCAATTCAGAAATGCGATGAAACAGTTCAGCTACGTTTCTGTTTACAGGAAGTAAATAAAATTAGATTTTTATGAAGTTTTGATGTAAAAATACACAGCAGAAAGAATTGAATACACATATTTTTATATACCACATTTTTTAAAGCTAATTGGTTTAAAGCTAATGGTAATTTTAATAGCTAAGGCTAAATGCATCAAATAGCTAAAGCTAATGTTCATGCTTTCAATAGCTAAATCTAATGCTAAAAGCTTTAAATACCTAAAGCTAATGGTGATGGCGGAATGGCGACCAACCAGTGGCGTGCACAAAGAGTTTCAAGGGCAGGTGCTCAAATGTAACCAGGAGGGCACTCTTGCCGCCCGGCGGCGGAAAATTGAGTTTTGGGGGGTTAAAAACGCATAGAAAACAGCATTTCAGCATCTTTTTGCTCTTTTAAAAAGGGCATGTTGGTCCAGAGAGGGCCACTAGGGGGTGCTCAAACCCCCCTTGACGTCTATGTATGCACGCCTATGCGACCAACCTCCTCCATGAGCTTAACAATGTGGTTCCCGTAGAGGTACACGATGACCACGCGCGCCGTGGAGTTCCTCATCGCGGCCACGATCCTCTGCAGCTCGGCCGGGTCGTCGGCCCAGGGAAAAACCTCCAGGTAGGCCAGGCAGCCCCAGCCGGACCGGGCCAGCTCACTCTGGAAGAGGCGTGCTGCATTGTGGCCGTAGGCGTCGTCACTGATCAGCAGGCCGGCCCACGTCCAATCGAACCGCCTCATGATCTGGAGCATGGCCTCCACCTTGATCGCACAACGGATCAGACAGCCAGGTTATTCACATGTATGTTGGTTTGTGGATCAGTGACCGAAAAAATAAACTAATATCCACCAGGATAATATAGCAAATTAGCGATGTTGAACGTTGCATGATGTATGGATAAAATCTGTAGAAAGAAGTAGAAAATATATCCCGCCTCCGGAAAACAAAAACAAAAACAAAAAAAACAGAAAAGAGGCACTGTTGCAATATGTTACAACCTACAACAAATCTGTACCCCCCCTCCAACTGTATATATTTGTCCCCATTTTCAACTGCTTTTATTGTATTGTACTGTAACTGTATTGTATTGAATTGTATCTTATGCCAATAAAGTTCCTTTGAATTGAATTGAATTGAATTGAATTGAATTGAATTGAATTGAATTGAATTGAATTGAATTGAATTGAATTGAATTGAATTGAATTGAATTGAAAGGAGGTTTCAGTGGATAAATAAAAATGTGACACGTATGCGTCACGCATTCCAATAACATATCGATCCTCGAACCTCTCATCGCCAGTTGAGTCTGTTTTGGTCAAGTGTCGGGGCGTGATGCCAACACTATTGTCTGTGGAAGTTCACCTGAAAAGCATTGTTTGGGATGGTTCTGAAGAAGGAAGGGAAACGACTGCGCTCACTCAGACAGGTGCACAATGCGTAGTAGCTGACCTGTAAAACGAAGAGGAATAAAGGATGGAGTCGATATAGTTGCTGTCACGCAGAAACCTTATATTAGCAAACCTACAAACTCAGAGCATGTTGTGTCACATGGCAAAGGGCGGGAACTTGTAGAACGGCCATTTTCAATGTAACACCTTATTTGGACAGATGAGGTCGCCACCCGTCAGCGAAGATACTACATTTTGGTGGGACACATTTTCGTTGAGAGATGTTTTTGAGTGGAGTGAGGCAAAGACAAAGCCACATAACTATGAGCCTTTAGGCTAACGACAACTGCATGAGGCCAATTTTACAACTGGCTACTGCATCCAAACAGTTTTCTGAAATACAAGCTATATGGTTTGCCCAGCAGCAGTTCTCAAAACCTTGTCTTTTCACAAAATATTTTTGTCCTTCAGTGAGGGTGCATGCAATGCTTCATGCAGATCGGTGCAGTGTTTGGTAAAATGCTAAAAGCTACTATAACAGGCCGTTCTGGGAAATGTGGGGCAGAGGTTCATCGTTGGCATCTAAGGAGGCTGTGTGCAAAGTTTGGCATCGACCGGGTTATCGGCGCCGAAGATTAGCTGATAATGGACGGACGGACACAGACAAAACATACAGTACTCCCACCAGCCTTCGGCCTGGTGGAGACAATGACACACAACCATAAATAAATAAATAAATAAATAAACACTGCAACAGACTAATGTATAGGTCGGGCTGGCTCTGCTGCTTGAGATGTGAGTTGAAGACTATGGTGGGGAAATCATATTCACAGATTCCACTTGAAATGATGTTGTACTGATGTACTAGTTGACTAAATATCCTCTTTGGCCATAGTCAGATAATAGAAGGACAACATCACTACCTGAGAATTGGTCAAACACCTTTGTTTAATGGGTTATATTTTAGGAAGCTGTAGCCTATTTGGTAGATAAATATTGCAGTAGGCTTACCGGTATACTGCTACATTAGAGTAAATGCTTGTGTTGTTTTATTGTAGTAGCAAAATTATTCTATAACTATCTATTGTAACCTGTGGCAATGGAAAAGGCATTTTAAAAAATGCCTTTTCTATTTTCCAATGGAAAGGCATTTGATTGAAACACTATGTGCAGCCTAGTAGTACTGTAGCGAGTCACACACTTCTGTGTTTACTTGATTAATGTCCTTTAAATAACCAAAATTGAACCGACGAGGGCGAGAAAAACTTACCAGGGGCACCCTGTACAAACCTAAGATGCTCGAGATGGCGATGGAATGCGACGAGTGATCGCCCACGAACCCGAGCATCGGAGGGGCACCGATGCAGCTCTGGTCCAGCTGGACACGCTCCTCTCCACTGCTGACCAGCGACAGCGGCGCGCGGAAGGCCACCCCGAGGGCGAAGCAGTTGCTGTAGAGGCTGTAGCCCAGGGTCACGTTGGGCAGCAGGTGGGGGTTCCCATTGATCTCGGCGATCGCGAAAGCCATGGTCTGGGCCCACCTGAAGCCTTCGATGTGAAAACTAAACACACACACACACACACACACACACACACACACACACACACACACACACACACACACACACACACACACACACACACACACACACACACACACACACGCCCCTCCGTTTGTGAGTCGTTCCACGAAAATGTTACGATTTGGCCTTTTTTTTTCCCTGAAAATCTTTTCTGAATAATTTGACACTGTAAAAGGTGTGCTCTGTAAGATGTAACATATAACATTCACAGATTCGAGCTGCCTTTTCACGATTTCTCCCCCAAAAATAGCAGGTGTGCTTTAGGTTTTATTTTTTAATAAAACTCAAAGTACAGTACAGGATTACTGGTTTAAAGACATCTTTCTCTATGAGAAAAACATCATTTCTCAAGTCCACTGTCATCGAAGGACATTAGGGACATGAAAAAAGTGGGGGTTGTCTACAGAAAAAAAGCAAGATAATTCATTAAATGAAGATAAAATCCATGTAATATTGGCACAATATTAAAGGGAACATTTCAGTTGATGGAAAAAAATAATAATTGACTCAATCCATACAGGGACGAAAATGACTCTTGCAATGTGTATTATGAGTTTGTTGAAACATGCAGGATCACCATCAATGTGCTCAGCCAACACTTTATTTGCTTGCCAGTTTATAGGTCTACATTGTTGTGCGTATTGTCCGTAGTATGCAATTCTACCGTAACCCTAGAACACTTATTTCATCCTTTACTAAACATGGACATATTTTACCCAATGTAAAACTGTATTTCATAAAATATATGCAGTATATTTTGCATGACAATGTAAATACAGCAATGCATGGCAACTTGTATATTTCATGGTTGTAAATTTCATGGGGAGCCTAGCCTATGGGGGGGGGTTATTTAAAAATATTCCGAAAAAGCGGAATATCACATTACATGAGCCCAAACTTTCCTAAGACGTGTGAGATTGGTCCAGTGAAGAAGAAGAAGAAGAAGAAGAAGAAGAAGAAGAAGAAGAAGAAGAAGAAGAAGAAGAAGAAGAAGAAGAAGAAGAAAGAAGATATAGTAAAATCAAATTGGGTTTCAAACTATCACTACAGATATTCACCCGAACACCTGCCTGGAGGGCAAAAAAAAGAAAAGAAAAAACAAACAAAAGAATAAAAAAAACAAGAGTCTGCAGGGAAACAAACCCACATTCTGTCACTGAGAATCATGAAGCATCAGCAACATCTTGGAAATTGCCCTGTTGTTGCCTGTGCTTTGAAAAAGCTGTGTAATTTTGAAAAAGTAACCCCAATCCTGATACAAACACAAGCCTCCCAAATCCAGCACTTTTATTTACTGACAGAAAGTAGCTCAGTAAATAATAAAAGTCATAGTTTGCAGAAAGAAAGAGGATAGTTCAACCTTATAATGCAAACAGATTTTATAATACAAACAGATTTTATCTTACAAACAAAAAAAATCATTGTTATGGTGGGGTCGATGGACTGATTTGCAACTCTAGATTCAGCACACTAAAACATAAAATAATTTCGATTTGCATTGCAGCTAACTGTCTCCTGACCATGCACAGTCAGACTTAAAGTAATTACCCTAATGTTAAAATAATGTCCATTCATCACCATAATGATGATGCTATGCCCTGTGGAAGACACTTTCTGCTTCTCTTGTGAAATGTATTTCACTATGGGAGCACACTCAGTGCACCTTGTCAGTTCACATGACATAGGAAGGAGGAGAACTTTTTTATTTCATGATGTAACATGGCTAACTACTAACTCACCCATTGAAAACACACTGTAATGGCATTAATGAATGGGGAAATGTGAAGAATTACTTTACAAGTTAGTAGTTACTGCAAAAAGTAGTCCCTTATGTCTGGGCGTCACTTGTAAAGTTAGTCTCAACGAAATAATACTGTTGCAGCTTGAAAGAGGGACAAAAGAGAGACATTTCCATTTTCCATTTTCCTGAGTGTATAAATGTGTGTACAAAGGTTCCATTTGTACATAGGTCCTAAAAGAAAAATCATAAACATGGTGAAACACAACTTGACGACAGAGCCGCCTTTGGACTGATCCCATGAAGTGAACGACGGAGTTTGCGACAGCGCAACTCTGTCTATACTCAGGGCAGAGTATTATGAGTAGGTACACACTGATCGTGGCTCGTTCTGTTGTTGCCTATGCTTTGCAAAGATATGCAGTTAATGTCAAAGGTATGTGAAAATGTCATTTTCCTTCATAAATGACAAATACATAAAATTACATCAGAACGAGGTCCATGAATGCCATTGGGTTAGGGTTAGTTTGCTGTTTGGTTATCATACTCTATACTCACCCGTAGCATGTGGGGTCCTGTGGCTCGGAGGTGAAGGACAGCTCAGGGAACACAGGGGAGAGGTAGACGTCAAACAGGCCGCCCAGCATGAAGTCACCGTCCTTGTGGATTCGGCTGAGGTTGAACCGTGCCTGCAACTCACAGGAAGAGGAAGGTGAGGCAGAGGACAAAGGAGAGAACCAAGCACATAACAAAATCACAGTCAAGCGCAGGTACGCGCTCGGTGGCGGCCGTTTGTCTGGAAAAAAACCCATGACTGGCCGACCGTCCTGCAGGTTCTGACACACTCTCCCCTCACATCGTTTGTCTGGTTGCTTATACTTATACCAGTGCTGTGGCAGCAACGTATCACGTTACGTATTCGCGTCACCCATCTGGGCAGAGGCAAAACGTTTCTAATTAGTGTTTCCTGAACACTGTTGGGGCCAGTAGCTCCTCCACTGCTGTGCTACGTCACATCCACGTAAGGTTGACTCACACTTCTAGGTCACTGTGGCTAACAAATTAGTCCAGGCGTTCCTTTTTTGCGCAAGTTTTGCGCGACTTACATAATTTGGGAAAAAAAATAATGTGATTCTGCCGAAAGGATCGGCGTTAGTGTAGCGCGTTTGTTGTAAGGCATTATTGCACATCATTGTGCATGATGAACAGATTTACATGCTATCAACAGATACCAACAGACATGTGCAGCAGTTTGTAGAGCCCGCATCCACTGCAGCATTCTGCACACGTGACCCTAGAGGTGCTGGGTGGACATGATAAAAAGTTCCCCCATTCTGTGTTCCCAAGAAATGGAGTTCTGAAGAAAATCATTAACATGGTGAAACGTCTTGATGACATCATCAAGATGTATTTTCACCATGTTAATGGATTTCTTTAGACACTTCTTTTTTCTGAGAGCGTACAAATGGAACCAAATGAACCCGTTAGAGTTCATTTGGTTGCATTTGTACGCTCTCAGAAGAATGTTGAAAATGGGTGGAATTAAAGCAGCATTAAAGCAAGAATAAGTGCAGTCTCGTTGTGTGCGGCCCTCCTATTACATTTTTATTTTACTTCTATGGATAACCTGCCATGGGTCAGTTTTAATCTGCTAAGGGATAGTTTTAACCTGCCATGGGTCGGTTTTAACCACACCCTTAGAATTGCTGAATAAAAATTAACACAACTTGGGTCAAATGGTTACCCAACACGAGACCTATATTTGGACCGACTGAACACGTAGTATACTTTAATCAAACAGTGATGGGTCAACGGTTTAACCAGCCATGTTGGGTCACGATTGTACAATCAATAAATGGGTCAAAATTGACTTTGCTGTTGATTTGGCGTGATACTGCATGTTGGGTCAAGATTGTACAATCAATAAATGGCTCAGAAATGACATTGGGTTAATGTGACCTCCACATTAATACAAATGTTAGATTAGCATTCATTCAATAAAAAAAATAAACTAGCATTTAAATGAGGTAGTTAAAAAATAATTAAACAAATCAATCAAAATGATTTTGAACAGTTGTATTTAATATTACTGATCCCCCACGATCCCCCCCCCCCCCCCCCCTTCGTACAGAATGGCATTAAAATGCATAGCAGTGGGTAAACAAGGAAAATGGAAAATGCCAGTGTTCCTTGTGTGGGCATACTTTAAAACTGCTAAACGTATTTATTTTAAAAAATGTGGTTTTGTAGATCAATTGATTGTACAGTTCATAAAAACTGACCATTAATGCAATAAAACATACCAGTGGTTTTCAACCTTTTTCATACCAGGTCCCACTATTTGATGTTGATTTTAGTCTTTGACCCAAAACAAGGATTTTAATGTTTGTGACTACAAATTAGGAGAGATAACTGGCAAAACATTGGTCAAAAAAACAAACAAAAAAAAAAAAGTAATTTGATTAATTCAATTAAAAGTAATTCAGATCTCAAAATGCAAAGTGCAACCAGATACGCAACCACATAACACGTTGCATGTCTTACAACAACAAGACTTTGTCCGGCCTGCTGTCCAGAACGGCTGAACAACTGGTACATTAAGAAAGAATGAGAACTGGAGGGTATGTGTGTGTGAGAGGGAGCGAGAGAGGGAGTGAGAGTGTAGGCTACGTGTCTTCTTTGCGATTTTTCGGATCCCACCCAAATGAAACAAATGTCCGTTGAGAGCACAGATCATCCTCTCCCAAGTTAAGGACGTATGGTGATTGCGTTATTACAGCAGCTCCACCATGTTTGTTGAAGGCTTCCATTTCTCAGTTCGTCTCCCAGAAGCGTCAGGATGCAGTACACAGGAATCCTGCGAAATCTAGAGGCAGGGATAGAGAGATCAAAAAGAACTGTGTAAAGTACATACAATTACTTGTGAACACAGTGAGCCAGATAACCAGGGAAGTTGGGCGAAAATGTCTGTGTGTGCGCATCTATGCATCATGCCCCACACATGCCCAAATAAGTACAGCTTTTCATATGTGTCATAGAGTAGAATGTAAACTATTCAACTCTACATCTTTCACAAACGTATACCCTGACGCAACTGCTGCTATCTCTCACTTGCACATGTGAAATACCTTTAGTTTAAAAAGAAAAATATGTTTTGCAATAGTTTTACATTACCCATACTTTATATAATTAGGTTTCTGTTATAGTCTACAATACTTATTGCTTTAAAACTTGAACATTGAGTCGTGCTTTAGCCTACCCGGCAACATTAACACAGGATTCTCGGACAGTTTCACCAGCTTTTCCGGCTTGTGCTTAGGGATCGAGGGGTCCCTTTTGCGCACATTTTGAAGCGCTCCTCCAAGTACCCAGTTCCTGGCCCACCGCTTCTCCTTTGAGTGTAAAACGCACCCTACGCATAAAGAAAAATGAACAGAAAGGGGCAAAATTTAGGAGACCAGTATACAAGCACAAATTGGCACTTTCGAAGCATAAACTAGTTATTAGTAATATTTAGTTGCGTACTACTACTACTACTACATACTACTGCTGCGTTCAGTTGAATATTACTGCTACATTCACTTTGGAAACATAAACCAGTTGAATGTTACAGCTATGTTCACTTTAGAAGCATAAACCAGAAGGACTCTTACAGCTACTGTCATTTACTGTAGGTGTGCAATGGTTCACTTATCCCACGGTTTGGTTCGTACCTCGGTATGGGGCCACGGTTTCAGATCGGTTTCGGTACGCTTTGAATTTTAGAAAAGAAAAGAATGTTCTTTTCTTTTTGCTTATGAAGCTCCAAACGAAATACAAAATACTCCATGATCAATGGCTATTATTTTTAAGCATATGTTTTGAAAAGATTTCAGGTGACACCAGCCCTGGCCTGGAAGACATCAATGCAAAATGCAAACACACACGCACGCACGCACGCACGCACGCACACACACACACACACACACACACACACACACACGCACAGAGACACACACACAAAAACACACACGCGCCACGTCTCAGTTGTAAAACACTCCTGGGCAATATCCTCTGTTTTTGCCAGAGCTGATAACAAAAAGTACGCGTCCACTGCTGTGGTTAACTTCCCTAATGTCTCGAGTACCTTGATGACTGTCCTGATGCCCCCCCCCCCCATTGTTTCGCCACAGTTTCACCAGTGAAACCTGTGAGATTGCATCACTCTCTTGCTGAACAGAAGCCCTTGGAGACCAGATGGATGACTTCCATGCAGTTCCATCTTGGCCAAGTGTAATTGCCAATTATAGTCCCTGGAGGCAGTTGTGCATCAACACATTAATAAACAGCGAGTGAGTCTCACTTGCATCACTTTTTAATCTCTGATTAAAACAACCCCCCGGGCTATATGTCTGGGACGACGTGACTCACCGGTTAGCAAGGGACCACACAGCCCCTTGTTGTTTTTGTCTTGTTTTTTTTTTTCTCCTTCTTCAGCCAAAAATAAGTTGAGCAAACAATTAATTAGTAAGTAGGTGGTCAAAGTTGACTTCCTTTCAACTAAAATGAATAAAATATAAGACACAACTCTGTCGAAGTCTTGTGATAAGAGTCTGAGCAGACCATGGCCTAGATTTTCGTCACTGCTAAACCCCTAATCCCTTAACTTCTTTGCCTTTTTAAACTATATTAAAAAAAACATTTTTTAATAGTTCAAATGGCCACTACACGCTCGCAACATGTTCCGCAAGGAAGGGAACGGAAGCATCATGGGAATTGCAGTCTTGTAAGATCGAGTGTTGATGACATCAGTAGTGACACTGGGCTCACTGCTAATGCGTTCACACATGCATGGGCTACAGCTTTGACCATTTCGCCCCATTAAAAACAAACAAACCAAAAAAAAAAAGCAGTGATAACTAGAATGAATGCAATTTTGCAATTCAAAGTGGGTTGCCCCGATGATATTGTAAGTGTGACATGGTGACGTAGTAAAAGAAAGTTTCCCATCATCCTCCATACCTTCCGTGTTCAGTCAATTGAAACATTTAGATGTTCCTCCACAGGTAAGTCTGTGGAGGATATAATGCAGATGGTATGATGTTGAAAGAGCCATTTTTGACCAAAAAATAAATTCTAAATCTGTCTGGAGCCGCAAAAAATGTAATAATAAGCCTTAAACGGGAATTCCACACTTTTTTTTTTTCTGAGAGTGTACAAATGTGACCCTGGCGGGTCCATTTGGTTCCATTTGTACACTCTCAGGAAAAAAAGGCCTTAAAAGAAAAAAAATCATTAACATGGTGAAACACAACTTGATGGCATCATCAAGTTATGTTTCACCATGGTAAGTTTTTTTTTTTATCTTAACTTTTTTATCATGTCCACACAGTATCTCTAATATATTAATGATATAGTATACTGTTGCATGGGTGGTTCAGATTAAAGCTTGATCTCTGATAAGTGCTGGTCTTTTTGGCATGGCCAACAAGCGCTACTTTAACGGCGACGTAACTGTCAGACAGCACATGGCATGTTGTGTCAGTGTCTGAAATGTTTATATTATGTTGGCGGATCATATCACCCCAGTGTGTATGTAATAATGCTGCTACATCCAGGGAGCTACTAGGGTTGTGTTCCAGAGCCGCATGCGGCTCCTGAGCTGCAGGTTGCTGACCCCCGTGCTAGCCCCACTGATGTTGTAATGGTGACTTGATGACATAGTAAAAGAAAGTTTTTCATGGTGTGGTGGGTTAATGATCACTGATGTTGTAATGGTGAATGGTGACGTGCATGATACATCACGTTCCTTGCTCAACCAATCGAATCATGTTGATGTATGATGATGTAAAACGTTTACAAAGTAAAATTTAGAAAGAAGCCATCACAATAACAGTATTGGGGTTCTGGGATGGATTTAAAACTTAATACAACATTTCCACAGGGCTTAAACCACTATGAAAGATAATTAAGATTAGTTATCTCAGACATAAATAGACTCTTCTTCAACAAAGATGGCGAATGCAAACATTCTCTGTATTGTACTCATACATAATGCTGTAAGATACAAAACATTGAAGTCCTTTACCACAAACTTAACTCCCAAACCGTTGGGCCACTGGTGACATTAATGCCATCGGCTTCCTAGATTTGCTGAGCAGACTAATGGGTCTTGGTCAAAGGTTTTTGTGACATTCAGCAACTGAACCGATAAGTGATGGTGAGTGCTCAGCACAACAGAAGCCCCAAATTGTGTTCCAGAGCGAGGCGTGGTGATCATCCTACAGCGTGAGAAATGTTACACCAGAGTGTACCTACATCTATTTCCTATAGCCATGCCGTTGCATTCCGACACCAGGTTTATGCATTCAGTCGAAGCTCTATAACATAGAACAGCACAGGGAGCTGTCTGTGGTGCTGAAGTGTTTCTATATAACATAGAACAGCACAGGGAGCTGTCTGTGGTGCTGAAGTGTTTCTATGTAACATAGAACAGCACAGGGAGCTGTCTGTGGTGCTGAAGTGTTTCTATATAACATAGAACAGCACAGGGAGCTGTCTGTGGTGCTGAAATGTTTCTATAGAACATAGAACAGCACAGGGAGCTGTCTGTGGTGCTGAAGTGTTTCTATATAACATAGAACAGCACAGGGAGCTGTCTGTGGTGCTGAAGTGTTTCTATATAACATAGAACAGCACAGGGAGCTGTCTGTGGTGCTGAAGTGTTTCTATGTAACATAGAACAGCACAGGGAGCTGTCTGTGGTGCTGAAGTGTTTCTATATAACATAGAACAGCACATGGAGCTGTCTGTGGTGCTGAAATGTTTCTATAGAACATAGAACAGCACATGGAGCTTTCTGTGGTGCTGAATTGTTTCTATAGAACATAGAACAGCACAGGGAGCTGTCTGTGGTGCTGAAGTGTTTCTATAGAAAAGCACAGGGAGCTGTCTGTGGTGCTGAAATGTTTCTATAGATTAAGGCCAAGCAGCTTGAGGTGAACGTCTTCAACCCAGTGTCTCTGTGCTGGAAGAAGTTGACCCCTGGAACACCAGCAGGCACAGGAGAAGAACACAACCTCGAGGTTCCCCCCAACTGCTGGGGATACACAGCTGTGCTGGTCGAAGATACCATCTATCTCTGGGGAGGGGAGAGGTACCGAGATTACTGCAAGGTGCTTTATGCATTTGATATTGATGCCCACACATGGTTCAAACCAAAGGTTGTAGGACGTACCACTCTGCATGTGTGTTTAGGGAATTCATGATTATCCGAGGACGAAACAAAACACCTCGAACACGAATACCCCAGAACAACTGGTGACCGACCCCCGACCCCGACCCTCGGGGAGGAAATACCCACAACATTAGTCATGAAGTCCTCCTAATTACGTCACCAATTCTCCATCTCCCGAACCCTGTGGAGTAGAGCAACATACACATTCTCAGCCGATACATACAGTACCCCCTAATGACCTACCAATTTTGAATTAGCCCTCCAAGGCCCACATATATTTCTATACTTGACAAAAACTGTTTCAAACCTTACAACTACTTTGTACTACCATGATGTATTAAAACAAAGCAAAAAAACAAACAAAAAAAAACATTTTTTTGGAAAATATTTTATTTATCCTAATTAATTAATTAATTAATTAATTAATTAATTAATTAATTAATTAATTAATTAATTAATTAATTAATTAATTAATTAATTAATTAATTAATTAATTAATTAATTAATTAATTATAAAAAAACATTTTGGGGGGATATTTTTTATTGAAGTTATTTTACTTACGGTTAAAAATCATCAAAAATTATTAATTGAAGAGGTTAATTGCAGCCTCTGTGGGGGTATTGTTATGCAAATATCATGACCAATTGCAATGAAATGCAAAACAATGAACATCGACCATGATATTTATGTGAGAAAATAATGATAACATATGTTTAAATAATCAAACGGTTAATGTTGGTAAAAAGCAACACTTGGCCTTCTAGGGTTAGTTACGCATCCTAGAACAGTGGGTTCTCATTGGCTGGAAGTTTACAAAATAAATATTAGAAAAAAGTTTACAGAAAGCAGCCATCACAACAGTAGTGGGGTTCCCCTTTAGGCACTAATGCCACTAATTAGTGTTGTTGTCAAGACCACCTAAATCGAAACAAGACAAGACCAAGACCTAGGAGGAGTCAAGACCAAAACGAGACCAAGAAAACCACAGACTAGCAGTTTGTGGGGTCAAGCAGTGGCGGACTGGAGCCCCAAGCCAGACCAGGAATCATGCACTAGTCAGGCCATTAACATGTCCACGTGCACACAGAAACATTTCATTATTACAATTTAAATAATTAATTAAATCAGATAATGCCTTGTGAATGCAATTTTGTTTAAAATTATGAATATATTATACATACATAGAGTATATGTATGTACATATACTGTATGTATGTATGTATTTTCTCAAATTAAATACATACAATGATCAAATAATGAATAAATAAAATTGGCCTGGCCTAGTTGGTGTAGGGCACTTTTTCTTTTTTAAAGGATAGAAACACTAGTTTGCCTGGGCCTGGCCTACCCTGGCCTGGACTTTTCTCAAAAAAGTAAAAAGTAAATCAAATAGTTAATGAATAAATAAATAAAAAACATACTGGCCTGGCCCATTTGGTATAGGGCACTTTTTTGTAGGATAGAAACGCTGGTTTGCCTAGGCCTAGCCTGGCCTAACCCTCAATGATTTTGGCCTTGGGGGGGCGGGGTGCCGTGGGATCCACACGGCAGATCGAGCTGATCTGATTTGATCTCACCAACGTGTCGTCATCCCCGGCCCCTCCCGCGCCCGTCCACTGCTGCTCTACGTCACATCATTTAGAGCGACGCTCACCCCGGAAGGTTGACACCCCCCTCAAGGCCACTATGTGTAGCAAGTTAGTCCAGGCTTTCCGTTTTCGCGCAACGCGAACGAAAATGAAAGCCTGGGTGTCGAGGCTAGACTAGGCCTGACCTGCCCTGGACTTTTCTAAATAATAATAATAATAATTGCTGGCCACTAGGTGGCCCAGGCCACCGGGAAAGGTATTCCCATGGGCCAATCTGTGACTAGGGTCAAGACAAGACAAGACCTAGACCTAGAGGGGTCGAGGCCGAGGCCAAGTCCTAGAGTGGTCGAAACCGATACAGAGATAAAAACCCAGAGAGGTCGAGGCCAAGACATAGACCAAGACTACTGTGAGGCAAGACCAAGTCAAGACCAAGGCTTTTTTGTAACTAATGCTGGAGCCTTCAGGCTTTTTTGTTTTTACAGATTATTAAAGTACAATGTAAACTTTTGTATGATGCATCGTTAATGAAATTGGATCTTATGTCTTGTCTCGAGTGGTCTTGTTGGCGAAAGAGACCCGAGACATTTGCTCTGAGATCGCGACAAGACCAAGACAAATTGAGTCTGAGAAAAATAAATGAAGTGGAGAGCCGCGAGACCGATTCAAGAGCAAGGCAATTGAGGGCGAGACAAAAACAAGACGAAAACGATAAAAAAAAGTTCTCGTCTCGTCTCGAGAACTACAACACTAGTGATAATGCCTGTTTGTGCCGTGCCACATGTGCTGCTGGTGAAAGATTACGCAATGGCGCGGTGGAGTCGGCACAGGGGAGAACGGCACAGCATAAAACTTTGCGACTGGACAAACAACTTGGGAGAGGGCGGGGAGGAGGAGGAGGACAGTCATGGGGGTTTCTCTAGTAGCCGCGCACCTGCTTCCACACCTGTATTTAACCTTGATATTGTTCTCCTCTTGGTTCTCCGGTTCTCTGTCTTTGTCCCGAAACGCCTCCTCGTCTTCCTGTCAGTTACAGGCGCAGTTCAATCTCAACCGAATCCACCAGGACGGCGACTTCGTTGTGGGCGGCCTGTTTCACATCCACCTCTACTCGGCGTTCCCCGAGCTGTCTTTCACTTCCAAAAGACGAGATCCCACCTGCTACGGGTGAGTATACAAGTATGACTCAACCCGTTTCAAGGGTCTGAAGTCCGATCCTAAAAGAAATCCACAACGTTTTTTTTTGTTTTTTTTTTTTTAGAAAACTTTTTTCCGTGTCAGTTGCTCTGACGTTTTTCCATGTCCACAGACTCAAAAAAGTACCCTATTGGCCTGAAGACTATGTTTTTTTCCCCAATGGAAACATCCCAAAAATGGAGTCGTCTTATATTCAGGGGCTATACTATTTGACATTCAATGTTCTTTTTTCTGTAAATGGGTCTTGAAAAATGAGGGTCGTCTTATAAACCAGTCTTCTTATATTCGGGACAATACGGTATATAGGCCTAATTGGCCAACCGAAAACACCAGGGCGTTTGCAGATCTGCTGTTTTCCAATGGCTAAAGTTGCTTAAAGGGGTAATAACAGGAAATTCAACTTTTTGTGTATGTGTTTTTGGTGCTCCCATATGTGTGTTTTCTATCCCCACAAATAACCAAGTTTGAACAATCAAGCTTTCATATCGTACAGGAGCTTTCTCAGGAACAGCTTGGATTTTGGCCTCATAATGATGTCATCAATGCACCCTGTTTTTTATAATTCCTCTTCTCCTTCAGTCTTCAGTTCCAAATTTTCATTGCCACTTTGTTTGCAATGTCCATCATTGTTGATTTTCTGCTGGCATGGAATGGAAACAAGCCTGGTTTTATCTAGCATCATTATTAGAATGACGCAAATAGAAAATATTGGGCATATCAACATTAATGAATTAATGTGATGTGTGAAAAAAAGTTTTGAGTTACAAAAATACCCACATTAGAATAAAGACAACCTGCGCCAATGCAAACTGGTGAATACAGGTATATATATAAAATCAATAAATTAAAATCCTCATATAACATAATTAAAAAAAATGTATAAGGTCCAATGGTCCATACTACCATACTATGTTGGTATATATAATAACATAAATTGCATATCATATATCGTATCGTATATAATTTTGTAATTTATAAGAACGACATATGACATTCAAAACTGATATAAGATTTCTTGTAAAGTGAAACATATATAATTTTGCAATGTATAAGAATTACAGTGTGTTATACGGTATATGGCATTCAAATGAGATAACATCCATAGTATTTTTTTGTTAAGTGGCTGGTTTGAAAGGTGCCACTTTTAAGAGTTCACATATAGGACATTGATATCTAATTTTTCCATAAGGGCGCATCCAGTGCGGGTTTTCCTTCCAATAAAAAAAAACAAAAACTCTTTCATGAAAAATAAAACCACATTGATATCTAATGTGCGTAACATTAACATTATAAAAACGTCTAATATCTACTGTGTGCGTTATATATAGCTTTGACACGCAAAGGTTCCGATGGGCCCAGATCATGGCGTTCGCCGTCTCTGAGATCAACAGCGACGCCGGCCTCCTGCCCGGCGTCAGCCTGGGCTACAGCATCTACGACACGTGCCACTCGGTGGGCGTGGCGTTCCGCTCCACGCTGTCGCTGGTCAGCGGCACAGAGGAGCGCTTTCGATTGGACGGGGGCTGCGTGGGGTCGCCTCCGGTGCTCGGCGTGGTGGGAGCCGACTCCTCGGCCAACTCCATCGCCATCTCCAGTATATTAGGTTTGTACAGAGTGCCGATGGTAAGTTTCTCATGACGCGACGTTTATAATGACCCAGGGGTTTTCAACCTTTTTGACTCCAGGGACCACCATTTATTCAGCATTTGAGCCACGGACCACCATTCAATTACATTTTCACAACTAAAATTAAAGAATTCTTCTGGTTTTGTCCACAATTCCAGGCTGTATTTTGCCAACAAAACAGTGTAAACTTCATTCAGATAATGAACTCTTGATGTATGTATGTATGTATGTATGTATGTATGTATGTATGTATGTATGTATGTATGTATGTATGTATGTATGTATGTATGTATCTGCCTTTTATAGCACCACCAAGAGGCTGATCTTTGTAAAACACATTATTTCATATCACTCCTCCGTATTCTGTCCCAGGATCCTGCTGATCATTACACAGTATCTCTACAGCCATGTGCTTAAGATTTATCTGTCCGATATTTCATATTCAACCCTAATTGTCTATAATTGGCTTTCAACTTTTTGCAGGATTTGCCTGTTTTGAAGAAAAAGTATCAAATCATGAACACAGCGTGTGATTTATGAGAAATCTTCAAAGCACTTCCCTACTAGGTGGAAAAATATGATCATACCCTTTTCACATTGGTCTGTTATAGCGCCACCGACAGGTGGATATTTTACAAAACACTTTTTTTGGGAAAAAAAAGACTCAAATAATCCAATTGCCATGAAAGGCATAAGAACGAATTGGCACCCTTTTAACCTATAGCGCCAACAGGAGGCCACAGCCTGACCTGGTGGAGAGCTGTGCCCAGAAGGGCAATGTTTCTAGTTGTAAGTGCATTGTCAATGCCTGTAGTTGTTTTCTTTTAAAGGGTAAGACCACTTTTATTTCGTAGTTTCCTTCTCATGATGTAATTCGAAATGTGAACAAGAAATGTAAAAAAAAGGAAAAAAAAGAAAAAATATATTCCAGTGATGCCTCATTGACTTACATTGTACACTAAAACTGCACAATGGAAACATGTGTAATCAATTCACAACTAATGAATGAGATGTGTGCACCAATTATATGTAGAATTGTACAGTATTTACTTTGTTATTAATTTTCGCTGGTGATAACCAACAAAAACAACCTGTATTATTTTTAGACCTTTCAGAAAGCCCCTTTTATGGTCCAATCACAGCTAAGCATAACTTGTGATAGACAAACCTCTCCACCAATAGCTTTAAAAAAAAAAAAAAAAAAAAAAAATCACACACTCATTTTTCCATTGCATACGGCATGTCTTGTTGTTGGATTTGGAAGAGATTTTGAAGGTCCAAAAATGAACCAGTATTTAATGTGTAATGTCCATGATATTTATATTGGAATGAATGAACCTAGCCTTGGTGGACACTGGGGAGAGGGCGGGGCTTACTGAAAGGTCTATTGTGCATCTCAGGTTCAGGAAAAAAAAAACACAAAAAGCAAATCATATTGATGCTAGTTTTGCAGTTTCTTTCACCCTATAGTAAACACTGCTCTCATGGTCCGAAGAGGTCACTTTTTATTTTACAGACGGGTAGAAGGGCCAGGTCTGGGTCCTCTCTTTGATGTCGATGTGTGCACAGCGCCTATATCGCGTGTTTTTCAGGTGAGCTACTACGCCACATGCTCCTGCCTGAGCGACTGGAATCAGTTCCCGTCCTTCTTCAGAACGGTCCCGAGCGACGCCTACCAGGTGAACTGCTTCCAAACAACATTGTTGTAATTGAATTACCGTGTGTGTGTGTGTGTGTGTGTGTGTGTGTGTGGTGGGGGGGCAATCTTTCGGTCTGCTGACCTCTTTCAGGCATCCCTGAAGATGCCTTGTACTAGATTTCTTAAGACCTTACACAAGAATGTAAAGAACATAAGAAATACATTAAAGAGTGGAATGAGTTGAGTCAATGTCCAGTTTATTATCACTCAGGGAGTCTGCCAAGTGCAAGCCTCCTTAACACTCTACCGAGATAGTTCTTATAGTCTAGCTTCCACAGACAGAATATTCATAGAAGCTGTTCCCTAAATAGAGTATACTTTAGTGGTAGTAAGCATGGAGAAGTCATGTCAGGTGTCGACATTGATAGCTGCAGTCAGAATGGGCTATGTTGGCACTTAAAACACAGACAGGGAATCACAAACTATTTTGACATTCTAAAAATCCATTACAGCCTGAAAAAGATCAGATCACATTTCATCGTGCACAGATTTGAGAGTGCAGAGCTTATTTTTGGTTTTTAACTCTTGAGAGAGTAAAATGATCAAACCAAAAATGCTCAAGAGTTACAGATCTATAAGGGTCCCATTTGGTTACAAACTGTCCATCATTACTTCATTGAAAACAGAAAACGAACTGAGTCAGACCTTTATAGCTTTATGCATGCTGCGTGTCTGTTGCAACTGTTTCAACAACTGATGTTATTATTGATACTTACTTGCCCAATATACAGTAAGTCCTGTACAAGATATAAATGTTGTGGGTCACAGAACTAAAGAATTCAAATGAAAATGGTATGGGGGCGGCTTCATCGCTCGCGCCACAGCCGATGAAGCCACCCTCATGCCATTTTCACCTGCCCCGCCAATTTGGGAATGTTATACATCCGGGACTTTAGGTCATAAGATGCTATACCCTGTTCACAAGCATTTTTTTGGGGATCTGGTCGCCCCACCCCTCCTGCATTCTACTAAAACCACCGCGAACCCATACTTTCTCTATCCAACCAGGTGGAGTCTATGCTGCAGATCATGAGGCGGTTCGGGTGGACGTGGGTCGGACTGCTGTTCACCGACGACGCTTACGGACGCAACAACGCCAGGTCCTTCCGGTCGGCTCTGACCCGGTCCGGCTCGGGGTGCCTGGCGTACACCAGGGCTCTGCCCTGGGACCACGACCCGGAGGAGCTTCGGAGGATCGCCGGCGTGATGAAGGACTCCACGGCCAGCGTGGTCGTCTCCTTCGTCTACGGCAGCTACATGGTGGACCTCATCGAGGAGGTTTGGGTTACGATCCGCATGGTTCATCTAGAGATGCATGCTTTAAAGCAGGGGTTTTCAACCTTTTTGACACCAGGGACCACCATTTATTCAGTATTTTAGCCACGGACCACCACTTGATGACATTTTCACCCCAAAGACCTAAAACTAAAGGATTCCTTTGGTTTTGTCCACAATCCCAGCCTGAATTTTGCAATCAAAACGGTGTGGACTTCTTAATTAAGTGGTGCTAATTCAGATGGTGAATTAGTGATTTTAACTCTTGAGAGTGTAAAAATGAAACCAAATGGACCCGCAAGGGTCCATTTGGTTTCATTTTTACATTCTCAAGAGTTACATCTGGTTAACCAACTTTACTGGGGACCACCTGGAACCCTCTCAAGGACCACTGGTGGTCCCCGGACCACTGGTTGAAAACCCCTGGTTTAAAGGACCACTTCACCACTTTTCAATGTATCTTCATATAACAGGTCCTCACTAATGTACATGATAAAATACCACTATTTTTTTCTACTCCGTCTGTGTCTCACAGGAGGGCTGTGGACAGTTCAGAAACTTCTTCCAATGATATCATTATCCTGCAGATTTTTTTAAACAATGCGTTTATATTTTTATTATCGAGAGAATGTTTGGCTGCCATTTTTGCATTGCGGCTTTTCAGGAATATACAGCCGGCAGTTTCTATTAGCTTGGATTCCACCATTGATGAGGTCATTGGAAGAAGTTTCTGAACTGTCCACAGCCCTCCTGTGAGACACAGACCGAGTAGAATTTTTTTTTTATCATGTACATTGTGAAGAGCTATTATATGAATATACGTTGAAAAGTGGTGAAGTGGTCCTTTAAGTGATATTAGACCCGAGGGTGTTCCTACAGCACCAAAGGCATGCATTAATGACCATAAAGAACATCCTTGTGTGTAATATTGCAACAGTGCTCTTAAAGCTCAGAACACGTTTGGGGGTATACCGTATATATATCACATTAAAGCTGCCAGCATTAACTAGTTAATCGCGAGTCAACTCAGCCATGAGTTAACTCGATTAATGAATTTAGTGTGTGTGTGTTTTGGCCGTGCTCATTTTATCCTTTACATGTACAATAAACAAATATTTTTTTTATCAACACAATCAACAGGTGGTACGGCAGAACGTGACAGGTCTACAGTGGATAACAAGCGAGGCATGGACAACAGATCCTACATTCCAGACCCCTCACTACATGCCATACCTGAGAGGCACCCTGGGTATCGCCTTCCGGCATGGGGATATGCCAGGACTCAAGGACTTCCTGTTAAAAATACATCCCAATGACTCCGGCAACAGCCACGGAAAAACCATAGTGCGGCTTTTGTTTCGATTTCGTATTAGGGCTTGGACTTTAAAAAAAATCGAATTAATTTGAAGCGTTGTAATGAACCGTCTTTACAAAAGAGGCGATTATGTATATGTTTCTATGCCACGGCTTTTACGTTTAAAAAAAACTCCAGTCTGCCCTCTAACCTTTTTGTTTAGGGGATGGCAGGTAGGGCGGTTAATGTATTAATTATTCAAAATCAATCACGTAATCAGTATTTGACATGAGAAGTAGCTTTTTTGGTCCATCAAAACAATGGGAAAACAGTCTGGAAAGTGTTGGTTTTGATTGGATCCCAGTGGAGTGGACATTATGGGATGCAAGACGAGAACGGCAAATAGTCCCGGCGGGACTATTTGTTAGCCAATCAGGATGTGCCTCACTGAGCTGCCTCTGATGAAGGAAAAAAGGGAGGACTGGTGGACTATGATTTTTAAAGGACCACTGCGGCTCCTATGGTTGTCATAGATACTAGATATTTTCAGGAAGGGATCTAATATTGAAATGGTCTAAGATAAAGAAGAAAAAGAAGAACACAAATTAAGTCTCCCATTTGTTTCTTCAGGTGAAGCAGTTCTGGGAGGACACGTTTCAGTGTAAATTCGCACCCCTTCCGTCAGACTGGGTGGACGCCGGTGGAAGGGTGTGTACCGGCCAGGAGGACTTAAAAACAACAGCGAGTACCCTGCTGGATATGTCTAATCTCAGGGAGGAGTATTGCGTCTACAAGGCTGTGTACGCTCTGGCCCATGCCCTCCATGACATGCTGCAGTGTGTGCCAGGCAGAGGGCCTTTCCCTGGGCACAGCTGTGCCAATTTGCAGACAATACAGCCATGGCAGGTGTGTTATAGATCTGCCTAAATATGGTAAAAGGAAGGCTCGCGGGCCATATCCAACTCGGACCTAGAGTACAAGACAGAGTTGCGCAAACTCCACTTCATGGGGTCCGTCCAATGGAGGCCCTTCTACATAGACTTCTTTTTCTTCATCTTAAATCGTTTTGTTCTAATAGCACAAACATGAGGCAACAGCCCAGCTTTAATGATGATGCATCCCTTTGTTTTAGGAGTAATAGTACAGCATAAACACCAACAGCCCGTCTGTATTGACAGGGGCAGAGACCTCTGAACCTCTATCTTGTTCACTATTTCCAGCTTGTGTATTACCTGGAAAAGATCAACTTCACAACATCTTTTGGCGACCAAGTATCCTTTGACGCGAACGGCGATGCTTTGCCGATCTACGATGTCATGAACTGGGTGTGGCTCACCGATGGACGCACAAAGGTTCACAACGTCGGCATGTTTAAGAAGTCGGCCTCCGCAGGTGAAGAACTCGTCCTCGATGAAGAGAGAATCTTCTGGAGCTTTGAATCGACGCAGGTCAACTTTGTGATCTTAAATAGGCAATACTCATGTTGTGAATGTGATTCAGACTTTCGGTTTGGACTGAGATGAATTGATCTCCTGTGTAGCCACCTCAGTCAGTGTGCAGTGAGAGCTGTTCCCCTGGAACCCGCCTGGCCAGAAGGAAAGGTCAACCCGTCTGCTGCTTTGACTGCATCGCTTGTTCTGAGGGAGAGATCAGCAATGAGACTGGTACGTTTACATCAGGGCTGCCAAAAAGGTAGATCGTGATCTACCAGTAGATCACACAGGCCGTGCAGGTAGATCACATGACAGTCCCCAGCACTTGGGACCCTTATAGATCTGTAACTCTTGAGTGTTAAAATGAAACCAAATGGACCCTTACAGGTCCATTTGGTTTCATTTCACACTCTCAAGAGTTAAATTATATTTAAAAACCTGAATTTAATCATTTTCAAGGGTCCACATAATTAGAAAATGGAGAATAATTGTTATTTTGACCAAAGTTTTGCCAGTTCTCTTTCCCAATTGACAAACACAAATGTGAAAGTTCTTAGTTTTGGGTGCAAGAAACTAAACTCAAGAACTGTCAACTCATACCTCAAATACTGTTTTCAAACGCCAGTAATAGCATATACAGAAAAAACTTTTCTCCCCCTATATTTAAGCGCATTATTCTTAAACATTATAACAGTAAGCTCAAACTTTCTAGGGGCCTTGAAATGGATTTTCAGTAGTGGAACAATCACATTTTTGATGTGTAGATCTTGTTGAGCCGGTAATTTTGAAAGCTGGTCTCAAGTCAAAAAAGTGTGAGCACCCCTAGGCTGGTTTACCTTACCTATTTATGTGATTATCCTTAGATACCCTTCCTTGTCTGTCCCTTTAATCCACTCTTATATGTTAAGACTCCACAGAGTGCAACAGTTGTCCAGAGGACTTCTGGTCCAGTCCCCAGCGTGACCACTGTGTGCCAAAGAGCATAGAGTTCCTGTCCTACCATGAGGCCCTGGGTATCTCCTTGACAGTGATCTCATTGCTTGGCACAGTTCTCTGTGCTGTGGTCCTGGGAATCTTCATCTATCACCGAAGCACGCCCATGGTACGTGCCAACAACTCAGAACTCAGCTTCCTACTCTTGTTGTCGCTCAAACTGTGTTTCTTGTGCTCGCTGCTGTTCATCGGCCGTCCCAGACTCTGGACCTGTCAGCTGAGACACGCCGTGTTTGGGATCAGCTTTGTGCTGTCTGTTTCCTGTATCCTGGTAAAGACTATGGTGGTGTTGGCTGTGTTCAAGGCCTCCAAGCCTGGGGCTGCAGACATTATGAAGTACTTTGGTGCGATGCAGCAGAGGGGAACCGTCATGTTTCTGACTTGTATCCAGGTGACAATCTGCGTAGCCTGGCTCGTGTCTGCCTCACCGACTCCTCATAAAAACACACAATACCACAACGATAAGATTGTCTATGAGTGTGCCGTGGGATCGACCGTTGGTTTCGCGGTGTTGTTGGGTTATATTGGCTTACTGGCCCTCATAAGCTTCCTACTGGCGTTCATGGCAAGGAATCTTCCAGACAACTTCAACGAAGCCAAGTTGATCACTTTCAGCATGCTGATCTTCTGTGCCGTGTGGATAGCCTTCATCCCAGCGTATATCAGCTCTCCAGGCAAATATGCAGACGTAGTGGAAGTATTTGCCATTTTAGCATCTAGTTTTGGCCTTTTGGTGGCGCTGTTTGGACCAAAGTGTTATATAATCCTTTTCAAACCTGAGAAAAACACCAAGAAGTCCATCATGGGCCGAAGCGCCAACACGATGTAGAAACTATGACAATGTGTGTAGATGTTCATTTTAGAGCACGGACTGTATAAGGTTCAAATAGGATGAGCTGACGCGGTAAATTATATTTGCTGTGTATGATATATCAAATAGTAGTATAACACCTGTATCCATTTAACACCTTACATGCTGACACCTTACATGATTGATTGATTGATTGATTGATTAAAATATTTAGTTTATTAACAATTTGGAGATTTACAGTACGTTTCAAGTGCAACTCAATACAAGACTGAACACTGTGTCTGGACAGCCAAGTACTTCTACTTGTTTACAACAGTGGCCACCACGCACACAATATAATCACTTATGTATTGCCAAAAGCAGGAAATCATAGTGAAGGTAAAAAGGAAAAGACAAATATACAAGGAGGCGAAGATGGGGTGGGTGGGGAAATTCTATTTTCACAGAGGTTCTACGAGAAGTAAATGGGGGAAAAGCTGCCACATTCTGGTGGCATAGCGTTGAACGTGGTTTGTTGAACTACCTCTGGTTTATTTTGAAAGGTCTGTAGCCTTGTTTTCAGGGCCTTTGAAGTGCTGTGGTACCAAGAGGTACAGGTATAGTCGAAGAAACCTTGTACTAGGGCTCCTGTTAGGGTCTTCAATATTTTTGTTGACCAGTGAGGAGATCCTGTATGGGAATCTAGTTCTTTGCTTGCCCTTTTTGATTACATTGGTGGCCAATTAATCACTAAAAAGATTTTCCTCCAGGATGGGGCCATTTGTCTTGCTGAGCTTGCTAATGGATCCAAAGAGATTTTTATCCCAGGTGTAAAGATGGTTTGTTATTGTCTGCTGATAAGAACCTGTGCTTCCATTCCCCTGTGTTCTGATGTGATGCTTTAAGAGAAATTCACACCAAGCACTGTGACAAGTCCGCCACCAAGTGTTCAAAAAATAATATGTCAACATAACAAATAATTAGTAAATTCCCATTTGTATAACCTGCCATCTGGGGGAGGAGGCAACTTGTGAACTCAATACCACCGCAATCTGGCAGAGTCAGCTTAAAATGTTATGTATGACATAGGAAACAATTGACTTGTTTTACCCCCACAATATTTTTTTTTTTCAGTGGCAAATATACCTAATGTGATCCTGGGCTCTACACACACTCCACCAGAATGTTTCCTTCAATGCATGAGGAGTCCAAGCTACCTGCTTTTCACCTGACAGGGGAAAAAACATCAATAGGGTACGTTCCCATCAAAACATCAAATTAGAAGCCGCATAGAGGGGGAAAGCCAAAAAATATAGCTATATACAGCTACACATTTGGCTAAAAAGACTCTAATAGGCCTACCTTTAAAGGTTGTACTTCTCCATTCTGGTGATAGATGTACAGTACAGTACAGTACACAATATATGAATGCATATAATCACTGCACATTATTTGTCACTCACAATTTACAATTTAGGCATTTAGCAGGTGCTCTTAGATGCACATCTACAATCAGGAAAAGCATAATGGCGAACAATAGGCGAACGGTAGTGTACAACACAAAAGAGAAGTCCAAGCACTCCTGCAATTAGTTACAAGTAATAGTCTCCAGATGCACGCAGGGTGGCAAAAAACAGATCTTCATGTAAACAAACTCAAGCTGAGGATACGTGCTGCTGCTGGGGTGACTAAACTTCAATATATTAGAATATGATTCAGGATCAAGTGAGTGCTGGAATTCTCTCCTCGAATTGTTAGAACATAACACACAAACATCAGTACATATACATGACATTCAAAAAGCAGTCCTTGTGAACAATATTGCATTTCTGGCTCACTCTTTTAAGAATTACGGACATGAGTCAAACCTAAATCAGCTGCCTTCCTCCTCCTATAATGAAGAAGGCCATCAGTCAGGAGGTCAAGGCGGTGTGAAGGGGTCATTTCCTTCGTGACTCTAGAAAATCTTCGGAGAAATGACCATAGCCTCTCCATTCCTTCTCCATCGGATCCCTGCAGCCTTCTTGTGCTATACATTACCTGCGAACAACATGCATGAGGACAGTTACAGTCACAACATACAATCTATCGCAACTATGTTGAGCAATGGGTTGAAGTGAATTGACAAAAGTGTGTATACTGTGTATGTGGTTGTGATATTCATCTATAAAATCCTGACAATAGATGAAAATTACTTCACTGACAGAAACACAGCATTACCTGGCAGGGAAACTTATGTCCATAAACGTGAAACGCGGGTACAGCGAGGGACACATCTGGTCGATCTCCTTTTGCCTGGTGCAACACCACATAGTAGTAGAATATTAGATATTTTAAGAAAACGCTTAACCACATATGGGTGTCCGGAGTCCCTCAGGGCTACTAGTGACTTCGAAAAGCTCCCAGACCGTGTTAAGAGCTTATCCATCTGCCATTTTCAGCGGAAGCTTTCCTCACAATACTAATGGTGCGGTTCAAGTTGTTAAAACAGTTATTTACGCAATACAATTGTGAGAATGTTACATATTAAAACATTAATAACAAGACTTGGTATTAAAAAAAAGATACAAACCTTTTGTATATGCCGTTCGAGTACACATGCGATATCATAGATCACATGCAACTTGACGTTTTTCCCCTGGCATTTTGTCAAAAGCTCATTTATTATAAACATCGGATATGCCAACCTAGGGAAACAAATGAATGCTCCATTATTCATAGGGCAAAATAATTTACAATGTAAAAGAATATGACATCTTAGAAATAATTGTAGCCAATCAAAACAAAAAACATACCGTTCTCCATGACTCATGTTAAGAAACATAAGGGGAATTTCATGACGACAACAAGCACCGAAAACTCCAGTCACATCCAGTTTGCTCTGCTGCTTTTTGGAACGTATCTGGTTTCCAGCCTTGAAGTTGCTGCAGTCCTGAGAAGATAATCGCTTTTAAGTTTGACAACATATAAAGTGCGAATAATTACACATTACAGCTAACCGAAAACAAGTAACTTTACATACCTCGGTTGGCTTGGAGCTGTCAGGGTGGGAGAGTACAAACTGTTCCACATCTTCATCTTTAACAAACATGCATTCTCCATGTAGTGGCTTAGCTGGAATGTAAAAAACAGACAACTCTTTCAATGACAGCATAGGAATTACATTTGATTCCATGTCATATAAACTCATATCTCGGCTGCTACCTGAACTCTTTCCCGAACTCCGCTTCCTCACAAGTCCAAAGTTGCCGTCCAAGGATACAATCATCTCTCCATCAGTCTGAAACAGAAAAATCAATGATTCAGCATGTTATCCGATTCCATCATATGAGATGGTGACGTGTAATTTATGAATACTCATATTTCTAGAATTGGATAACCTTTGGACATGCGGGGCATATGGTACAATCATCATAGCAACTCTGTCGCTTGTAATAGAGGTGGCGAAATTGCGAAATGGATTCACCGACTAATGCTCGGTAGAGCATATCAACCTGTGAAGAAATTAAAAATAAACATTGATTGTATCCTGACATAGAGATAACTACACCAGTGTAGGTCATTATTAGAAACAGTTGCAGGATTGTCTTTTTTCCTTAAACACCAAAGGTCACAATGACAAGATTTCTAAATTCAATCATTTTGATCGTTGCAAGGGCAAAAATGAAGGAGACATTACTCTTGCATTAATATGAAATAAGGAAGGGCTTGCAATTCCATTTCAAATGAAAACGCAAATCCGTGAGGTCACCACTGGTAAAATAATAATCCTTACACTTATATAGCACCTTTCTAGGTAGCCTACTCAAACCGCAGACAGACCATTCCATTCACACCCTATCGCCCGTACATACCGGTGATGGCAACTATGTTGTTGCCTACACATCCTCATGCCTAAAAGGCAAAACTTGCCTTTTATCCACACCATGGATAAAAGGACCATGTCGCCTTCTGAGACCCTCGTAAAAGGACTTCTATGCCTTTTCTCTAAAAAGGCGTTCCGTGCCTTTTCCGTCAGAAGGCATAATGTGGTTAGTGATTTATCGGCAACCTCTGGGGTATGAAGGAGCGCTTGTTTTATCTGCCGGCTACTACTAGTAGGGCAGGGCGAAGGAAGTTTTACTGAGGTTATGGTTAGGGTTAGGTTAGGTTTAGGCATAGGTTTACTGAGGTTAAGTTTAGGGTTAGGATTAGGTATAGGCATAGCTTAGGTTTACTGGGGTTATGTTTAGGGTTAGAGTTAGGTTAGGGTGAGAGTTAGACGGTGCTTTATGCGGTAACTAACCCTAACCATAACCTCAGTAAAACTATGCTTCGCCCCGCCCTACTAGTAGTAGCCGGCAGATAAAACAAGCGCTCCTTCATACCCCAGAGCTCTCCGATAAATCACTAACCACATTATGCCTTCTGACGGAAAAGGCACGGAACGCCTTTTTAGAGTAAGGCATAGAAGTCCTTTTACGAGGGTCTCAGAAGGCGACATGGTCCTTTTATCCATGGTCTGGATAAAAGGCAAGTTTTGCCTTTTAGGCATGAGGATGGGGCAGACTGACAGAAGCGTGGTAACATGCAGTGTGCGCAACCACCCCTCTGACCAACACCAAGCATTCACACACAATCATATTCATTCACACTGCAAACCCACGCAGTCACAGGGAGACCATGCAAACTCCCACTCCCAGGTCATACTGGGAATCGAACCCAGCACCTCATTACTCTGAGGCAGTGATCTTTACCACCGTGCCGCGTGCATACATAGACGTCAAGGGGGGTTTGAGCACCCCCTAGTGGCCCTCTCTGGACCAACATGCCCTTTTTAAAAGAGCAAAAAAAATTGCGGACAAGAAATGCGGTAAAAATAAAAGTTGTGACAACTCTGTTCTCCCCATGGGGTCAGTCCAATGGCGACTCCTATACATAGACTTTAATGAGAATGGGGACAAGAAATGGGAACAAGCATGCACAGCAAGCACTCAGTTTCTGCCCCCTCAATGGCGAAACTGTACTGTATATCTCTATAGAGACACACGGGGACTACAAATGTCATGAAGCAGCGGCAACGCAAGAGGGTTCGTTAGAACGGGGGACTGCTGGAAGCTGGAAGCCCATAAAGTCCACTGAAATTCCACTGTAGTTAGCCTACCCTTAAAACAATATGGAATGAACAGAAGACTATATTGATTTGAATAAAAATATGATTCCAAATGTATGAAGTCTTTCTCAACACATGTTGTTGTTTTTTCTCAATAGAGGTCGTGTTTCACATTTAATTTACCACTTGAATTAGTTACCCATAATGCTAACAGAGCAGAGAGGAAACTGCAGACAGAGAACCTGTCGCTTTTAAATGACGTCACTGTCTTTACGAGGCTACAATCGCCGACTTTGAAGAGTCGAATTCTCAACAATACACACCAATCCCGACTGACTTTGTTCATTCATGTCTATATTTGGTCAACCCAGTCTCACAAAAACTCGGCGAAATTACACGCATTGGCACCCTGCGAATCCGTGAAAATGCGCCGATATTCTCCCGAAATCCGTGGATATTATGCATTTATCCTTCCCATTCACTTCTGTACCTTTTTGCGCCCGTGACGTTACGACGCAGGTGCGTGGATATTCGCCGGAAAGAAAACGGCTATTTGGACTGCAGTTTGTGATAATAAATCTTCATATTTCATAATACAAACATAATTACTCGCCCCTGGATGTTGTCCAATTCTTTGTTTGGGGTTTCTTATAATAAGGACCGGTCATCTAAACTCTCTACGTAGCCTAAGCGTTTCGTTACTTTTTTTTTTTCCTTCGGCTTCTCTGACTACACCCTATATTAACTAACCCAGGACCGCTATGGGAGTAAGGCAGCGTGGTTAGCGGAGTGGTTAGTTTTGACGCCTTCGGATCCACAGCTTCGTGTGGAGCAGGTTCGAGTCCCGCTCATGGCAGTCACACATTTTTGTAATTAATGTTATTTTTTTATATGTGTGTGTGGAGTTTATTTACAGTGACTTCTAAATGCCCAATTGGGCAAATGGTAGCTCCAGTTCTACAATATAGTGTCTTTGATTCACCTTTTTATTAACATTAATCTAACAGCAAAATACAAAAAAACATGCTGTTTATTGTCTGGCTTGACATGTATAATATTACAGCTATAATCCTACCACCAACCGTCTTCTCTTGACTCTGTAAAAAACAACAACACAATTTTACACTTTTAAACTAAATATAAAAAATGGTTTGGTTAGAAAGTCGTTCTTTCTTGCTTGCTGAAATCCCCCCAGTATACCTAATCACAATGTGTACACACACACACACACACACACACACACACACAGACACACACACACACACACACACACACACACACACACACACACACACACACACACACACACACACACACACACACACTTATAGACTCATTCATATGTATGTACCCTAGAGCCATAGGTTAATTTTTAAAATACACATAATGTGTAACATGTCATCGGAAAGGATTTTTCCCGCTGAATCCAACGGTACTACCCTCGTCGCTGTCCGACGTCGGGAAAGTACCGTTTGGCCACGCCCACTTAGCGAATTGCAATTTTTGGGCTTTGACGGCCCTAAAAACGACTTTAGGGATTATTTAAAAATCCGTTCCAACTCTCCATCCATGTTGGAGTATAGCCAGGTCAGATGGTCTTGGTCCCGATTTTTTCCGACAGCGTTAACCGCGAAAGGTCACGAAAAAGACACGGGGTCACGAAAATTCGATTTTCCAAAAGATCACCCACACAACTCAGAAGGAGTGTTTTCCGACTTACTTTTCGACGCTGATTCAGGATCCGTCGTCCGTTTTGGAATTGGAGCACAGGAAGTGCCCGAAACGGCCCCGGAAGTGCCGTTTTCCTCCATGTTCCCGCTCGGAAGGATTCTTTTTGTATTTTTTCCCTGAAAGCAGGTGGAAAGCGGAGAATTATGACGTCATCCGCGACTCTCTATGATTTACGGTCACGACGTAAAAAAATCGCCTAATTTTCATGGTAACTCTGCGTAGGAAAGTCACAGAGAGACGCGACCAAGACACCAAGACGCACGTCAAGGAGCTGAACATGCCCATATGTGTTTCCTTGCTGTGCGACCTTCCTGGGCGGAGCTACAGAGCATACATATTGGCCTATCAGCAGCAGGGGGTTTTAAAGTTTTTCGAGTTCTAATCAATGATTTCCGACTTGATTTTTTCCGCTGATTCAGAATCCGTTGTCCGTTTCAAAATCAGAGCACAGGAAGTATTTTTAATCGCCGTTTGTTTGCACCGGAAGTCTCGTTTCTTGACGTTCTGGGTCCGAAAATTTTTTTTCATATTTTTTCCCTGAAAGGCCTTGAAAAACTGAGTCAGGATCCGTTGTCTGCGAGAGTCCGCGTTACACGGCCAGGGCAGCAAAAAATCCTGTTTTTTTCCACGTTTTGCGTTATAACTCGGCAACGGAAGGTCTTAGACACGTGGGGTCAGCATCATAGTGCGTCTCTCGAAGAGGCCGATAAGTCTATAATTTAATCTTATTTTTTTCAAAATCAAAGTTAGGCTTCAAGATGGTCTAAGGGTCCCCAACTCCGATAGCCCCCCCAAAGTTGAAAGCCACATGAAGAAAGTGTCGCACAGACAAGTGCCATACATCAAACTGTTCGTCTTGTCGAGACGGACTCGGAGAGCCCAAAATCTCCCCGTTTTGACCTTTTGGGGCGGAGCTACAGCCTGTCAAAGTCAAAAAACCAACTTTCGTGACCTCCAGTCTTTTCCGTGACCTTTAGGGGTTATCGGTGTTAGAAAAAATCGGGACCAACACCATCTGACTTGGCTATACTACAACATGGATGGGGAGTTGGAATGGATTTTTAAAAAATCTCTAAAGGTGTTTTTATGGCCGTCAAAGTCCAAAAATTGCAATTTGCTAAGTGGGCGTGGCGAAATGGTACTTTCCAGACATCGGAGAGCGACGGGAGGGGCACCGTTGGATTCAGCGGGAAAAATCCTTTCCGATGACATGTCACTCGACGGCCTCACGCGGAGTTTGAAAATCGCCCCTTTTCCGCTAATTAGGGTGCCAATTAAGCATTTCCCGACGTCGGAGAGCGATGGGAGTGGCACCGTTGGATTCAGCGTCAAAAAGTAAGTCAAGAATTGTCCCATCTGTTCTGAGAAAGGGTAATGTCGTTTGGACACATGTTTAAACGTTACTGGCCCCGCCCACAAGCGTCGGAGGGTGGCGGACTGCACGTGCACGCGTTCAGCTTGTTGAGACGGACGCGCTGATATGTGTTTCCTCGCACACGGACGCACCGCTCAAAAGTTGGGTTTTTGACTTTGACGGGCTGTAGCTCCGCCCCAAAAGGTCAAAACGGGGAGATTTTGGGCAATCCGAGTCCGTCTCGACAAGACGAACAGTTTGATGTATGGCACTTGTCTGTGCGACACTTTCTTCATGTGGCTTTCAACTTTGGGGGGGCTATCGGAGTTGGGGACCCTTAGACCATCTTGAAGCCTAACTTTGATTTTGAAAAAAATAAGATTAAATTATAGACTTATCGGCCTCTTCGAGAGACGCACTATGATGCTGACCCCACGTGTCTAAGACCTTCCGTTGCCGAGTTATAACGCAAAACGTGGAAAAAAACAGGATTTTTTGCTGCCCTGGCCGTGTAACGCGGACTCTCGCAGACAACGGATCCTGACTCAGTTTTTCAAGGCCTTTCAGGGAAAAAATATGAAAATTTTTTTTCGGACCCAGAACGTCAAGAAACGAGACTTCCGGTGCAAACAAACGGCGATTAAAAATACTTCCTGTGCTCTGATTTTGAAACGGACAACGGATTCTGAATCAGCGGAAAAAATCAAGTCGGAAATCATTGATTAGAACTCGAAAAACTTTAAAACCCCCTGCTGCTGATAGGCCAATATGTATGCTCTGTAGCTCCGCCCAGGAAGGTCGCACAGCAAGGAAACACATATGGGCATGTTCAGCTCCTTGACGTGCGTCTTGGTGTCTTGGTCGCGTCTCTCTGTGACTTTCCTACGCAGAGTTACCATGAAAATTAGGCGATTTTTTTACGTCGTGACCGTAAATCATAGAGAGTCGCGGATGACGTCATAATTCTCCGCTTTCCACCTGCTTTCAGGGAAAAAATACAAAAAGAATCCTTCCGAGCGGGAACATGGAGAAAACGGCACTTCCGGGGCCGTTTCGGGCACTTCCTGTGCTCCAATTCCAAAACGGACGACGGATCCTGAATCAGCGTCGAAAAGTAAGTCGGAAAACACTCCTTCTGAGTTGTGTGGGTGATCTTTTGGAAAATCGAATTTTCGTGACCCCGTGTCTTTTTCGTGACCTTTCGCGGTTAACGCTGTCGGAAAAAATCGGGACCAAGACCATCTGACCTGGCTATACTCCAACATGGATGGAGAGTTGGAACGGATTTTTAAATAATCCCTAAAGTCGTTTTTAGGGCCGTCAAAGCCCAAAAATTGCAATTCGCTAAGTGGGCGTGGCCAAACGGTACTTTCCCGACGTCGGACAGCGACGAGGGTAGTACCGTTGGATTCAGCGGGAAAAATCCTTTCCGATGACATGTTACACATTATGTGTATTTTAAAAATTAACCTATGGCTCTAGGGTACATACATATGAATGAGTCTATAAGTGTGTGTGTGTGTGTGTGTGTGTGTGTGTGTGTGTGTGTGTGTGTGTGTGTGTGTGTGTGTGTGTGTGTGTGTGTCTGTGTGTGTGTGTGTGTGTGTGTGTGTACACATTGTGATTAGGTATACTGGGGGGATTTCAGCAAGCAAGAAAGAACGACTTTCTAACCAAACCATTTTTTATATTTAGTTTAAAAGTGTAAAATTGTGTTGTTGTTTTTTACAGAGTCAAGAGAAGACGGTTGGTGGTAGGATTATAGCTGTAATATTATACATGTCAAGCCAGACAATAAACAGCATGTTTTTTTGTATTTTGCTGTTAGATTAATGTTAATAAAAAGGTGAATCAAAGACACTATATTGTAGAACTGGAGCTACCATTTGCCCAATTGGGCATTTAGAAGTCACTGTAAATAAACTCCACACACACATATAAAAAAATAACATTAATTACAAAAATGTGTGACTGCCATGAGCGGGACTCGAACCTGCTCCACACGAAGCTGTGGATCCGAAGGCGTCAAAACTAACCACTCCGCTAACCACGCTGCCTTACTCCCATAGCGGTCCTGGGTTAGTTATAGGGTGTAGTCAGAGAAGCCGAAGGAAAAAAAAAAAGTAACGAAACGCTTAGGCTACGTAGAGAGTTTAGATGACCGGTCCTTATTATAAGAAACCCCAAACAAAGAATTGGACAACATCCAGGGGCGAGTAATTATGTTTGTATTATGAAATATGAAGATTTATTATCACAAACTGCAGTCCAAATAGCCGTTTTCTTTCCGGCGAATATCCACGCACCTGCGTCGTAACGTCACGGGCGCAAAAAGGTACAGAAGTGAATGGGAAGGATAAATGCATAATATCCACGGATTTCGGGAGAATATCGGCGCATTTTCACGGATTCGCAGGGTGCCAATGCGTGTAATTTCGCCGAGTTTTTGTGAGACTGGGTTGATTTGGTACATGTCACAGCTTATTATTATGTTTTACCTACCTCGGAGCTCTGACAGCTGTTTTACTGTTGTCAGCTTGTTGTATTAATAAATGTGGCTGATTAATTGGGAAAATAAGCCAGCTATATCTGGAGGAGTGACATATACTGACATTTTCAACTACCATAGTGAATTATGCAGAGGAGTATTAACTAGTCTTGTAAAATGCCGTTTGGATCATTATAAACAAATACATAGCATATGAAACAAAACACAGCTAATATATCTGAGTATTGAAAATCTCAAGGGATGGGGCCATGACGTATATACTGTGCGACCACATTAACTTGAGATTTATAATGCTAGTACATGTGAATTTCTGATGGAGTATATTATAGTACATTGTGGGCTGTATATTCAGATGGCAGGTGTGTGACAGTAATAAGGATAAATAAATCATATTTTACACGTCATCAGAACACAGAATAAATCGCTACAGCCTCAGTAATAAATTAGTGAAATTACGGTATTTTGTGACAGGGATTGCAGGGATTGCATTGACCGCTGGAATACCCTGTTCTAACGAACCCTTTGGGTAGCCGCTGTTTCATTTGGGGGCGTGAAATTTGTAGTCTCCGTGTGTCTCTATAGGCCTAGTGATGGGCACAATGATTAGCCTCGTGGTGGGGGATTGGGAAAACAATAGGAAGGACTTTCCAAGGTGTTAAGGCTCATTCAGACTGCTTGACACCCCGCCCTTCATTAATTCAGGCTTTTGTTATCAAATGGGTCAAAACCTGTTTAACTGGTCCTAGAGACTGGGGTGTCAAAGATGGTCCCCAAAACAACAGAAATTCCTGATCTAAATTAACCCACTCAATTAAGAATTTTACACAACTAGAGAATGTAAAAGATTAATGGTCATTTTGATCTGTATGTTTTGTTTGCAAATAAATCTTTAGTTGTGCGTCACACTTTGTGTCAGAAGATGGCACAGTTGTCCTCAAGAGTCATGGCCTGTTTTAAAGGGAAGTCAAAACTCAGAAAAAAAAAAAAAAAAAAATTGGTCAGCTGCTCCTCCTCCTCCTCCGCCGGCCCGGCGGCAGGCAGCTGCTCCTCCTCCTCCTCCTCCGCCGGCCCGGCGGCGGTCAGCTGCTGCTCCTCCTCATCCGCAGGCCCGGCTCCTCCTTCTCAGCTGCTCCTCCTCCTCCGCTGGCCCGGCGGCGGTAAGCTGCTCCTCCTCCTCCTCCTCCTCCTCCGCAGGCCCGGCGGCGGTCAGCTGCTCCTCCTCCTCCTCCTCCGCCGGCCCGGCGGCGGTCAGCTGCTCCTCCTCCTCCTCCTCCTCCTCCGCCGGCCCGGCGGCGGTCAGCTGCTCCTCCTCCTCCTCCTCCGCCAGCCCGGCGGCGGTCAGCTGCTCCTCCTCCTCCGCCGGCCCGGCGGCGGTCAGCTGCTCCTCCTCCTCCTCCGCCGGCCCGGCGGCGGTCAGCTGCTCCTCCTCCTCCTCCGCCGGCCCGGCGGCGGTCAGCTGCTCCTCCTCCTCCTCCTCCGCCGGCCCGGCGGCAGACAGCTCCTCCTCCTCCTCCTCCTCCTCCGCCGGCCCGGCGGCGGTCGTCAGCTGCTCCTCCTCCTCCTCCTCCGCCGGCCCGGCGGCGGTCAGCTGCTCCTCCTCCTCCTCCGCCGGCCCGGCGGCGGTCAGCTGCTCCTCCTCCTCCTCCTCCTCCTCCTCCGCCGGCCCGGCGGCAGTCTGCTTCTCCTCCTCCTCAGCTGCTCCTCCTCCTCCTCCCCCGCTGGCCCGGCGGTGGTCAGCTGCTCCTCCTCCTCCGCCGGCCCGGTGGCGGTCAGCTGCTCCTCCTCCTCCGCCGGCCCGGCGGCGGTCAGCTGCTCCTCCTCCTCATCCGCCGGCCCGGCGGCGGTCAGCTGCTCCTCCTCCTCCTCCTCCGCCGGCCCGGCGGCGGTCAGCTGCTCCTCCTCCTCCTCCGCCGGCCCTCCTCTGCTGGTCCTCCTAATCCGCCGGCCCGGCGGTGGTCAGCTGCTCCTCCTCCTCCTCCTCCACCGGCCCGGCGGCGGTCAGCTGCTCCTCTTCCTCCGCCGGCCCGGCGGTGGTCAGCTGCTCCTCCTCCTCCAACGACCCGGCGTCAGACAGCTGCTCCTCCTCCTCCTCTGCCGGCCCGGCGGCGGTCAGCTGCTCCTCCTCCTCCGCCGGCCCGGCGGCGGTCAGCTGCTCCTCCTCCTCCGCCGGCCCGGCGGCGGTCAGCTGCTCCTCCTCCTCCTCCTCCGCCGGCCCGGCGGCGGTCAGCTGCTCCTCCTCCTCCTCCTCCTCCTCCGCCGGCCCGGCGGCAGTCAGCTGCTCCTCCTCCTCCTCCGCCGGCCCGGCGGCGGTCAGCTGCTCCTCCTCCTCCTCCTCCGCCGGCCCGGCGGCGGTCAGCTGCTCCTCCTCCTCCGCCGGCCCGGCGGCGGTCAGCTGCTCCTCCGCCGGCCCGGCGGCGGACAGCTGCTCCTCCTCCTCCGCCGGCCCGGCGGCAGTCAGCCATAGGCGTGCATAGATAGACGTCAAGGGGGGTTTGAGCACCCCCTAGTGGCCCTCTCTGGACCAACATGCCCTTTTTAAAAGAGCAAAAAAATTGCGGACAAGAAATGCGGTAAAAATAAAAGTTGTGACAACTCTGTTCTCCCCATGGGGTCAGTCCAATGGCGACTCCTATACATAGACTTTAATGAGAAGTGGGACAAGAAATGGGGACAAGCATGCACAGCAAGCACTCAGTTTCTGCCCCCTTTATGGCGAAACTCTACTGTATATCTCTATAGGCCTAGTGATGGGCACAATGATTAGCCTAGTGGTGGGGGATGGGGGAAACAATAGGAAGGACTTTCCAAGGTGTTAAGGAACATTCAGGCTGCTTGACACCCCGCCCTTCATTAATTCAGGCTTTTGTTATCAAATGGGTCAAAACCTGCATGTTTAACTGGTCCTAGAGACGGGGACAGGAGATCTCGGGCCGCCGCGAACTCGGACCGAGCAAAACTGCGGAGATCTCGGCTAGGTGGTGTGGAGAAGTCGGCTAGGTGGTGTGGAGAAGTCGGCTAGGTGGTGTGGAGATGTCGGCCAGGGGGGGTGGAGAAGTCGGCCAGGGGGTGTGGAGAAGTCGGCCCATTAGACATGCATAGGCACCTTTATCACTGCATATCATAGACATGCATAGGCACCATTATCACTGCATATCAACCATTATCAGGCCATATACCAACCATCATCAAGTCTTTTATGCTTGATATGTCTTGCTGTTGTGACAATAGACATGTATATAGGCACCATTATCACTGCATATCAACCATTATCAAGTCATGACAATAGACATGTATAGGCACCATTATCACTGCATATCAACCATTATCAAGACATAATGCATGTTCAATAATACTGGTTTACTCTCAACTAGAGTTGAATAATTAAATGTTTTATCTTTACCAGAGTTGAATAAATACATATTTCACTCTTTACCAGAGTACTTTAAAGCTATTGAAGTAATTCATGTAAATCTATGCTTCAGATTGCAGTAATGTGGCTAAAAGGATACATTCTATGCTTTAGGATACAAAATGTTTGTTTTGACTATAGCAATGGCTAACAGGTTGACACATGCCTGAACTCCCAGAGTTGAATAAATACATGTTTCACTCTTTACCAGAGTTAAAGTAATTAGACAATAACACATATTTAAAACAGTTTGAAACATTGTGGATGTGTTCTTCCAAACTGCAGCAGGACTAGGGTTGAGGAAAGGAAACAGAACTTTAGACAAGCATAATGTAATAATCACTTTTATACACTTTGAGCTCCCAAGTATAATGTTACATTATACTTAAACATCTGAATTACGTAATTTTCATTTCCCAATTGTGGGAAACAGTACACAGCAAAAATTGGAGAGTTAAAATTTCAGGGTTACATATTTCAGAGTTGATTTCAACTCCCAAAGTGTATTTCAACACCTTTAGAGTTAAATTGGCTTCAGTGTTGGAGTTATTTCATAGAGTTGATCATGTCAGAGTTGTCTGGAGTTAATTTTACTTTAAAGTTATTGAAGCCAATAGCAAGCAATTTTACCTCGGGTCCAAGTGTGAACATACCCTCAGCAATTATCAGTCAATCACATCACTTTTGCTGGACCAGGGAAACAAAGCAGTCAATTCACTAGATCAACAGGACAATTACTCTTCTACATTCTGTTGTAGCCTTAAAAAGTGCACAATAATAAGGATAATGATATACAAGGGCCTAAAACAGCTGACACTAGCTCACTAAGTAACTAACTATTCCACAGACATGGGCCGACCTCTCCACTCCCCCGGCCCGACCTCTCCACAGCCGCGGCCCGACCTCTCCACTCCCCCGGCCCGAGCTCTCCACAGCCGCGGCCCGACCTCTCCACAGCCGCGGCCCGACCTCTCCACACGATTCGGGCCGACTTCGCGGCGGGCCGACTTCTCGTGCGACCCTAGAGACTGGGGGTGTCAAAGATGGTCCCCAAAACAACAGAAACGCTAATGGTCCATCACTATTTCCACTAAAACTTTTTTTTACTTGGCTGGAGAGACTGGGGGATAAAAGGTTGCTCCAACAACATAACTCACTTATAGTAATTCTATACTTGCATTGTGTAAGGTTTGCACATTTTATTCACATTATCTTTCTTGCATTACTCAGGGGCGTTGCTAGCAATTCTGGGCCCCCTGGACAGCTTTTTAGACATGGCCCCCCCCTTCCTGGAGGCGCGGGGGTTATATACAATGTGTGGAGTCCTTGAAATCCAAAACTCATTATTATGTTTTGTTGCGCCACTTATTCGGTTTATTCAGGTAATATAGTGATTGAAATATATTTTTATAATAATCAATACAAATAAAACCTTATTAATCCAAGCTTTTAGTGCCCCCCCCAGTTGTAGGGGGGCCCGAAGCCAGGGGGGCCCACTAAAAGCTTGGATTAATAAGTTTTTATATATATATATATATATATATATATATATATATATATATATATATATATATATATATATATATATATATATATATATATATATATATATATATATATACGACTAAAACTAAACACACTACAACTAAGCAGCTAAACAGACACATATAAATAAAAAATAAATAAAATACAAAAACGTCTTAGCCTATATTTCTTGCCTTTTCCCCCCTCTAAGTGACTTCTACTTTGAGGCTGCAGCTGCTTCCCTGCAGACATACACTTGACACAGCACACTAATTATCAAGGAAATCCAAGCAAGTCACTTCATGTCAAAAAGGTTGACGATTTTACTGTGTCAAAGTCACCCCCACAAATAACCTTTTCATCTACAGTACCCATGGATGACATTGTTACTGTTGTTCTATACTGTATGGTTAGTGTCCAGGTATGAGTCACCACAGTGAAACAACACTGAGGCTGTGACGCCACAAGAGGGCAGCAGGAATCTGCCTCTTAAGCCTCAACCATAAGAAGTGACTGTGATCATGCAACACTTTATCATTATGCAAAAGTCAAATGTTAACTTTTTTTTCCAGACCAGTCAGTATTTGACTTTCCAAATTCAATCAAGGAGCAGCATGGATTCAAACCACCAACCTACTGACTACTGGCCAAGTGGCCAACCTGCTTTACCTCCTGGCCACAGTGACCCCAGCAGATCTAGGTTGGGGTTAGGCATAGTTTTACTGAGGTTAGGTTGAGGGTTAGGCATAGTTTTACTGAGGTTAGGTTGAGGGTTAGGCATAGTTTTACTGAGGTTAGGTTGAGGGTTAGGCATAGTTTTACTGAGGTTAGGTTTAGGGTTGGGCATAGTTCTACTGAAGGTTTAGGTCAACATTTGACTTTTTGCATATGATAAAGTGATGGATCATGACAGATGTAGATGTATCCTGTTCACTTCATCTTACATAAAACATACCCATGGATGCCAAATGGGGTTAAAGGAGAAGGTTACCCATTTTCAACATTTTACAATGTCATTAGGCTGATATACCTGTGATGTTGTGTAGAAAAAAGCAAATGAATTAAAAAGGTTCCCCCATCTGTGTACTTTACCATGTTAATGTTTTTTTCCCCGTATGTTTTTTTTTTTCCCCATGAGAATGTTGCCTACAAATGGAACATATATAGGTACATCGACGGATCTAGAAATTACCCCCCCCCCTTGCATTTCAGCAGGATTTAGCCTACTGCAACAAGGGATTGCTTGAAAATAATAATAATCGATGTCCTGATGAAGATCTTGACGATCGAAACGTTGTCTTACTATAATTTATTTATAGTAAGACAACGTTTCGATTGTGGTACGTGTGCAGGCCCCATCCACTGAAGTTCATTTAATTAGCCCAGCACCCAGTCGATGTGCTATGTTTACTCTGAAAATAATGAACAGCCACAATAACTAAGTCAAATAAATGCAAACATTTGCAGTAAAGTACCATGGTTTAGGTCTTTTGGGGTTATTTTACTGACACAATATGAATGAGCCCCTTAACAGTGAAAAGGACCGTGTGCGCTACTGTTAGGCCTATTCACTGTTTAAAGGGGAATTCCACCCATTGTCAACATTTTTTTCTGAGAGCGTACAAATGCGTACAAATGCAACATCCATTCGTACGCTCTCAGAAAAAAGAAGTGTCTAAAGAAATCCATTAACATAATGGAATACATCTTGATGATGTCATCAAGATGTTTCACCATGTTAGTGGTTTTTCTTCAGACCTCCATTTCTTGGGAACACAGAATGGGGGAACTTTTTATCATGTCCACCCAGCACCTCTAGGGTATACTAATGACATATTAGAATGTTGAAAATGGGTGGAGTTCCCCTTTAAGTGAATAGGCCCCCTCATCACATGGAACTGCACCTCGTCCCTTAATTTTGTTTGGGCATACTTCCCTGTGATAGAGGTAAAAAATGAATGAAGGATCTGCTAATATTTTAGACATGCGTCAACAATACAAATGAAGTTAATTTTGTGAATTAATTTACTTTTACTGCGTGGCCTCAGTGGCCCCCACAAATGGCCAGAACTATTTCACCAAACCAGAGCAGTGTTCCCACCACGGGATTCTAGACATCAATTAATACAGTTCCAACCACTATTAATGGCAAGTATTTCATGCAGCTTAATTTGAGGGAAAAAAAATCTGAACTACCCCTTTAAGGACAACAAAGAAGTATGGAGGTGTGGGAACGTTTTATCCATTATTTTAAGAGCAATAATCGAACATATCACTGAGAATTTTTAGATGTCTTTAGACATCTAAATGTCTATGAACATCCTATGAACCGGCTATGGATGTTGAAACAACGTTGCCATCTATGAATAGAATATCTGCTACTTTTTTAAATACAAAATCCAAAAGTGCTCATTAACATGGTATAAATACATCTTGATGATGTCATCAAGATGACGCTTCTTTTTTCTGAGTGTACAAATGGAACCAAATGAACCCGTTAGGGTTCATTTGGTTCCATTTGTACACTCAGAAAAAAGAAGCGTCTAAAGAACATGGTGAAAATACATCTTGATGATGTCATCAAGATGTTTCACCATGTTAGTGGTTTTCTTCAGTTTTCTTCAGTTCTGTGTTCTTCAGAACACAGAACTTTTTTTTATAATGTCGACCCAGCACCTCTAAGGTATTAGAATGTTGAAAATGGGTGGAGTTCCCCAGTGGCGGATTTAGCAATTTGGGGGCCCCAGGCGGATTTAGCTATGGGGGCCCTAAAAGTTTTAACTACAATCTTTTAAAATGCAAGAAATACGTATCATGTAACACACCATTGTATTCCAAAAAGCAAAACATTTACTTTTTTTTTAAAGAATAGTTAAGAAAAAATGACTGAAAAAATGTGTGAGTGAGTCACTCAGTCACATTTTATCTAAAATTGTACCTGAACAATAAAGAATATGAGAGAGAGAGAGAGAGAGAGAGAGAGAGAGAGAGAGAGAGAGAGAGAGAGAGAGAGAGAGAGAGAGAGAGAGAGAGAGAGAGAGAGAGAGAGAGAGAGAGAGGTGTCTGTGGGTATGTGTGCCTGTGTGTGGGTGAAAGATTAAGGTATATTAATATTTAATTAATATACTATTAGGTATTATACTACTAGGTATTAATTAATATACCTTAACCTTAGAGATGTTGTGTGGACATGATAAAAAAAGTCCCCCCAATTCGGTATTTCCTAAAAATGGAGGTCTGAAAAAATCATTAACATGGTGAAATACATCTGATGACATCATCAAGATGTATTTCTTTAACACCCTTTTTCCTGAGAGGGTACAAATGGTACCAAATTTGGTTCACATTTGTTCACAACATTTCTCTCAGGAAATTTTTGATTTTTGGGTGGAATTCCCCTTTAAGAAAATATCTGGTATGTGAATGTGATTCTCCAGCAGGCTCCAGGCAGCGCACTGCCCTGCTGCTCTGTGTGTCTCTCAGCTGCAGCTGAATTGTGCTGATGGACGGTAATAATATTGCGGGGGTTTAATTCTAGACTACATTATATCACGGACCCCTAAAACAGTACCGTTGGCCTACACGAGGTGAAAAGCTCAATGCAAGTTAATGACAAAGTTGCGTGCGTAAGGTAAACCACCTCCTCCTCCTCCCTGCTCCTCCGCTCACGTGGAGAGTGCAGCCTGCAGTGAGCTGCTGGCGGCACAGCCTCCCTCTGGGTCTCTCTCCTCTCTCGTGACGAGAGTGTAAAATGTATAATGGTCAATTCGTCAGCTATATTAGTTCATAAAGTCGGGTCTCTAGGAATGCCCGTGCGTGTCGCATTTCAGACGGATTCGGCGCCGCCATTTAAAAGAAATCTCGGAACAGTTCGGAATCGGGAAAAATGTCACGGATCGACTTGGTTCTGGTTTAAATTTGTTAATAATTTGCCGAACAGTTCGGCGATATTGCATGGATTTATTTCGGTTTTCGGATGGATTTCTTGAGACCTGTGAAGACCTCTACTTAATGTCTGAATGTCTCTGATAGGTTGTTGTTGTAACGTGATGGGGAATGTTTTGCAATAGTGCGCTCACCGTCTCGCGCACATGGCATGGATCATGGAATATTCCACTTTAACGCAAATGGGAGGTGATGTACACGGTTTCTGTAGGGCCTATTTTATTGTGTTGTTTTTACTTTTGATTTGAAACATACAAAATCATTATTTATTAACTCACTGACTGATGCTCACTGTTCAGGGGGGCCCAATTAGATGGCCAACTGTATGGTTAGTTGCCACCGGCTCCGGGGGCCCCTGCTGTATGGGAAAGTTGAGGGGCCCCAGGCGGCCGCCTCGTTTGCCTATATTGTAAGACCGCGCCTGGAGTTCCCCTTTAACGGCATGTCAGCCCCTGCCCCCTCTATCTAACACTGTGCACGCCCCTGCAGAGGTGTTTACAGTAACTCCCGGTAGCAGCAGTTTAGTCTAGTCCAGACAGACACACAGTACAGCCGACCACCAGCCCGGTGCAGGCAGGCAGGCAGCGGGTCGTCGCGGCTCCAGCGCGCCGCTCACACATGCTTCTCCTCCGGCACGTCGGCGTCGCTCTCTCCGCCGTGGTGGCTGCCCTCGGCTCCGCTCTCTTCATCGCCCTGAGTTACTTCTACCGGAGGCGACAGCTGTGGTCCACCGTGGCGGCACAGTACTGTCCCATCAGAGAGGTATGGTCTCTCTCTCTCTGTCTCTCTGTCTCTCTGTCTCTCTGTCTCTGTCTCTGTCTCTCTCTCTCTCTCTCTCTCTCTCTCTCTCTCTCTCTCTCTCTCTCTCTCTCTCTCTCTCTCTCTCTCTCTCTCTCTCTCTCTCTCTCTCTCTCTCTCTGTGTGTTGTGTTGTGTTGTGCTGTGCGTGCAGCGCCGATTCTTCCTATACGCAGACTACGCAGCCTGCGTTGGGCCCCCGATTCCACAAAGGGCCCCCGCCAGCTCTGAGTAAATAACTAATTGAAAGAACTGTTATTTACGCAAATAGCGTACATCGGGCGCATGTACGTTTATTGAATCGCGAGCACTTACGCAAATAACGTACAGCGGCGAACGTAACCACTCTAGTGCATGGTAGTTCTGTACGTAGAAGGGAAATTTTCTTCCGTAAACAGCGTTACTTGAATCATGCCCGCTGTCGCGTTTTTTTTTACACCACGCAGAAACGCCCCCCCTTTTCTTAGCATGTTTGGTCAACAACATCATTACTTCAGGATATGAAAAAAGGAGCAGCTCCAGTCAGGTAGGCTGGCAGGCTAACGCTATGAATGACTGCAGTTTTCAGTTGTGCTGTTAAATGCTGGGCTGTCGGTAGTGTGTTGTTGTGTTGTTGTTTTTTTGGTGGCAGAGATACAAGCTTGTTGTATTTTGTCAATAATAATATCTCCTATGCGGCATGCCCAAAGCTTAGAGTATTATGGATATAGACAGTTATGTCAACTCCGTTCACTTCATGAAGCCAGTCACATCATAGAGTCTCTGTGATGTGTATGTGGCTACTACTACAGAATGTGTTGGTTACTGTAGCCTACAATACTTTGACAGTGAACAAAGTATTTTCAACTCTTATTTGTCCCTATTCTAGACCTGCTACATCTCTACATAAGAGACAGTTTCATAGTTGTTGTTGTTGTTGTTGTTGTTGTTGTTGTTGGTCAGGATTGAAGTAGCAATAAATACATTCATTTGAAAAGGAAACATTGGAGAGAGAGAGAGAGAGAGAGAGAGAGAGGGAGAGAGAGAGTGTGTGTGTGTGTGTGTGTTAAGCTATCTATAATGTATTTCCCCGCAAAAAATGGCCAAAATAACAAAAAAGCCAAAATCAGCGCCTGAGAAGCAGGGCCCCTAGTAAAAAAACCTGCTTAGGGCCCCTAGGAGGCCAGAATCGGCACTGTGTGCGTGCGTGCCTGCGCGTGCGTGCGTGCAAAGTCTATAGCAGTGGTTTTCAACAGTCCGGGGACCACCAGTGGTCCTTCAGATGATTCCAGGTGGTCCCCAACTAAATGATGGACAGTTGGTAACCAAATGGACCTCCATAGATCTGTAAACTCCTGAGAGTGTAAAATGAAACCAAATGGACCTTAAGGGTCCATTTGGTTTCATTTGAAACTCTCAAGAGAGTTAGATTATGTTTAAACATGTGGATTACTTGAATGAATCAAGCCAATTAGAAAAAACAATGTTTTTTGACCAACATTTTGCCAGTTATCTCTACTAAACTGTGGACACACACTTGAAAATCCTTCATGTGTCCGAGAGACTAAACTCATCATCAAATGCAGAATAAATAGTGGTCCCTGGTATGGGCCCAAAAGGTTGAAAACCACTGGCCTATAGGTCTGCTAGAAGATCAAATCAAATAAACACAATTTCTATAATAATTTTATCATCAGATTTTCAATGAATCTATTATGATTATCAACAATCATAACATATGAATGGTTTGTTTTGTTTTGTTTTGTTTTTTTACACAAATAAAAACACCAACATGTGGTCCCACAGGTTGAAAACCACTGATTTTCCTTTATTGGTCAGTGTCATTGTGAGACTGGCCTGACAACAGCAGCAACAACAACAGTGCAGCCGTGTGTTGTGTGTGTGTGTGTGTGTGTGTGTGTGTGTGTGTGTGTGTGTGTACACACACACACAAGCGTACAAGCGTGTGTGAGCGCATGAGCCAGGGGCGGATCTGGGCATGGGCATGGGGGGTGCAATGCCCCCCTAAATGCCCTGACTGTCCCCCCAAACACGATGCCATGCAAAACAACCCAGGATATTTCAGATGAAAGTGCTTATAATTAAAATTATGTGAAACACTACTACTGCTACTAACTAACTACAGCTGTGTCACCACTAAACCAACAGCATTTCATCATTGAAAACAGAAAACTCTCTGAGTCAGACCTTTAGCTTTATGCATGCTGCATGCCTGTTGCAACTTCAACAACAAATTATGTTATTATTGATGCTTGACTTGACTTAATAAAAGTCCTGTAACTGAAAATGGTATGGGTGCGGCGATGAAGCCACCCCATACCATTTTCTCTTGCCCCTCCAAGATGTTCTCTTGCCCCCCCTCAAATGGGACATGTTACATCCGCCCCTGGTGTGAGTGTGCATGAGTGTTTGGACCTCAGCTGATCACACTTATAAGACAGACTGTTTGTTTGAACACTAAGGCAAACTGCTTATTGGTGACAAAAGAATGGATTAGTATGGAGGACTTTGACCACAATGACCTTTATTATGCTCAGTGGTGGAAGCACACACACGCACACACACACATACACACACACACGCAGGCACGCACGCACGCACACACACACACACACACACACACACACACACACACACACACACACACACACACACACACACACACACACACACACACACACACACACACGGCTGCACTGGTGTTGCTGTCAGGTCAGGTCAGTCTCGCAACTACACTGTCGGATGAGGAAAAGACAATGGTTCTCAACCTGTGGCTTGGGACCCCCACATGTTGTTGGTGTCTTTATTTGTGTAAAAGACAAAGCAAAAACAAATAATTTAGCTGGTATGGTTGTTGGTAATCATAACAAATGAATGAAATCTGATGATAAAATCATTATAGAAATTGAATGATTTGATTTGATTTTATAGCGGACCTAATAAGCCAGTGGTTTTCAAACACACACACACACACACGCACGCACACACGCACACACACACACGCTCACACACACACACACACACACACACATACTCACGCACACATGTGCACGTGCATCACATGTGCACAAGCGCACGCACACACACATGCACTGCTCTGTGCCTTGCATGCGTAGGGCTTGCGGTTATGGTTGGGGTTATGTTAAGTACAGTTGTATAAGCAGTAGCTCTGAAAATGGCTGTCATTATCATCATTATCAGTCATCCAGTTCTATGCGGGTCGCTACATTTACAAAAAAAAAAAAAAAAAAAAAAAAAACATGTACACAAACAACTGTCATGATAAGGCTAGCTTTATATAGGAAGGGAGCGGGGAAGCTGAAATGAACATATCTAAATACTAAAAATATCTAAATACTGAATGGAGTCATTTATAAACTGTGTTCACATGAGACTGAATACATGAGGGTTAGTGAAATAGCCCTTTAAGTAACAAAAATCTGAACTATCCCTTTAAGCCCAGCTATCGTCAGCGAGTCGTGATTGCTTTGGTTTGGTGATTTGGTGTTTTGGGGGGTTGAGTGACTCAACAAAGGTACACTATGGTAGGCTATCTCTCTCACTTTTCGTTTTAACTTACCTCACATGAACCGTTGTTGCCTAGCATCCAATTGTGCCCCTCTCTCTCCCCTCCCCTCCCTCCTCACTCTCTGTCTCTGTATCTCTCTCTCTCAGCTGAGACAGAGGTAAACTGCAGCACAGGCCCGGATATAACCTTTACCAATGAGGGGGGGGGGTCATAATATAAGATAGATTTTGTGTTATAGTTATTATCTATAACACAAAATCTATCTTATATTTTACCTGTCTTTAGTTCTGTTGTTCTCTCTCTGTTGTTCCAGACTATAAGGTGCACTTAAAAAAACAACAGTGCGCCTTATACTGTATATCAGGGGTTTTCAACCTTTTTCAACCTAGGGCCCACCATTTATTCAGGATTTGAGCCACGGACCACCAATTGAGGATATTTTTAGACCCACAGACCCCAAAACTAAAGATTTCTTTTGCTTCTGTCCATGACCATTCATCTTCTAGTTGTGTAGATGTGGACTAAGTCGCATGATGGATATCTTAACTCTTGAGAGCGTAAAAATGAAACCAAATGGACCCTAGCGGGTCCATTTGGTTTCATTTTTACGTTCTCAAGAGTTACATTAGGTTAAAACAACTTAGCTGGGGACCACCTGGAACCCTCTCAAGGACCACTGGTGGTCCCCGGACCACCTGTTGAAAACCCCTGCTGTATATGGATTGTTTGACTACAGTAGGTTCTATTCTCTATTAACTGCAGTAGCTTCTATTCTCTGCGCCTTATAATCCGGTGCGCCTTATAGTGCGGAAAATACGGTCACTCATATTAGGCAAGTAAAGCATCGATAATAACATCAGTTGTTGTTGAATTTGCAGCAGACACACAGCATGCATAAAGCTAAAGGTCTGACTCAGAGAGTTTTCTGTTTTCACATGATGAAAAGGTGGTGTTGGTTTAGCGGTGCGACAATTGTAGTTAGTTAGTAGCATGGTCTTTCAAATAACTTTAAATATAAGCACTTTAATGTGAAATATCTTCGACATTTGCCTTTGTTTCCATGCCATCATGTTTGTTGGGGCAGTCAGTAGTCTAGTAATAATGTAATTTGACCCAGAACTAATTGCAAAAAAATTAAATTCAGCTGATTTTGTATCTTCAATATATCCTGAATAACAGATAAAAAGTTGCCTCGAATTGTCTGAGGGGAAAGCTTTGAAAATGGCCTTTACACTAAGTCCACCATTGACATTCTGTTTTGTTGAAGGCAAATATTTCATTTTTCATTAAACATTTCATTTTTCAGTTTCATTGTGCTTTAAGTAGCAATATCAAACTTGAGAGTTTTCATGATGCTGAATCCATTCTTAGCATTAGTTTTGCACAAAATCACTCACATTGGGTGAAATAACAACTTGCCCAAATGTGCTGACCTCATCATATTTGTCAACACGCTTATGGCTGTTTCCAACCCAAGGAAGATTTTTTTTGCGCAAAATTAATGCTTGTAATGGATTCATCATCATGAAACTCTCTAGTTTGATATGTCACTTGCTACTTAAAGCACAATGAAATTTAGAAAATATTTGCCTTCAATAGAATGTCAATGATGGACATACTGTAAATGCCATTTTCAAAGCTTTCCCCTCAGACAATTCCAGGCAACTTTTTATCTGTTACTTAGGATATATTGAACATGCTTTTTTTGCAATTAGTCCCAGGTTGCCCCCTTCTATTCCATATACTGTAATGCCCTGTACTACAGGGCATTTAGGGGGCATTGCCCCCCATATCCATGCCTAGATCCGTCCCAGCTGCAGCAGTCAGGGGACCTATAAGTTACAGTGTAGCGAACGGATGTGTCTCCTTGGCTCTCTGGCTGGTTATCTTCCAGAGCAGACAGATTAGGGGAGCGTGAGCGTCCGTTACACAGAGAGAGAGACATCACACTGTCAGCTTCTCGCTGTTAGGGAGATAATTATGTCTGGCTCACTGCACTGTAGACCAGGGGTTTTCAACAGGTGGTCCGGGGACCACCAGTGGGCCCTGAGAGGAGTCCAGGTGGTCCCCCCCACGCAGCTCAGTGATGGTCAGTTCGTAAACAAATGGACGCTTATAGATCTGTAAATCTTGAAAGTGTTAAAATTATACCAAATGGATCCCTTACGGGGTCCATTTGGTTTCTCTTAAGTGTTAAATTATTCTTAAACATCTGGATTTTCAAGAATGTACACAATTAGAATATGTAGAAGAATTGTTATTTTGAACAACGTTTTGCCACGTCCGAAAATGCCGCGTCCGATTAAAAACTTTTCAGACTGGGGTGAATTTTATCCATATTCTGCGAGTATCATAACAGAGCTCAGCCCTGCATTACATAGACGAGACGGGGTCTGTGGGCGTTTGACAGCTGAACTAGCGATAACAACAACCCTCCTTAATGTGGAAGGTGAGGATAGGATGAACCCAATATTCTCCTTTCTCTTTTCCTTTGTCTCTTCTCCAAATGGCAGAGGACAAAATATCACCGTCACTACTGCTGCTCAACTCCATGGCTCTCTGAATTCCCTTTTGTGAATTTGTGGGGAAAAAAATGTTTCAATAATATGAAATTATGCGAAATACTTTTGGCGTGGAAGGATCCTTTGCGGAATATAATGTATTTGATGCATATTTCGTGTCCGATCTTCGTCCCAATTCTGCATATTAAGGATTCGATCTTCGTCCCAATTCTGCAAAGTGTGCAAAGTCCTCTAAACTATAGCTACAGCATGAGAAAGACATGTCTTTCTTTCTTTCTTTCTTTCTTTCTTTCTTTCTTTCTTTCTTTCTTTCTTTCTTTCTTTCTTTCTTTCTTTCTTTCTTTCTTTCTTTCTTTCTTTGGATGTCTAGTGACTCAGTGGACCACTGTGTAAAAAGAGAAATAGCGTTCTGAGGCATTGCATAATAATAAAGTTCTTGCTGTGAAGTAGTACATTTACATTTTCCATTTGCAGTTCCATTTGTATACTGTCAGAATGAATGGGTGTCCCTGTTCAAGTGGATGCTAGATACACACAAACACATGTCCTTGGTTCTGGTGACTGATAGTGTCCTTCTAATGGATCTTAGAATCAGTGAAAACACGGTTTTCTGGAGACATTATAGCTGTGTGTCTCCCTGTAACCAGAACCATAGAGTATCGCTCGGGGGGATTTTGATAAACACGTTGTATTTTAAATAAATAAATACCGGTACATTTCCCAGATCCTTTTTCTCTTAAATGTCCAAATCGTGTACATGAAAACACGACACATTTTGGACATAGTTTGCATGATGATTAATCATGATCAAATTTTGATTAATGGGGGGAGGGGGGGGGGGGGGGGGGAGTTAGATTGTGGTTGCAAACAAATCTGTTTACAATCTACCCCGGTCTATGGGGCTAAAATGTAATCAAATGGTGGACCGTGGCTCAAATTCCGAATAAATAGTGGGCCCTGGTGTCAAAAAGGTTGAAAACCACTGCTTAAAGGTAGGGGAAGTGATTTGAAATTCATGGTGTAGTACCAGCCTGGTGCACTAGGGGCACCCAAAAGTAGCTACACTATGTGAACCTGCTGCTCTCTCCTGATTGGAGGAGAATTGTGGTGACCTGGGGAACTTTTATTAGCTCCTCTGCTAACGTGGGGGAGGGGGAAACTCCATATGTGGTTTCCACACCTTATAATAGAGCAGGGGTGGCCAACCCGTGGCTCGCGAGCCGCATGCGGCTCTTCAGCTGGTTACATGTGGCTCTTAAGGGGCTTTCACATGAAACCATCAAAAACCTTTTTTTTTATACCAGGGCCCACCATTAATTCAGAATTTGAGCCATTTGATGACAATCTGAGCCATTTGATGACATTTGATGACAATCTGAGCCATTTGATGACATTTTTGATTTTGATGACATTTTAGCTCCATTTTAGCTCCACAGACCCCAAAGCTAAAGATTTTGTTTACTTTTGTCAAAATTCCAGGCTGGATTTCAGAGAAAACAAAACAGTCAAACATACAGATCAAAATGACCATTCATCTTCTACATTCTCTAGTTGTGTAGACTTGGGCTAATTCACATGATGAATATTTTAACTCTTGAGAGTGTAAACATGAAACCAAATGGACCCGCAAGGGTCCATTTGGTTTCATGTTTACGCTGGCTAACCAACTTTCCATCATTTAGCCTGGGGACCACCTGGAATCCTTTGATGTGGCTCTTTGCAGTAACACAATGAAAAACGTGGCTCTTAGTCTGTGACCGGTTGGCCACCCTTATAATAGAGCATTTTAACAGAAAAAAAAAAAAAATGGGTGATATCTGACAAAAGTGAAATCACTTCCCCTACCTTTAATATGAAAAAGTTGGAGTTGCCCACCCTAGTAAGGCTGGCTAAATCCAGCCCTGGTCGTCATACGTCTCTTCCCTTCTTGTCCCGTTGCTGCCAGGGTTATTATAGTTGGATTTTTCATTTTAGTTTAGTTTCAGTTTATTTTATTTTCTAATTCAGTTTTAGTTTTTAGAGCGGGTTTGCTAGTCTTCATTTAGTTTTTATTTTGGAGAGAATACTTAATTTTAGTTAGTTTTAGTTTAGTTTTAGTTTCAGTTATTTTATTCTTTTCTGTGCTTTGGTTGTCAGGTATAGGATTAAAAAATGTGCCAAAGTACAGGAAACGGTTGGTATTCAACCCTTGCTTTGAGTTTCTTAGTAGATTGGATGATTGTGTTATGCAACTCAGTAGTGGATAGAAGATCTAGAAGCATCTCCTCCTCATGCTGGTCACCAAAATATTTTGTATTTAAAAGCTTTACAAAAATTAAAACCAAGGGTATTTTGGGTGTAATTTCAGTTAGTTTTAGTTGAGTTATCATTTTTTGCATTCATTTTAGTTAACTCAAATGTTTTTTGAATTTTAGTTTTTTTTTGCTAGTTTTAGTTAACTATTCTAACCCTGGTTGCTGCAGGAGGACGATGACGCTGGGAAGAGGCAGGTGCTGGTGCTGGGTCTGGACGGAGCGGGGAAGAGCAGCATGCTGCAGGGACTGACCCTGGGTCAGCCGGCGGGTGGTGGTGGCCACCACCAGCCCCCCATAGCCCCGGCCCGTAGCCGCGGCTACGGTCCCACGCGGGGCTTCAACTTCATGAGCCTCAGCGTGCCCCGGCGTGCCGCCCGGCGCGCCACACAGCTGCACTTCCTGGAGAGTGAGTAGTACCTCTGACTGCTTTTTGTTTTTTAAGGAATCCATCTGATGTCAGGGGCGGATGGGTGGGTGGGGAGGCAATGCCCCCCTAAATGCCCAGTCTGCCCCATCAAACACGATGGCATGCAAAACAACCTGAGATATTTCAAATTAAAGTGCCTGCATTCAGTGGGTTACACACGCCTGCATTCCCACATGGCTCCATTCCGACATGGCTCTATTCCTACATATCCCTATTCCGACATGGCTCCATTCAGACATGTCTCCATTCAATGACAAAAAGATAATGGTTGCCATTCCGACACAATAATGCTTGTCGGAATGGTGCCACCTCTTCTGTCGGAGTGGTGACATGTTTTCAAATAATATAAGTACTGCCACTCCGACAGTTGGACGTCAATGTAGGAGTGGCGGGATGTCGGAACAGAACGGTGCAACCCATTCAGTGGCGGCCTTATATATCAATCATTTCACCTACGGTATTTTGGGCGGGAACACCAATAGACCTTTAGGTAACCCCCTCCCCAAACTGCTATAGTCCGATCACTGCTAAGCATAACATGATAGACAAACCTCTCAACCAATAGCTTTCCTATATGATAAAACATTGTTTTAAAAGATTTTTCCACTGCCATAGGGCATACATTGTTGACGGATTTGGTAGAGATTTCAAAGGTCTGGTTCCAAAAATGAACCAGTATTTATTGTGTAAATCCATGATATTTACATTGGAATAAATGAGCCCGGCTGGAAAGCGTCCTAGGATGGACAAGAGGGCGGGGCTTACCTAAAGGTCTATTGGTGTTCTAAGCATTAGCTTTAGCTAGTGAAAGCATTAACATTAAAGGCACAATGTAAGTCAATTTCTAATCACTTTTTAACATTTCTTGTCCACATTTGGAATTACATCGTGGCAAGGTCACTGCACACACACACACACACACACACACACACACACACACACACACACACACACACACACACACACACACACACACACACACACACACACACACAAAAAGCTCAACACAAGTGGTCTTAAGTCCACTACACCCCTGCTCGAGAGGCATCCTAACCAGATGCCTGAATGAAAGAAGCAGCAGCTGTAATCCTCCCTCGTAACCCTAGATTGCCTAGTTGAAAAATGTTTTGCAAAATAGTAAAAAAAAAAAAAAAAAAAATAGATCGACTGGTTGGAAAATGTTTTTCAAAATGTTAAAAATTCTAGTTTGACAAGTTGAAAAATGTTTTCAAAATCGTTGAAAACAAAAGATCGGCTAGACAGAAAAAAAATCAGAGTAAAAAAAGTAGTAAAAAAATCTAGATTGGCTAGTTGAAAGACATTTTTTTTTCCAAAATGGTGAAAAAAAATCTAGATTGGCTAGTTGAAAAATGTGTTTTTTAATTTATTTCCAAATAGTAACAAAAAAAGGCAAAGAACTTCAAGGATAAAGTGGGGGTACATACGCAGTCAGAAATAGAGCCGTACAATGCGTACAAAGGGGACAACAAGGATGAGGAATTTCCACTCCCGCTGTAGTTTTTCTGTGGGAGGCTGGCAGAGCAGAGCTGCCATGGCCCAGTCTGTCTGTACTCATCAGATACACCTCACTGGACTCAGGATGTGTCTGACAGCATGCAATGCTTTCATTTTAACCCCATGGGGACCAAACACCATGCTCCATTGTTTTGTTTTTTTTTTTGCTGTGAAGTTGTATGCATTCTATTTTTGAAGCTCATACTGTATATCAGGGGTTTTCAACAGGTGGTCCGGGGACCACCAATGGTCCTTGAGAGGGTTCCAGGTGGTCCCCAGGCTAAATGACGGAAATTTGGTTAACCAGATGTAACTCTTGAGAGTGTAAAACTGAAACCAAATGGACCCGCAAGGGTCCATTTGGTTTCATAAAATATTTCATAAAATATTCATCATCTGAATTAGCACCACTTAATTAAGAAGTCTACACTCTTTTGTTTGCAAAATACAGCCTGGAATTGTGGACAAAACCAAAAGAATTCTTTAGTTTTAGGTCTTTGGGGTGAAAATGTAATCAAATGGTGGTATGGGGGGCGGCTTCATCGCCCGTGTCGCTTCACGTCACAGGCGATGAAACCGCCCCCATACCATTTTCGGTCACAGGACTTATTTTAGGCAAGAAAAGCATCAATAACAACATCAGTTGTTATTGAAGTTGCAACAGACACATGATGTGATGGTTTCAATGATGAAATGCTGTTGGTCTACTGGTACAACAATTGTAGTTAGTTAGTAGAATAGTGTTTCAAATCATTCTTTAATTTAAAATATATTTGAAATTTGGCTCGTTTCCATGCAGCCGTCATTTTTGGTGGGGCAGTCAGGTTATTTAGGGGGGCATTACCCCCCATGCCCATGCCTAGATCCGCCCCTGATAGCTAGGAGTTTTTTATGTGTATGTGTAATGTGTATATGTTTTTTTCATGGTTTTCATGTTTTTTATGCTTTTTATGTTTTTTAATAGTTCCAGTTAAACTATTTTGTAATATTTGGTAGATTTTTTTTTTTAATTCTAGTATTCATTTTTTTGGATAGTTTTAATAACTGTTATAACCCTGTTCCACTGAAGGAGTAGTATTTCTTCCATCGCTGTGTGTGGGCTTGGTTTAACTCGGCAGATGTCGTTTCGCTCCAGTGAAGGGGGAATGTAACACTCGCTGCTCAGGGTTGTCGGCTTGTCTCTCCGCTGCACTGTCTGTCAAATAATGCCGTTTTTGAGCTCCGCACAACTAGAATGTTTTATTTGAACGATGGCGCCTGAACGGACCACACCACCCCCACGTTGCCACTGTCTAGAGCACTTAATTAAGGAGTCTACACAATTAGAGAATGGAGTAGGATGAGTTACTATAGGTTTACTATATGTTTGCCTGTTTTGTTTGCAAAAAAAATCCAGCCTGGAATTGTGGACAAAAATCTTTAGTTGTTTGGGTCTGTGGGGTGAAAATGTCGTCTAATGGTGGTCCGTGGCTCAAATGCTGAGTAAATAGTGGGCCCTGGAATCAAAAAGGTTGAAAACCACTGGTCAAAACACGGCAAATACGTCAACGCACCGCTTGTTGCCACACACACACACACACACACACACACACACACACACACACACACACACACACCCACACCCACACCCACACCCACACACACCCACACACACACATTAGCATCGCCTTGCCATGAGCCCGACAAAAAGCATTTGTTGATGACAGCAAAAGTTCTGGACCGTCTGCAGGGAAACAGCTGCAGCATCAAAGTAGAAGTGACATAGGTGTAAATGCTATGTAGCTTTATATACTGTATAGCTTTTTTTGCTAAAAGGCTGCATATAATTAAAAAAAATAGCATGAGCAGAAATTACTAAAATGTTACTAAAATGAATAAGCATTCAAAAGACTAAGTCTGACGGATAGCGTGACTAAGAAAAATATATATTTTTTATTTGATTTCTGTGCAAACTTAATAAACTTAATAGCACAAACGGACCATTCACATTAGGAGCATGTCTGAAATAAATATCAGAGCTGAATTCACCATGTAAATGTTAAAAATATAGGTAAAACAATGTAATAATAATTTTAGTAATTTTAGTTAGTCAGGCTTTTCTGATCTCTTTCTTTCTTTCTTTCTTTCTTTCTTTCTTTCTTTCTTTCTTTCTTTCTTTCTTTCTTTCTTTCTTTCTTTCTTTCTTTCTTTCTTTCTTTCTTTCTTTCTTTCTTTCTTTCTTTCTTTCTTTCTTTCTTTCTTTCTTTCTTTCTTTCGTATGTTTTAATGCAGCAAAATCACCACCCAGACCAAAGGACCAAATCACTGCTACCGTAGTTACCTAGCAACATGTATATTTATTTATTATCAACACTGTGCTCTCTGCTGTGGAACATTCAACTGTTTTACTTGAAGGTAGTAGACTAGGCAACTTTTTTTTTGTTGTTGCCAAAAACCCAAATAGATACAGTATACAACAGTGGTTTTCAAACTTTCTGACACCAGGGACCACCATTTATTCAGCATTTGAGCCACGGACCACCATTTGATGACATTTTAGCCCCAAAGACCTAAAACTATAAAGAATTATTTTGGTTTTGTCCACAATTCCAGGCTGTATCTGGGAAACAAAACAGTGTAGACTTCTTAATTAAGCAGTGCTAATTCAGTTGAAGAATATTTTAACTCTTGAGAGTGTGAAAATGAAACCAAATGGACCCGCAAGGGTCCATTTGGTTTCATTTTTACACTCTCAAGAGTTACATCTGGTTAACCAACTTTCCATCATTTAGCCTGGGGACCACCTGGAATCCTCTTAGGGACCACTGCTGGTCCCCGGACCACCTGTTGAAAAACCCTGGTATACAGTATAGCTATATTTTTTTTCTTCCATTTTTCCCCTCTACATTGCTTCTATGTTGGTGCAGCAGCTGTTTCCCTGCAGACAGACACTTGCTTTGTCCTGCAGACGGTCCAGAACTTCGTTGTCGTCAACAAATTATGAAAACAAAACATTTGCCAGGTGTGGGGTGAGGCAGTGTTTTAGCCAATCACAGCACACAGCAGTCTCCAGCAGTTTCAAAATGAGCCAATAGTAAACAAATATGTTTACAAACGCAGTGTTTGTACACACTATAAAGTTGCCTCTATTACCTTTAAACAATGGAACAGGTACCAAGTTTCCTGTCCCATTTTTTGTTAGCATTATCAACAATATTTAGCATTAGCATTACTTAGAATTACTTAGCATCATTGGCTATCTTTGGATTATTATTTTTCGATATATTTTTTAAAGTTCAGAATGGGTCAAAAGGGTGGAGATCTACAAGCTCACACAGCTCGCCACTCCGTGAGCTTGTAGGTCTGCTGTTTTTGGAAAAAAAGAAAAAGTAAAAATGTGGCACTTTTACTTGTCAAAGTGACAGGTGTGTTCCCCATAAATAGAAGATATTTTAGTGCCTAGGTCAAAATGGGTTAACATTTCTCTATGTGTGTGTGTGTGTGTGTGTGTGTGTGTAGTCGGTGGTGGTGAGAATCTCCGTGGCTATTGGTCGGAGTACCTGAGGAGGACTCACGTCCTGGTGTATGTGGTCGACTCCTCCGACAGACGGAGGCTCCCATTGGCCAAAGCCGAGCTGCACCGCCTCCTCAGGGTGGAGCCCCGCCTTCCCGTGGTCGTCCTGGGCAACAAGCAGGTGAACGCCCAGTGGGAAAAAAAACTACAACTCCCAGTGACGTTGTCTCCTCTATTAAAAACTACAACTCCCAGTGACATGTCCTCTATTAGAAACTACAACACCCAGTGAAACACAGGCCAAGTTAAAAATAAACAAACAAACAAAATACTAGAAACAACAGATCTACAAGCTCATAGTGCCGCGCTACCAGCTTCGATAGATCTACATTTTATTTTATTTTATTTTATTTTTGAATCGTGACATTGTTGCTCAAATCATTGTAAATTATTATATATTGTTTATTTATTTATTTTATTTTTTAATCCAGGGTTATAATAGTTAACGAAAACTAACTAATAAAAACAAAGTAATAAAAACAAAACAAAAAATAAATAAATTGAGTTAACTGAAACTAATAAAAAAGAAACTAAACTAAAACTTGTGTGTTCACGAAAACTAACTAAAACTAACTGGAATTATAGACAAAATACCCTTAGTTTTAGTTTTTTGACAACATACAAGGTCAACGATTAAAATATATATGAAAACACAACCCCCAATTGGTATTACCAAAATGATTATTGCAGAGTTGATGTTTTTAAATGGTATCTTTTCTAATGAATGAGTTCTGACTTCTATGGCCTGAATATAAGACAGTGTTTTTTTTTTCTAATGGAAATATCCTTAAAAATGGAGCCGTATTTGGGGAATACATTATTTGACATGCAATGTTATTTCTACACAAATGTGTCAGGGTCTGGTACTTTGTGCCTCATGTCTCCCAGGCCGTTTTCCTTTTAGAGCCATCTAAAGTATTTTTTTTCGTTTTCTGGCTAAAATCTTTTTTAATCATATTAAAAAAAAGTAGGAGCTTTGATCTTACTACTAAAAACAATTTTAGCCAAAAAAAAAAGAAAAAAATACTTTAGATGGCTCTAAAAGAAAAACAGCCTGGGAGACATGAGGACCAAAGCACCAGACCCTGACACAAATGAGTCTTGAAAAATGGGGTCGTCCTTATAACCAGGATCGTCTTATATTTGCGACAATATAAGTGAAACTAAAACTGAAACTAAACTAAAATTAAGCGTTTTCACCCAAATAAACACTAAATAAAAACTAGCAAACTCGTTCTAAAAACTAACTAAAACTAACTGAATTAGAAAATAAAATGTAAAAACTAACTAAAACTAAACTAAAATGAAACATTCAAAAATATTATAACACAGAAGGGGGGGGGGGGGGGTCCATGTGTTGAGAACCTCTGGTATTAAATGATTATGTAAACATATTCATTTGTTCATGTCAGAAAGACTGAACTTTTTTGTTATTTTATATTGTTTAAAATTGCTTTAAAATGTTCTAGTTGATTGAACTTGTCATGGTCCATATTGTTCAGTATTCTGCCCATTTTCAGCATTTTACTGTACTGTATTTTACTTGATGATGACATCATCAAGTTGTGTTTGGTAATGATTTTTCTTTTAGGATCTTTTTTTTCTGAGGGTGTACAAATGGAACCAAATGGATCCTTCAGGGGGACGGATGTAGGGGCGGATGTGGGGGGGGGGGGACGGATGTGTCGTGAGGTAGGTGAATCGTCCCACCCCTAGTAGTGCAGTGCGACAGTGTTCTAAGTGCTGAGGAGGAGGACAGCTTCAATGTGGGAGCTATTCTGGAAGCTTCTCTGATCTTAACGATGCCGACAGAGCCTATTGTGAGGAAGAAGTTAATTGCAATGCCGTTAGCAGGTGTGAGATGACGACATCATGGCGCTTTGGAGTCTGAAGGTTGTTTTGTAATAGACTTTGGTCGCACTGCAGGCACATCTTTTGTTTGCTCAAATCAGATAGTAGAAGAACAGAACGCTGGGTTACACTGTTATTAAATGAGCTCTTCGGGGTAGAGTCAGACTATTATTAAATGAGCTCTTCGGGGTAGAGTCAAACTATTATTAAAGGAGAATTGCTCACTAAAAGTCTTTTTATCTTTATTTGCAATTAATTTGTTAGAAAAAAGTGGTCCAGGTGCTATTTTGTGAAAACACTCCTTAATGCCTGTTTCCCCTCTCCCAAAATAGGCTGATAAGGGGTTAAGGGGTCAAATGCAAGTTCACCTGTATACATCGCTCCAAAATGCAATACAGTATATATGCAATATATCTGCTATATATTGTCTCCCCACCATGTCAGTAGTGTGTTAACACTCACTTTCACTTTTGGGGGCGTGGCACATGGTTTATGGCTGAACCACTGCTGAAACGAAAGTGAAAGTGTGAGGGTTAACACACTACTGACATGGTGGGGAGACAATATATAGCAGAAAATCGCATTTTGGAGCGATGCATATAGGCGAACTTGCATTTGACCCCTTAGCCCCATTATAAGCCTATTTTGGGTGAGGGGAAACAGGCATTAAGGAGCCTTTTCACAAAATAACACCTGGACCACTTTTTTCTAATAAATTAATTGCAAATAAAGATTAAAAAAAAAACTTTTGGTGTGAGAACTCAACAAACATTGGGCATCCATCTACCTCAGTGGTTTTCAACCTTTTATTCATTTGGGTGGTAAATGAAATTCCACGGTCCTCTCACATATTAGGAGGATCAGTCACCAGAAAAAAAAGATTGGTTGTTTTCGAATAATCTGTCATGATTAAAATGGAGTTTTAAGTTATAATGGGTTAGTATAGGAAGGGGCTGGAAGCGCTAAAATGAACATCAAATATCTAAATAGTGAATGGAGTAACTTATAAACTGTCTGGTGTGTTCACATGAGACTGAGAGACCATACAATGACCAAACTTTTTTTTTAAAGTGGAATATCCCTTTAACATTTCTTCTGACTGGGTTTCAGAAACATAACAGTAAACATAGAAATGACCATTATTCTACATTGCCTAATTGTGTAGACTTGGGGGCAATTCAGATGATGAATGTTTTAACTCTTGGAAATGTAAAATGAAACCAAATGGACCCTTGCCCATTTGGTTTCATTTTAAGGTCTCACAGAGTTGCACTTGGTTGACCAACTTTCCATAATTTAGCAGGGTGACCACCTGAACTCTCTCAAGGACCACTGCTGGTCCCCGGACCACTGGTTGACATGATACATAATGTTCTACATTTCATCTTGAGGTCCCCCTCCCTCCAATGCAGTTTGCATGGCCGCAGGTTGTCTTTATTCTATTCTCAACCAGGAGTTTCAACCAGAGTGATTGGAGAGGGTGAGGGGAGTGTCAGAAGGGAGGAGAGGGGAGAGAGGAGGAGGGATAGATTATCTCTGGAATTATATTACAAAAGGCTGCTCCCGAGTGACATAAAACTCATGTGTGAGTACCGTAAATTCCGGGTTATAAGCCGCACCTGAATATAAGCCGCACCAGCTAAATTTGGGGCAAAATACTGATTTTTCCTTGTATAAGCCGCACCTGACTATTAGCCGCACCAGGCTTATAGTCAGGTGCAGGCGCGTATTTTACGCCGGTGCCGCCGGTGCGGTGCACCAGGGCCCAGGCCCCTTGGGGCCTACTGAGAGGGAAGGAGGGAAAAGAAAAGAAAGGCCGCTGACAGCGGGCCCTGCGACTGTTATGGACCTGTGGCCTGGTCGTTAGGGGGTTAAACCTGAGAGTGGCCGGGCCTAGCAGTGGGAGGGGTAATGATATTGTCCAATCAAATTGGTACCTGTGAGCTGTCACTCACGTGTGAATGTGTTCTGATGTCAGTTCCTCTTAAAACAAATCAAAACAAAAAAAAGTGTCAACTACAAAAAAAGCGCGAGTGGG